>OY998142.1:2500-322411 GCA_963921925.1 Sphagnum tenellum
TCCAACTTTCTACTGCTTATTGCGCTTTATCTCGCTTTTTCCCCCCTACCTCGCTTTACCGCGCTTTCGCCTGCTTTACCCCGCTTTCTCTTGCTCCTCACCTTGACCGCGCTTTTCCACGCTTTCTCCTGCTTTACCCCGCTTTCTCTTGCTCCCCACCTTGATCGTGCTTTATCGCGCTTTCTCCTGTTTTACCCCGCTTTCTCTTGCTCCCCAACTTGATCGCGCTTTCTCCGCTTACTGCACTTTATTGCGCTTTCTCTTACTTATAGCACTTCACGCTGCTTTCTCCCCCTTACCTCGCTTTATCACGCTTTCTCCTGCTTATTTTGCTTTACCCCCGCTTTTTCTCGCTTACCGCGCTTTATCGCTCTTTCTATTGCTTATTGCGCTTTATTTCGTTTTCTCCGCTTTATTTCGCTTTATCGTGCTTTCTCTTACTTATTTCGCTTTTACCCCCCCTTTCCCCCGCTTGCTGCGCACTTTATCGCACTTTCTCCCGCTTACAACACTTTATCGCGCTTTCTACTGCTTATTGCGTTTTATCACGCTTTTTCCTGCTTATTGCGCTTTCTCCTGTTCACCACGCTTGATTGTGCTTTCTCCGCTTATTGCACTTTATCACGCTTTCTCCTGTTTATTACACTTTAACCTGGGCTTTCTCCCCCTTACCTTGCTTTATCGCGCTTTCTCCTGCTTAATTCGCTTTACCCCCCCCTTTCCTCCGCTTATAGCGCACTTTATCGGACTTTCTCCCCCTTACCGCACCTTACTGCACTTTCTCACGCTTTCTACTGCTTATTGCACTTTACCCCGCTTTCTCCTGTTTACTGTGCTTTACTCTTCTTTCTCTTGTGCACCACGCTTTATGTTGCTTACCGCGTTTTATCGCGCTTTTTCCCACTGATCACACTTTACCCCATTTTCTCTTGCTTATTGCGCTTTATGGTGCTTTCTCTCGCTTACTGCGCTTTTCCCCCCTTACTGTACTTTACCCCGCTTTATTCCATTTGCTACCCTTTAACCCACTTTCTTCCGCTTATTGTGCTTTAAGTGGCTTCACCCCGGTCATGTTTGCTTTATCGCGCTTTAACATCTTTTTGTCGCTTACCTCGTATTAATTTGCTTTTCCTGCTTTACCCTGCTTTCGCCCATGAGTGGCTAGTATTTTGAAAATGGCTACTTTTAACCACTAGCCCCGCCTTTTCCCATTATGAATTGTAAAAAAAAATCAACCCCCTCCCCTTCCTTAGCCATTCAACACCCTAAAAAAGATTTTTTTACAAAGAATCCCCCCTACCCCTCCCATCCCCCTTCAACATATCTTTGAAAAAAAACCCTGACCCTCCTAGCCACTCAACAATGAAAAAAAAAATTAAAAAAAAAACTAACCCCTTTCCCCTCCTCTTTCCACATGTCAAATGAAGGAGAGAAAAAAAGTAATTAATTAAACCAACCCTAACACCCTGCCCCTTATGAACTTGTAAAAACAAAAAACCCCTCTCATCCCTTGTCAACATAGGAAAAAAAAAAAAACATTCCTTCCCATCCCCCTTCAACATATTAAAAAAAAAACCTTGACCCCCTGTCCCTAGCCACTCCACAATGAAAAAAAAAAAAAATTAAAAAAAAAATCATCCCTTTCCTTCCTCCTTCCACATGTCAAATAAAAACATGAGCCTCCACCCCCCCTCCCCTTCAATAGTAAAAAAAAGAAGAAAAAAACTCAAGGTGCACCCTTTCCCTTGTCCCATAATGAATTTGTAAAAAAAATTACCCCCTTCCCCTCCCTAGCCTCTCCATAATGAAAAAAACATTTCCAGAGCCCATAAACTAACCCTTTTCCCCCTCCTCATTCCATATTTTCAATGAAGGGGAAAACAAAACATCAACCTCCAACCCCCTCCCTCCCCCTAAATAGTCAAAAAAATGAAGGAAAAAAATCAAGGTGCACCCTTTCCCCCATGTCCCACAATGAAGAGAATATAAACCCTGGCCCTCCTGACCCAGTAAAAAGTAATCTATGAAAGTTACAAGTAGTAAAAAAAGTAAAAAAAGTAACAAACTTTACCCCTTTCAACAGGAAAAAATAACTTACAAAAGTTACGAGCAGTAAAAAAGTAACAAAAAGTTAAAAAACGTGAAAAAAGTCAACAAATACAGCCCCGCACTACAGTCTCTTTTTGGTGGTCAAACAGCCCCCAGCCCCGCGCACTGCGAGTGTAGTGCGCAGATCATATGTATAGGAGAAAAAAAAAAACCTCAACCTCCGCCCCCTCCTCTTCAACAGTACAAGAAATCAAAATAAATAGATAAAGGTCCTTACACCTTTTCATATATCTAGGGGAAAAAAACATTGACCCCCACCCCCCTCCCCTTCAACAATAAAAAAAAAGAAAAAAAGAAATCAACATGCACCCTTTCCCCCGGTGCACCGTTTCCCCCGTCCCATAATGATTTTGTATAAAACATTACTCCCTTCCTCTCCCTAGCCTCTCCACAATGAAAAAAAAACATTTCCAAAAAACCTTAAATGTACCCCTTTCCCCCCTCCTCCTTCCACCTTTTCATATATTTGGGAAAAAGAAAACATGAACCTCCACCCCCCTCCCCCGTAACAGTAAAATAAAAGAAGGAAAAAAATCAAGGTGCACCCTTTCCCCCCTCGCACAATGAATAAAATATAAACCCTGGCAAAACCCTGGCCCAGTAAAAAAGTAATTTATGAAAGTTACAAGTAGTAAAAAAGTAACAAACTTTACCCCTTTCAGCAGGAAAAGTAACTTACAAAAGTTACGAGCAGTAAAAAAAGTAACAAAAAGTGAAAAAAGTCAATAAATACAGCCCCGCACTGCGGAAAAACAGCCCCGCACTACAGTCTCTTTTTGGTGGTCAAATAGCCCCCAGCCCCGCGCACTGCGAGCGTAGTGCACAGATCATATGTATAGGGAAATTTTATTACACCATTGGACTCAGAACCCTCAAAAATGGGGGGGTAGGTCACATCAAAATCCCAAAAAAAAAACCCAATTTTGGTGGGAACACCCATGTAACCCTAAACCCTAAACCCTAAGAATCTACAAACATCTAGAAACATCTAGAAAATTCTAGAGGATCTAGAAACATCTAAAAAACTCTAGATATATCTGGAAACGACTAAAAAACTCTAGAAAAATCTAGAAACATCTAGAAAACTCCAGATATATCTAAAAAAACTTTATCATAATTACATAAATTTGTCAAAACTTGGTCCTACTCCATATTTTTGGCAAAACTAAATCATAGGCCCATATTTCCATAGTTTTTCATATCCCTAAACCATTCTACAAATTGCACTCTCTAAACCTTCAAATTCTGTCACAAAACAGAAAAAGTCAACCAGCGACTGAAAAGTCAAACCCCCCCATATCTTCCAAATGGTGATACTCTAGAAGAATTTTTTCACACGATTGCATTCAGAACACCTCAAAATGGGGGGGTGGGTCATCCCCAAATATCAAAAAACAAAATGCAATCAGGTCAAAATGCCCATCAAACACAAAAACCCCAAATCTCCTATATCTTACAAAACTGACATTTTTAAGCAAAAATAACTCCACCACTAGCTTTAAAACACATGAAAATGGGGGGGTGGGTCACTTCAAAACTTTCAACATGTATCATAATTAACCCTTTATGCCCTCATCTATCCGGCCCCCCTGAAATTTCACACCCCCCATATCTTTCAAATGGTGATACTCTAGAAGAATTTTATTGCACCATTGGATTCAGAACCCTCGAAAATGGGGGGGGTAGGTCACTTCAAAACCCCCAAAAAAAAACCCAATTTTGGTGGGGACACCCATGTAACCCTAAACCCTAAACCCTAAAACCCTAAACCCTAAACCCAATTTTGGTGGGGACACCCATGTAACCCTAAACCCTAAACCCTAAACCTTATAGACAAATCAAACCTGGTCCATCGAACGTCGATCCGCGTGAAGAGCATCATCTGCCCCTACTACCCCTCCTTCTGCCCATTTTTATTTTCCCGGGTTGAACCCGGCCAAAGCTGAAAAGTGATTTTTTACTCGCTGCCCTGTAGTGCCGATGACCCAATGCTCAGAAAATTTTCTTGAATGCCCTGAGAAGTATTTTATTAGTGTTGTTTTCATCTGCCCCTACCACAACCGCCCCCACCTTTTTTTTCCCCAGCCCCGAAGCTCAAAAAAATATTTATATTTTCTGCCCATATTTCTGCTAATTGCTCCAATGAAAAATAAATACTGCCCAATATCTGCTCTAAATGATTTGATTTGCTGCCCAATTTATTTTGTTTCCTCCAAACTATTTAATTTTCTGCACAAAGAATTGCTCAAAATTATTTTATTTTCTGCCCGAATGAGTTTTTTTGGGGGCCAGCATCCGACTCTTTTGGATGGTGTGCACTTGTTTTGATAATCTGCCCCCCCTTTCCGAAATTTTACCGACCCAAAGCTGAAATTTATTTTTTCTCTGCCCAAAGAAATTATTCTTTATCAGGACCATAAATATTAACATGCCTAAGTTATCTTTTAATTCTTGTCATCTGCCCTAAACCACCCTTTATTTTCAACCCAAAACTAAAAAAATTACTTGTTTACTTGCTGCCCGAAGCTGCTTTTTTTTTTTTTTGGGGGGGGGGTAATACCCAACTTGGGCTCCGCGTGACATGACATTACCGTGCGCAACTCATTTTATATATTTTATAAAAAATTCATCTAAAAAAAAGTTTCATTTGACATGGTCACATTTCATCCATCTATTCATAACTATATTTTTATGATCAGTCACATGAAAATCAACTACCTACCTTACCTACCTACCCACCTACTTACTTACTTACTTATGGAAAATGACATTTTAAAAATTAGTTACAATTTTTCATTATTATTATTTTTCCAATTCTAAAAAATTGATATTATTTTTGTCCATACCCCACCTATAAGGATTTTGCTGTGAATTGATCATTTATCCACACAACCACCTTCCATTTTTCTTTTCAATTTTTTGCGATGTCAAAAATCTGATTTTTTTTTATTTGCAAAAATTAGTTGAATTTTCCCTTAAATTTATTTTTTCCACATTAATTTCCAAATTTTTCTCTTTTTTTTCGTTTGGAAATAAGAAAACAAAATAATGCTTGTTCATTCGCATCACCCCGTAGAGATAGATACCCATTCGCTCCAAGCTTCTTCGAGTATCACCCCGTAAAGTAATCAGCTGGGTCTTTACGATGTGTAACGCCCGAGGACGGGCCCATAGTTCGAGTACGCACCCGTCCTCGGGCGTTACCAGGCCCACATACTTTCTGTCGTCCTAAAGTAGGGCTCTAGGGTTTGAGGCTCGCGATTTACCAGTCAATCCTTCTAACTCGAGTTGTTTTCCAGGGACGGGTTTCTTCGCAGTCTTTCTCGTGCTTGGATTTGGAGCTTCCTCTCTCTCTTGACTACATTCTCACCCACGATGTCAACACAAGAAAGCGGCGGTTGTGTGTGTTTCTTTGGATTTTTCAATGCAGAGGAGAAGTAGGAGGCTCTATTAACGACAACGCTTGCTGCTGCTGCTGCGTCCTTGGTTCTGGTTTTTCGATTTCTTTTCCCTTGTCAATCAACCAGGTTTTTTGTTGATCACCTTCTGGCTTTGTCTTCTCCTGCTATATTTGAACGTGTTGGAAGTTGGAAAGGGATCATGAGTCTTGCTGGGAGTCACTTTGAAGTTTGCAGAAGTCCCATGAGTCTTGCTTTGCAGACCATTGTTTTTCCCCCCGTAGAGGTCGTAGGACTAGTGGTCCCGCTCTAGGGAGCTTCAGGGCTCTACGCTGCAGTTTGTTGTGCAGAGCGAAGATCGGCAATCTTTCTCCCCCTGTTGTTTCGTCTCTGGAATGGAGGCGTCCACGGAAAAAGCCACTTTGTATATTGCTGCAATGTCGATGGTTCTTCGTCTCCCATGAGATAAATGTGCGCTAGTCGAGCGCCACGAGATCGAATCTGTTCCGTGGTTGAAGCGGTTGCTGTTTGTTGGTTCTTTACTCTCACAGGGGTGGCAGTACTCTGCAGTGTTGGCCAAGCCCGCCACCATCGCCCTGGTATGCCATCCGCTTGCTATATATAAACCTTTTCTGGCATCTGCAAAATCAGATCTTGTGTATGATGTCTACACTAGTTTGGTCGGATTGTGTCTCATCACACTGCACTCTTGTGGATGGTATGATCCGAGTCATCAAATCTTCGCCTGTAGCTTGATTTGCGCAGATTGGCGGGCCGTCCTGTATTTCACTTTACAGTATCACTCGGAGTTCTACTGATGTTGAGGGTTTTGTTCAATCACATTCCAGAACAAGTTTGACCACCTTCTTGTTGCTGAAGGCCCTTGAATCATTTGACCACTTTTCTTCTGCAGGTGGAATCCTCTGCAAGAGCTGGATTGAAATTCCTTGGATTTTTGTCCAATTTTTGAGGTACTCAGCCGAAGACCACGCTTTTGAAAAGATTGAAGTGTTGTTGCAAGAGATAGGAATTTTTTTAGTACGTCGTCTGCTATTTTTTTGTAAGGTGTTCCCAAGCTCTGAAACTTCAGATATTCAACATTTCCGGGGTGCAAGACTCCATTTCTGCAATAGGCAATTTTTGGCTGACCGTGGGTCTTGCTTGGGGTCTAATAATTTGTGAACTTTTCATCACATTAGAGTAAATCTTTTTTCAAAATGAAACAAAGGTTCACTGACAATCTCAGCAAACTCAACCACCCCAGGGTCAAAAATCAGTTAAGTACAAATGGCATAATGTTTTTATCCCCCCTTCAGGTTTTATTTGACTTTCACAGTAGTACTATGTTCCTAGGTGGTGTTGTTAGGTAATGTTTAGTCTAAAAAAGTGACTCCCTGTGGCTTGATTACAAGATGAGAGAAAAGCTGAACAACTTGAAGCAGGGTATGATATTTGTAGCTGCACATGTAGGTCAGGGACTTTTTGGCCTCTTTATTTTTAATCGAATAGTGGGTGGGACAATCTCAATCTGGTTCTAGTTGGCTACCATTTGACATGAGCAGTTGTTCCCAAAGCTTTGTATTGCTATACTAATTTTATCACATGTATTCTTTGGCTTGCTCCTTCAATATTCATAATGTATTACTCTAACTTCAGTATGTTTGCAACACAGTCTTGCACTATACCTTTCAAAATAAGAAGAGATTTTATGTGGTTTGGGGCCCTGCAGATACCACTAGCACGTTACCCGCCTACATGGAAGGGGAAAATTGTAGAGAGTGATGCAGAAATGAATGCTGCTCGTGTGACAGGCATGGGTCTTTCTCTGACTGCTGAAGGTGGCCCAGAAGGTGGGGAGCAAGGTCCTGGGCCCTTCCGTTTGGAACTAGATTGGATCAAGGCATTGAGAGTTATTTAGCAAAGTTCTGACCTTTCTCACTACCACAATCTACTCCATGCAGCTGGCCTTCAGGTCCCTCATGGCAGGTCATGATGCTTCAACTTAGAAGTTCTTCAGTTGCTCAAGGTGTAGATGTCTTGGGCCCTTAAGCTTCTAATCCCGTGATGAGGACTTGGGTGTACAAGTTACCATTTTGTGAATATTCCTATTGGTTCTCACAGTTGGGCTATTTCTGTGCACATGGTTGTTGGTTTCAACGTAAATTCTAGCAAGACCTGAAAACATAAAAAAAGTCCAATGTTGGCTGTTGGATAGACACCAGATTTGAGCACAGTGTTGAACTGAAAAGACAGGTTAGGTTTTTGTCCTGTGGGATAATGTTGCATTTGTTTTTTATTTTATTGCTGAAGTTCATGTTGTGTGTTTACATGCTTGCAATATCATCCACAATGTGAGAGTCCATCATCATTTATTTTTCTTCTTCATCACATTGGGAATTGTTGGATGGTGCATTCAACAGGATGGGACAGTGAGGAGAAAACTGGCAAATCTTTTAGAGAACAGAACAGATGTGCACTTTGTGAATAGCCTTCTCTCAGAGGAAGGGGTGGAACATGTATTCATTCTTTTGCGATCTCAGCTGACCTTTTTAGCTCCCCTTCAACTCTGGTTTCTGAGTTTACTCAAATATTCTTTGAAGACATGTAGGAAACAGAATGAACTTTTTGGGTCCTCAACAACTCTTGCCTCCTTAAAGAAATTGACATCTGTAGATGTGTGAATGCTATTGGGTCATGGCTGTATGGCATAAGACTCCTCCTTGCTAATGGATTTATTAGTGTGCCCCTGTCTTTTTTGCAGGCAACTAAGGGTATGCCTTCATCATGGTTTTGCTTGCATCGAGCTGCAGACACACCATCATCAACTGATTCACTCTCTTTGTTCCCTGACACAAGTCTTTTACTTTTAAGGATACGGTCAAACCAAACTCAGTCTTTTCAAGCTGAAACAAGTAAAGTCTAACTCTGGACTCTGTGGTTTATGCTTCATCAATTGCCTCTTCATCTTTACATTCTCCAGGATCTCCAGATGAAGCTGGATAAATGCCTCGACCAACCAGCCCACAAGCTGGTCTCATGGATGGTTGCTGCCCCCAAAGCACACTCAGGCTTGGTAGGCCTGGCTGGATGTGATGATCTACCAAGAGACCGACGTAGTCTCTAAAAGACAGCGTTAGGCCTACCTCCACTTCAGGTCCCATAAGGGACCAACTAGTTGTCACCTTCCTATGAGCTGACATTTTGTATATGCATATAAACCCTAGCTACATTATATTAGGAAATCACTGTGATGCTTGGGTTTTTGGTGCTGTGGATCCCCACAGTGGAAGAGCATCAATGCTAGAGGTCTAGCTTCTCAAGGGATATCTTACATGTCACTGTGGCTAGCTCATTTGAGCATATTGTGCTGATGAGTAGTGCCTCTAGTTGAATTATTCTGTTGTGTGCAATCTCATGTATATTGTTGGGTGGTGAGGGTAGGTTTCTATTCATGACATGGATTGGAGAATACCGACAGCAGTTTTCTTCAGTAATGAGCACAAGTTGGTCACACGATGCCCTCTTCATTAAATCCCTCTTTTGTAATCATGTATCTTGCTTCCATTGGTGCAGTTCCAGCAAAATTTCTGCATTCTGCTAAAAGAAAGGGAGGCCAGATAACATTTGTTGTCACCCCATGGACTTTCTCATGATATGTTGTTTCCTGTGCACATGCTTTTTGGGTTAGAGTCTAAACATAGAGTTAGCTTGAAAACAGTGAATATGCAGCAGGAAAAGAATTATCATTGACCTGTTGTTGATGGTTTTAACAGGGGGGTGAGTGCCGAAGCAATTGCTTTGTCTGATATTGGGTGTAGTATCCCCATGGCTTTCAAGTGCACTTTCCTTGCAAAGTGTCATGAAAAAGTTCTCAATTCACCTCATTTGAGCATTTGTGCAATCAATGAACTCCAGAGTGAGAATGTCCTTTTTTCTACAGTGCGGTTGTATGCTAACTGGCTCTTCTGACTAGCTTGTTTACAACTCAAAGTGATGGCTCCATGTGTGATGCTTGCAGCGCTCCTCAACATTGGCTTTGGCAGTCTTAGGTAGGCTAATGATTGCCTCTCCATAACACAAAAATCCCAAAAAATCAATACCGAGTTTGGTTGATCTCCTCTCTCTAGCTTCTCTTTCTGTCTTGACCACAAGGATAAAGCAAACCTTTAATCCTGAATTGACCATTTCGTGGTTGATCTCTCTACACAGTGGTTTCTAGTTGGAGATCCAACGGTTGGATCTCCACATGGCCAATACAGTAGAATGTAGGACTTGAAATTATGTATCAACTACTGCCATCAGATCTGATGATGCCTTGCTCTCTGACTTTCATCTTGCAAAATGATCACAAGAGTAGATTGTGACAAAAAGTATCAACCAGATATGTGCGGAAATAAGCAGGAGAAAATAGAAAGAGTTTGCAGCCTGTCTGCCTGCGAAGGAAGTCTTATCTAGGTCTGGTTCCACTATGTTTATGTACGGTGCTGGCTGCCCCCCCGCCCTTAAAGCTTGTGTTTTCACCTTTGTTGCAGTCTTCAACACTTTTCTATGGGGTCAGAGGTTGCAGTTCTTGGACTAACTGATTTCGAAAGTTATCACCTGTAGTCATTCTTTCCTTTTGTTGGTAGAGACCATATCTAATCTTCTTCCACAAGGAGAAGGTGCCTTGCAATATTAGGCTGAAGAGGTAATAACAATTCATATGTTTGTCTGCTACAGCCAGCAAGCTTTGTTGAGAGGGGAGTGCAGACATTTATTCTCCTCGAGTTGTACTGGTCCTAGGATGCCGAAGTGCCAGCATTTGTGAAATCGGGTAAGTATTTCTGAAACAGGACGTGGTGTTATATCTTCTTCCCTTTCTTTTATGTTCTTTCTAGAGAATCGGCGAGTTCTTAGAAATACATTGTGTGAATGACCTTTGTCTTTTGAAGTGCATGTAAATGTCCATAAATGCTTGTAAATGTTGTGTGTGTTGTGTGTGCAAAATTCTTGGTTTGTTCTTAATCTCATGGTTATCTTATTATGTTTACTGGTTGGTTGTGACATTTGTCTAAAAAATAAATTATAAATGAATAATTCTAGACATCCATTTCAAGAGGAGTTGGATTACATGCATAATTTGTGAGGTTATGAAGGGAGGCCCCATGAACATTGTTTTTGAGCTGTTTGGTTAGGCAATGTTTGTGGGGGCCGGGTTCTACTCGGTGCTCGTGGGTGATTCGGTCGGCTGATTGGTCACCGAATTATTGGCGAGCTCTCTTCTGCTGACCTCGATGCATGTGATTTAGTCACACTAAATCGATGCTCTACTGAAATGAATTCTTGGAATTTGTCGGACCTATAAATGCCATGGGAATGGCTGTGTGCGCATGATTCCAGGTTTGTTCTCCATCTCATGGTTATCTTATTGCATTCACTGGTTGGTAAGGATTAATTCTACGAATCCATTTCAAGAGGAGCTGGATTACATGCACAATCTGTGAGGTTATCAGGGGAGGCCCCATGAACATTGTTTTTGAGCTGTTTGGTTAGGCAATGTTTGTGGGGGCCGGGTTCTACTCGGTGCTCGTGGGTGATTCGGTCGGCTGATTGGTCACCGAATTATTGGCGAGCTCTCTTCTGCTGACCTCGATGCATGTGATTTAGTCACACTAAATCGATGCTCTACTGAAATGAATTCTTGGAATTTGTCGGACCTATAAATGCCATGGGAATGGCTGTGTGCGCATGATTCCAGGTTTGTTCTCCATCTCATGGTTATCTTATTGCATTCACTGGTTGGTAAGGATTAATTCTACGAATCCATTTCAAGAGGAGCTGGATTACATGCACAATCTGTGAGGTTATCAGGGGAGGCCCCATGAACATTGTTTTTGAGCTGTTTGGTTAGGCAATGTTTGTGGGGGCCGGGTTCTACTCGGTGCTCGTGGGTGATTCGGTCGGCTGATTGGTCACCGAATTGTTGGCGAGCTCTCTTCTGCTGACCTCGATGCATGTGATTTAGTCACACTAAATCAATGCTCTACTGAAATGGATTTTTGGAATTTTGTCGGACCTATAAATGCCATGGGAATGGTTGTGTGCGCATGATTCCAGGTTTGTTCTCCATCTCATGGTTATCTTATTGCATTCACTGGTTGGTAAGGATTAATTCTACGAATCCATTTCAAGAGGAGCTGGATTACATGCACAATCTGTGAGGTTATCAGGGGAGGCCCCATGAACATTGTTTTTGAGCTGTTTGGTTAGGCAATGTTTGTGGGGGCCGGGTTCTACTCGGTGCTCGTGGGTGATTCGGTCGGCTGATTGGTCACCGAATTGTTGGCGAGCTCTCTTCTGCTGACCTCGATGCATGTGATTTAGTCACACTAAATCGATGCTCTACTGAAATGGATTTTTGGAATTTTGTCGGACCTATAAATGCCATGGGAATGGTTGTGTGCGCATGATTCCAGGTTTGTTCTCCATCTCATGGTTATCTTATTGCATTCACTGGTTGGTAAGGATTAATTCTACGAATCCATTTCAAGTGGAGCTGGATTACATGCACAATCTATGAGGTTATTAGGGGAGGCCCCATGAACATTGTTTTTGAGCTGTTTGGTTAGGCAATGTTTGTGGGGGCCGGGTTCTACTCGGTGCTCGTGGGTGATTCGGTCGGCTGATTGGTCACCGAATTGTTGGCGAGCTCTCTTCTGCTGACCTCAATGCATGTAATTTAATCACACTAAATCGATGCTCTACTGAAATGGATTCTTGGAATTTTATCGGACCTATAAATGCCATGGGAATGGTTGTGTGCGCATGATTCCAGGTTTGTTCTCCATCTCATGGTTATCTTATTGCATTCACTGGTTGGTAAGGATTAATTCTAGGAATCCATTTCAAGAGGAGCTGGATTACATGCACAATCTGTGAGGTTATCAGGGGAGGCCCCATGAACATTGTTTTTGAGCTGTTTGGTTAGGCAATGTTTGTGGGGGCCGGGTTCTACTCGGTGCTCGTGGGTGATTCGGTCGGCTGATTGGTCACCGAATTGTTGGCGAGCTCTCTTCTGCTGACCTCGATGCATGTAATTTAATCACACTAAATCGATGCTCTACTGAAATGGATTCTTGGAATTTTGTCGGACCTATAAATGCCATGGGAATTTTTTGTTCTTAATTTCATAATTATATTATTGCATTTAACTGTCGGTCGTCACATTTGCCGGAAAAGAAAATTTTATAAGGAATAATATATAATAAAAAATGTCAGGATGAAACGATCCTTTCAATCCATCTGTCCGTCCCATCGTGCATCCGTCCATGCCTTCATCCATCAATTTACATTAAATGGTGACTGTCCGCCTCCTATAGGAAAAAAATAAATTGCCCTCCACCCTTGAACATTAAAAAAAAAGAAGGAAAAAAATCGAAGTGCACCCTTTCCCCTGTCCCATAATGACTTTGTAAAAAAAATTACCCCCGCTGAACCCTTCCCTAGCCCCTCCACAATGAAAAAAACATTTAACCCCAAAATGTACCCCTTCCCCCCTCCTCCTTCCACCTTTTCATATATCTACGGGGGAAAAGAAAACATACACCTCCACCCCCCTCCCCCTCAACAGTAAACAAAAAAAGAAAAAAAATCAAGGTGCACCCTTTCCCCCGTCCCATAATGATTTTGTATAAAACATTACCCCCTTCCTCTCCCTAGCCTCTCCACAATGAAAAAAAAACATTTCCAGAAAACCTTAAATGTACCCCTTTCCCCCCTCCTCCTTCCACCTTTTCATATATCTGGGAAAAAGAAAACATTAACCTCCACCCCGCTCCCCCTTAACAGTAAAAAAAAATAAAGAAAAAAATCAAGGTGCACCCTTTCCCCCCTCGCACAATGAATAAAATATAAACCCTGGGCTTCCTGGCCCAGTAAAAAGTAATTTATGAAAGTTACAAGTAGTAAAAAAAGTTTTAAAAAGTAACAAACTTTACCCCTGTTTCAGCAGTAAAAAGTAACTTATAAAAGTTACGAGCAGTAAAAAAAGTAACAAAAAGTAACAAAAAGTAAAAAAAGTCAACAAATATAGCCCCGCACTACGCTCAAACAGCCTCGCACTACAGTCTCTTTTTGGTGGTCAAAAAGCCCCCAGCCCCGCGCACTGCGAGCGTACTGCGCAGATCATATGTATAGGAATGGAGACAATCCAAGAAGCTTACAATCTGACCCTTAAACCTTACCCTTCTTGGTTTTTTCATAATCGACATTCTTGTTTGTTAAAAAACAAAAGTCTAGGAGCTGGGCCCCCCCAAAACAAACTTGGGGTTCTTCCCTTTTTCTTGTTGGTCCATTGGCCTCCAATGCTCAACCACCTCAATGTTTCATACACAAAATCTAACTCCAAATGCATTTGGTCTAAAAAATGGTCAAGCTAACATTAATTAAAGTGTCTGTCTAAAAGGGCTTCACAACCTTTTTGGTAGATGGTAGTGATGACATTCGGGGGAAATTTAATTTTAAATAATGAAATAAAAAATAAAAAAACATCCCTTTCCCTTCCTCCTTCCACGCGTCAAATGAAAGCAAACAAATACATTAACCTCCACCCCCCTCCCATCCCTTTTCAACATTCGAAAATTAAAACAAAAAAAAAAAACTCCCTCCCGTCCCCCTTCAACGCATTAAAAAAAACCCCTCACCCCAAGTCCCTAGCCATTCAACAATGAAAAAAACAATTTGAGAAAAAACATTCATCCCTTTCCTTCCTCCTTCCACAGGTTTTTCTGATCCCTTCCACATTGATTTTAGCCTTGCACTGCATTGGGTGAGTGCAATGAGCATTGCGTATGTATAGCTTGGCATTGCGCTGGATTTTTTGCGGTCAAATAGCCTTGTGCTTGCGACCTTATAATTATAAGGCTCACATCATATGCACAGGCTGTTTGCCTGCAAGGGAGAACTATTCCAAAAAGTGAGGAAAAAAAAATCATATGTATAGGTTTGACCCAAGGTGGAATATGTCCTACACCATCACAGACGTACCCTATAGGTATAGGAAGTTGTCTACATGAAGTGTTGTAATTCCATTTAATCTTAGTTAAAATAATATAAACTTAGTTGGACTAACCTAAACTTGCCTAATTAAATTCAACCCAACTAAGTTAATGTACACTTGGCTAAACTAAATTTGACAAAATTCATATAATTTTGGAAAAATTAACGAAAATTTGGGACCCAAATAATATGCTTCAAATATTTTCCAGCAACCATAAGGCCTACTACTAACCAATGAAAAGTGGGGAACTACCCTATACATATGATCTAGGCATCAGGCCCATAAAAAAAAACTAACCCCCCTTCCCGACCTCTTTGCACATGTCCAATGAAGGAGAAAAAAAAAACCCTCAACCTCCGCCCCCTCCTCTTCAACAGTACAAGAAATCAAAATAAATAGATAAAGGTCCTTACACCTTTTCATATATCTAGGGGAAAAAAACATTGACCCCCACCCCCCTCCCCTTCAACAATAAAAAAAAAGAAAAAAAGAAATCAACATGCACCCTTTCCCCCGGTGCACCGTTTCCCCCGTCCCATAATGATTTTGTATAAAACATTACTCCCTTCCTCTCCCTAGCCTCTCCACAATGAAAAAAGAACATTTCCAAAAAACCTTAAATGTACCCCTTTCCCCCCTCCTCCTTCCACCTTTTCATATATTTGGGAAAAAGAAAACATGAACCTCCACCCCCCTCCCCCGTAACAGTAAAATAAAAGAAGGAAAAAAATCAAGGTGCACCCTTTCCCCCCTCGCACAATGAATAAAATATAAACCCTGGCAAAACCCTGGCCCAGTATAAAAGTAATTTATGAAAGTTACAAGTATTAAAAAAGTAACAAACTTTACCCCTTTCAACAGGAAAAGTAACTTACAAAAGTTACGAGCAGTAAAAAAAGTAACAAAAAGTGAAAAAAGTCAACAAATACAGCCCCGCACTGCGGGAAAAGAGCCCCGCACTACAGTCTCTTTTTGGTGGTCAAACAGCCCCCAGCCCCGCGCACTGCGAGCGTAGTGCGCAGATCATATGTATAGGAGCTGGATTACATGCACAATCTGTGAGGTTATCAGGGGAGGCCCCATGAACATTGTTTTTGAGCTGTTTGGTTAGGCAATGTTTGTGGGGGCCGGGTTCTACTCGATGCTCGTGGGTGATTCGGTCGGCTGATTGGTCACCGAATTGTTGGCGAGCTCTCTTCTGCTCACCTCGATGCATGTAATTTAATCACACTAAATTGATGCTCTCCTGAAATGGATTCTTGGAATTTTGTCGGACCTATAAATGCCATGGGAATGGCTGTGTGCTTATGATTCCAGGTTTGTTCTCCATCTCATGGTTATCTTATTGCATTCACTGGTTGGTAAGGATTAATTCTACGAATCCATTTCAAGAGGAGCTGGATTACATGCACAATCTGTGAGGTTATCAGGGGAGGCCCCATGAACATTGTTTTTGAGCTGTTTGGTTAGGCAATGTTTGTGGGGGCCGGGTTCTACTCGGTGCTCGTGGGTGATTCGGTCGGCTGATTGGTCACCGAATTGTTGGCGAGCTCTCTTCTGCTGACCTCGATGCATGTAATTTAATCACACTAAATCGATGCTCTACTGAAATGGATTCTTGGAATTTTGTCGGACCTATAAATGCCATGGGAATTTTTTGTTCTTAATTTCATAATTATATTATTGCATTTAACTGTCGGTCGTCACATTTGCCGGAAAAGAAAATTTTATAAGGAATAATATATAATAAAAAATGTCAGGATGAAACGATCCTTTCAATCCATCTGTCCGTCCCATCGTGCATCCGTCCATGCCTTCATCCATCAATTTACATTAAATGGTGACTGTCCGCCTCCTATAGGAAAAAAATAAATTGCCCTCCACCCTTGAACATTAAAAAAAAAGAAGGAAAAAAATCGAAGTGCACCCTTTCCCCTGTCCCATAATGACTTTGTAAAAAAAATTACCCCCGCTGAACCCTTCCCTAGCCCCTCCACAATGAAAAAAACATTTAACCCCAAAATGTACCCCTTCCCCCCTCCTCCTTCCACCTTTTCATATATCTACGGGGGGAAACAAAACATACACCTCCACCCCCCTCCCCCTCAACAGTAAACAAAAAAAGAAAAAAAATCAAGGTGCACCCTTTCCCCCGTCCCATAATGATTTTGTATAAAACATTACCCCCTTCCTCTCCCTAGCCTCTCCACAATGAAAAAAAAACATTTCCAAAAAACCTTAAATGTACCCCTTTCCCCCCTCCTCCTTCCACCTTTTCATATATCTAGGAAAAAGAAAACATTAACCTCCACCCCGCTCCCCCTTAACAATAAAAAAAAATAAAGAAAAAAATCAAGGTGCACCCTTTCCCCCTTCGCACAATGAATAAAATATAAACCCTGGGCTTCCTGGCCCAGTAAAAAGTAATTTATGAAAGTTACAAGTAGTAAAAAAAATTTTAAAAAGTAACAAACTTTACCCCTGTTTCAGCAGTAAAAAGTAACTTATAAAAATTACGAGCAGTAAAAAAAGTAACAAAAAGTAACAAAAAGTAAAAAAAGTCAACAAATATAGCCCCGCACTACGCTCGAACAGCCCCGCACTACAGTCTCTTTTTCGTGGTCAAACAGCCCCCAGCCCCGCGCACTGCGAGCGTAGTGCGCAGATCATATGTATAGGATCTAGAAACATCTAAAAAACTCTAGATACATTTGGAAACAACTAAAAAACTTTAGAAAAATCTAGAAACATCTAGAAAACTTTAGATATATCTAAAAAAACTTTATCATAATTACATAAATTTGTCAAAACTTGGTCCTACTCCATATTTTTGGCAAAACTAAATCATAGGCCCATATTTCCATAGTTTTTCATATCCCTAAACCATTCTACAAATTGCACTGTCTAAACCTTCAAATTCTGTCACAAAACAGAAAAAGTCAACCAGCGACTGAAAAGTCAAACCCCCCCATATCTTCCAAATGGTGATACTCTAGAAGAATTTTTTCACACGATTGCATTCAGAACACCTCAAAATGGGGGGGTAGGTCATCTCCAAGTATCAAAAAACAAAATGCAATCAGGTCAAAATGCCCATCAAACACAAAAACCCCAAATCTCCTATATCTTACAAAACTGACATTTTAAAGCAAAAATAACTCCACCACTAGCTTTAAAACACATGAAAATGGGGGGGTGGGTCATTTCAAAACTTCCAACATGTATCATAATTAACCCTTTATGCCTTCATCTATCCGGCCCCCCTGAAATTTCACACCCCCCATATCTTTCAAATGGTGATACTCTAGAAGAATTTTATTGCACCATTGGATTCAGAACCCTCGAAAATGGGGGGGTAGGTCACTTCAAAACCCCCAAAAAAAAACCCAATTTTGGTGGGGACACCCATGTAACCCTAAACCCTAAACCCTAAACCCTAAACCCCCTTTTGTGGGTATACTTCCAAGTCTACTGCAGGTTGTCGATTGTGTGGATTCAGTTTTCTGAGCTGACACCTTTCTTTTCTCCATCCACTCTCTGTCAATTCCTCTTTCGCGGTGCATTGCCTTGCACACGTTGTGGGGATCGTTTCGGAGGTGTGAAGATTGTTGTCGCATATTGTAAAGCTCCGTGTACGATTTGTATAGGTTCGGGTTTTGTTGAAATCTGAAGACCGTGTGTCTTGCTGTTTTCGACCAATGTTCCCCCCCCTGGGGTAATAATAGAACAAGTGGTCGATCATATGTATAGGAGCTTCACCGAACTACGGTGTCCAATGCGGTGCGGAGAGTATTGAAGATCAGTCATGTCTCTGTTCGTGTTGTGTCGTTTCTTGGAATGGGGGAGGTCCTGGGAAAAGTCACACAGCAGGTATATCGTTCATTTCGACGGTTTTCCCGTTTCCCATGAGAAATGAACGCTGTGCTCCAGCGTCGATGGCTTCCAACTCTTGGCGGTTTGAAGGTTTCCTATTGGGGTTCGACTCTGACTATTGTGGAGTCTACATTTTCGCAACCGATAACCATCTCCTTGGCATGCGACCGGCCTGCAAGCAACTTTATCTTCTAGGGCATCCTCCAAAACTACAGTTGGTGGTATCGTGCTACATGGACTCCTACCCTCATGTTTTCTTGTTGGTTGTGCATTGATTGTTTGTTGAACAATTGGAATCTGGTGGATCAGTTCAGCAAACTGCTTTCCAGTATCACTTGAAGTTTTAGTTTTGAAAGTTCCTGAAATCACATTCCGAAACGGAGTCTTCCCTGTTGTTGCTCCAGGACCTTGAACCGTTTGAAGGGTTGTCTTTTGCAGATCGCCTTTGCATCAGTTGGATTCAAACTCTATGCGTCTAATTTATGAGGGTACGAAGCATAAGATTTTTCTTGTCGAAGAGGTTACGGTGTTGTTGAAGTTCTATGGCAGATTTTCAGCACGTCATTTGTCGCTGGCTGTTCTTTCTTATGGTGCTTCCAGACTCAAGAATTTCAGGTATTGCTCTTGATGATGCCAAATTCTGGATGTTGGCCTCCATTTCTTTCTGTGTACCATTGTTGTTGGGCCTAGGGTCTGAAGATTTGTGAAATTTCGATCATATGAGAGTAGTTCTTTGTTTGAGAGTCGACTGATGTGTACTAATCATATCAGCAGGTCCAATCACTTAATGGGCAAAAACCAGATGAACAGAATATCATGTGTTGTTTTCTCTCCACCCTTCATGTTTTTCCCAAATAATGTGTAGAGTCTGACTTCTAGGGTGGTACTGTATGTGTATCTAATGGTAGGCGACAGAGTCTACAAATTGACTCTCTATTGCTTGATTGGGAATCAGAGAAGAGCTCAATAATGTGCAACAATGTATGATGTTTGTAACTGCACGGGTTTGTCAGGGATTTTCGGACCTTGTGTGAATGAATGGAAAATCCATGCGTGACAGCAACATCGCCGTTTGTATGGCAGCTCCCACCATGTTGTTTTTTCACTTGTCAATATTTGAAGAGGAGTGCAAAGCTATTAGATCTTGAGAGCAACGGCGCTCTTCTTGTATGTCATGAGAGCCACTTATTCGAGGCTGGGAGGATTTTTGGATTCCTCTCGGCTTTCAAAAAACAAGAGCGGAATGGCAGTTTGCCAATGGATGAGACTGCTAAGACTCATGGTATCGCTGAGTGTTACCATACCATGGATTTATGTACAATGACAAGAAGCCAACTTGATGATGATGGCTGCTAGTTCTGTGAGTTCTTTTTACCTTGCTGACTGGACCATTGTGATACTAATTTATTTCCAAGAGTTTTGGTTCAAATAGCCCGTTCTATTACTTTCGTAAACCAATTGGTGGCATCTCCTCTCCGCAAGTCTCGAATACTTTCTGGTGCTATGATCTAGACTTTGGTTACTGTGCAGTATTTTGAATGTGGAATTTTGATGGCAGAGTCACTGGCCGGTACATTAGCTGTGGCTACCTCGTGAAGACAAGCGAAGTGTTGAAATTTGGGCGGTCTTGTTTCATGGGCTCTAATTAATTGCAAATGACAATGGTGATGCCTGGAGGGGCACAGGGACACAACGAGGTCATGATGATGTATGTTGGCTTGAAGAATGGCTACCAATTGATTTGGCGGAAGTTGTGCGCATTTTCTCAGTTTCATACAATGCACATGTACTAGAAAGATCCCCTCATGGTCATGTATCACATGTTGCGAATAATGTATACCAGACTCTCATTAATCCTAGGTACAAGTCACCTTTCTTTGATTTTCACAATGTCATGTTTGGGCAAATATAGTGGTTTCACTCACAAATATATCAAGCAACTAAAATTTTCAGATTTAAGATTTGTTACTCAATCATTGGGTCATCTCTCAATCGTATAGGGAATTTGTACACTTATCAATGATAGTATATCGGCCAACTTTAGATGGTGTTTCAACACTTCCTGAAACTGAACATATCACAGTGATGTATGGTGCAGGGTGAATGGAATCATCCTTATTGCTGAAATATGCTATGTTTTTGGAGATTGGTGTTAAAAAGTTTGGTTTTGAAAGTGGAAAGGGCCTTGACTTTCTAAAATCTGAAAATGCCAAGAGGACAGCTGAAGTGCAAGAATGTGCCACAATTCTTTTGAGCAATGTTAGAGGTGTGCATTTGATGATATATTTCGATCACACATAAATATAGACTTAACTAATATGAAATGTAGAAGTCGATTAGATATTTCCTCAAAGTTCAGTGTAGCAAATGAATATGTTTTGTGCAGGTATAAATGGCATCATCCTATTGTGTTAATTGGTCATAGTTTTGGGAGGTTGGTGTCGAAGAGCTTGGTTGTAAAATTGAAGAGGAAATCAACCATCAGAAATCCTATTAATTCCAAGCTTGCATGTACTTGTTCACTGGTATTCGTTCAATGCCTCTTACGAAACCAAGGAAAGGATAAAAGAATAAAAGAAAATGCATTGGCACAAATTGGAAAAAATAGGGGAAAAAAATATAAATGATAAAAACAAAAACAAAGAAACAAAGTAAAAAAGAGTTAAAATTGGGAAATATGGCCCCCAAAAAAATCCAGTAAGAAGAGGAAAAAGAATAATATAAAAAGGAGAAAGAAAGGAAAACAAAGCCCCCCCTCCCGAACCACTCAACAATGAAATTTTTTTTTGAGGAAAAACTTAACCCCCTTCCCCTACTCCTTCCACATGTTAAATGGAGGACGCAAAAAAAAAGGCATTCCCTTGTACCCTGTCTCCCCCTCCAAAGTAAAATAAGCTTTAAAAAAAATCAAGGCGCACCCCCTCCCCATGAATAATGAATAAATATAGGAAGGAGGATGAAGAAAGGAAAATAAAAATAAAAATTGCAACCAAACTTCGAAGTTCAATTTAGCAAATGAATATGTTTTGTGCAAGTATAAATGGCATCATCCTATTGTGTTAATTGGCCATAGTTTTGGAGGGTTGGTGTCGAAGAGCTTGGTTGTAAAATTGAAGAGGAAATCAACCATCATAAATCGTATTATTCCGAGCTTGCCTGTACTTGTACATTATTATTCGTTCAATGCCTCTTACGAAACCAAGGAAAGGATAGAAGAATAAAAGGAAAGACATTGGCACAAATTGAAAAAAATACCGAAAAAAATAAAATGATAAATAAATAAATAAACAAAGCAAAGAAGAGGTAAACTTGGGAAATATGGCCCCCAAAAAAAATCCAGTAAGAAGAGGAAAAGAAAAATATAAAAAAGGAGGAAAAAAAATGAAGACCAAGGAAACCAAAGTGCAATGAGACTTCAATAGAAACCATAAGTAGGCAACATAGAGCTCACTTGTTTCCCCAGCAAAAAGCTAATGCATAGATGCAGCTGCATATTTTTTCTTGAGGATCAAATATTGGGGCAGAAGCTCCTTCCACATTTCCAATGAAGGGGAAAAAAAAACCTAAACCTCCACCCCCCTCCCCCCTCAATAGTAAAAAAAAGAGAAGGAAATAAATCAAGGTGCACCCTCAACCCCCCATCGCAGAATGAATACAATACAAACCCTGGCCCTTCGCAACAATAAAAAGTAGTTTATGAAAGTTATAAATATTAAAAAAAGTAACAAAAAATGAAAAAAAGATTTTGAAAAACAGCTTCGCACTACGCCCAAACAGCTCGTCATATGTACAGGTTCTTGTGGTCAAACAGCCTTGAGCCTGCGACCTTATGATGGTAATGCACAAATCATATGTATGGGTTGTTTAAGCGTAGTGCGGGGCTGTTAGAAGGAGTTAAAAAAAATAGATGATATGTATAGGTTTGAACCAAGGTGGAATATGCTCTAAACCATCACAAAGCTACCTTGTAGGTACAAGAAGTTGTCTACATGAAGAACCCTAAACCCATAACTGGAGTTGTACTTTTGTTTGACCATGTATAGGAGTGCCTTGTGAATTGGGTTAGTGAACATCCTGTAGTAGCACTGTTTATCAATACTATCCAATGTTGATCATCATTTACTAAAGCAATACCAATACAAAGTTTGTAAACATGTTGCTGCGATATTGTACCTCTTGCTACCAATGGTGCATACGCAATTTCTAAATGCTTTTGTTGTGTTGTGCCCCTAACACATTTGCAACATCACAATAAACATGAATACAACATTGATTCACTCTTGAATATACAACTTGCAATTGTGTTGTTGCAACATTACATCACCTACCTTCAACAATAAAAAACACAATACAAATACAATGTCAGGAAAGTGTGATTATGACATATATACAGTAACATAAACAATAAGAATAAAACATCGAGTCAATATTGAATAATAAATTTTTTAGCTATGTTGTTGCAACATTACATCCCTTACGTTCAACCAAACATGTGCAATGCAAATATGATGTTGGAAAAAAATGAGTACTAAGCCTGTCAAAATATAGACAACATGAATATAATAGAGAATCGATACAAGAATAGAGTTTGTAACCATATTATAACAACATTGCATCGTTTACAATTAAAAGTGCATATCCAATACAATCACAATACTCATGCAATATCATTACAATATCGACAACATGTGAATACAACATGTCAAACAACAAAAAACCAATGTAAATACGGTGTTACATCATTTATTATTTAAACAATACCAAAATTAAGTCTTTACAATCTAAATTGTTTCAATGTCTATTTTACATGAACAAAGCATTAAAACCTTGGACATTTTGAGAAGTATTCTGAAAGTGTTTAAATAACACCAATACAAATTAGGGGTCCCCGCTTTGTGATGGACTTGAAACAGAAGACATCTGAAGCAGAAAAAAACCGTAGACCGCCATAAAAAGAAATAAGGAATGGAGACAATCCAAGAAGCTTACAATCTGACCCTTAAACCTTACCCTTCTTGGTTTTTTCATAATCGACATTCTTGTTTGTTAAAAAACAAAAGTCTAGGAGCTGGGCCCCCCCAAAACAAACTTGGGGTTCTTCCCTTTTTCTTGTTGGTCCATTGGCCTCCAATGCTCAACCACCTCAATGTTTCATACACAAAATCTAACTCCAAATGCATTTGGTCTAAAAAATGGTCAAGCTAACATTAATTAAAGTGTCTGTCTAAAAGGGCTTCACAACCTTTTTGGTAGATGGTAGTGATGACATTCGGGGGAAATTTAATTTTAAATAATGAAATAAAAAATAAAAAAACATCCCTTTCCCTTCCTCCTTCCACGCGTCAAATGAAAGCAAACAAATACATTAACCTCCACCCCCCTCCCATCCCTTTTCAACATTCGAAAATTAAAACAAAAAAAAAAAACTCCCTCCCGTCCCCCTTCAACGCATTAAAAAAACCCCTCACCCCAAGTCCCTAGCCATTCAACAATGAAAAAAACAATTTGAGAAAAAACATTCATCCCTTTCCCTTCCTCCTTCCACAGGTTTTTCTGATCCCTTCCACATTGATTTTAGCCTTGCACTACATTGGGTGAGTGCAATGAGCATTGCGTATGTATAGCTTGGCATTGCGCTGGATTTTTTGCGGTCAAACAGCCTTGTGCTTGCGACCTTATAATTATAAGGCTCACATCATATGCACAGGCTGTTTGCCTGCAAGGGAGAACTATTCCAAAAAGTGAGGAAAAAAAAATCATATGTATAGGTTTGACCCAAGGTGGAATATGTCCTACACCATCACAGACGTACCCTATAGGTATAGGAAGTTGTCTACATGAAGTGTTGTAATTCCATTTAATCTTAGTTAAAATAATATAAACTTAGTTGGACTAACCTAAACTTGCCTAATTAAATTCAACCCAACTAAGTTAATGTACACTTGGCTAAACTAAATTTGACAAAATTCATATAATTTTGGAAAAATTAACGAAAATTTGGGACCCAAATAATATGCTTCAAATATTTTCCAGCAACCATAAGGCCTACTACTAACCAATGAAAAGTGGGGAACTACCCTATACATATGATCTAGGCATCAGGCCCATAAAAAAAAACTAACCCCCCTTCCCGACCTCTTTGCACATGTCCAATGAAGGAGAAAAAAAAAAACCTCAACCTCCGCCCCCTCCTCTTCAACAGTACAAGAAATCAAAATAAATAGATAAAGGTCCTTACACCTTTTCATATATCTAGGGGAAAAAAACATTGACCCCCACCCCCCTCCCCTTCAACAATAAAAAAAAAGAAAAAAAGAAATCAACATGCACCCTTTCCCCCGGTGCACCGTTTCCCCCGTCCCATAATGATTTTGTATAAAACATTACTCCCTTCCTCTCCCTAGCCTCTCCACAATGAAAAAAGAACATTTCCAAAAAACCTTAAATGTACCCCTTTCCCCCCTCCTCCTTCCACCTTTTCATATATTTGGGAAAAAGAAAACATGAACCTCCACCCCCCTCCCCCGTAACAGTAAAATAAAAGAAGGAAAAAAATCAAGGTGCACCCTTTCCCCCCTCGCACAATGAATAAAATATAAACCCTGGCAAAACCCTGGCCCAGTAAAAAAGTAATTTATGAAAGTTACAAGTAGTAAAAAAGTAACAAACTTTACCCCTTTCAGCAGGAAAAGTAACTTACAAAAGTTACGAGCAGTAAAAAAAGTAACAAAAAGTGAAAAAAGTCAACAAATACAGCCCCGCACTGCGGGAAAACAGCCCCGCACTACAGTCTCTTTTTGGTGGTCAAACAGCCCCCAGCCCCGCGCACTGCGAGCGTAGTGCGCAGATCATATGTATAGGTCAAAATGCCCATCAAACACAAAAACCCCAAATCTCCTATATCTTACAAAACTGACATTTTTAAGCAAAAATAATTCCACCACTAGCTTTAAAACACATGAAAATGGGGGGGTGGGTCACTTCAAAACTTTCAACATGTATGATAATTAACCCTTTATGCCCTCATCTATCCGGCCCCCCTGAAATTTCACACCCCCCATATCTTTCAAATGGTGATACTCTAGAAGAATTTTATTGCACCATTGGATTCAGAACCCTCGAAAATGGGGGGGTAGGTCACTTCAAAACCCCCAAAAAAAAACCCAATTTTGGTGGGGACACCCATGTAACCCCTAAACCCTAAACCCTAAACCTGCTCAAACTTTGAGCTTTGAGCAGGTTGTGAGCTTTGAGTTTCACAGGTGCCATAGTCTTCGTGATGAGCTTTTAGCATTGTGGTTTGTGGTTTCGGCAGCAAGTTGGAACTTTGTCAGCAAGGACCTTGGACAATAGTTACAACTTCAACATTGAGGAGTTTTGACAACGAGCTTTACGTAAGGTTTCTAGACCTAAATTTCTTTCCTCTTGCTCCCAACCAAATGGTCCCCATTTCCAGATTGTGGGAAGGTGAGGATGTTTTTTTCGACGCTTTAGACCGAGACTAATTCTATGGGAGGCATTCCTCTTGTTTTGTTGGTCTCTTTCTAGCTTTTGCCACAAGTTTTGTGAATTAATCACATTTGTAATTACATCCCTTTAATTGTAATCTTTGAAACTCATACTGCAACCTAGGGTTCCAGATTCTTCCATTCCTAGTTTTTAGAACATCTAGCAACTTTTCATCACACCGATTATTGATGATGCTTGCCATCTTCTATCACCTCTCACAGACAATGTTGTGGTTGCATGCCTTCTTACATGCTTACCTATGATCCTATCCATGTTTTGGCGTTTTCATCGAGTAAACTAGGGGTGGTGTAAGGTTGTGGGGGAAACAATTACATGGAATGCTTTGGAACTTGTTAAAATCAATAATCAGGTTTACTAAAAAATTGTAGCCATGCATGGTATCAAGAGACGTTCTTTTCATGAACAATTTCAAATTGAAATAGATTACTTATAAGATTTTTTGGAATGGTATGATACATTTGAATCCTTTGAAAATGTGGAATCAGATGCAAATACAAATTTTTCTTCTTCTTCATTAGGGTTGTTAGTTTAATTAGTGCTATGCACATTTTGTGAAATGATTGAATTGGAATCTATAAAGTTTTTTACGTGTATGATTTGTTGGAACTTGTTTTCCTATTGAGGTCTATTCATTTATTGTGGCTATTTGCTTCAACCCAATGAGCCCAAGGAATTACTTGTTCAACATATAAACCTAGACAATCCAGAGATGTTATTTTGTTAATCAAGGTGGGGTTTAAGGTTTTGTTTAATCAAGGTCCAGGAAATCTAGTTGGTTGTTCATTTCCATCAATCAGGTCATCATTTCATCTACTTATTCTCTTGAACATAATGCACCTAGTGAACTAGCTATTGTTCATAAATTCAACTTTGAAGCCATTTTATGTTTTAGCAGCAATGTTTTTTTGTTTACTAATGGCATGAGATATAATGTTTTGTTTGATCAAGGTTGTTGAAATCTAATTGGTTATTCACTTGAACCTCTTGAAGTTAGCATGTCATCTAATTATTGATTTTAACCCAAGGAGCTGGTTGTTCAACATATATCTTGGACATTCATCAAATGTTCTAACAAAATAAATAGAGTTGAATATGCAAGTAAAATGCATGCAAGAGAGTGCCACATATTTATGGTTTAGGGTATCAAAACTCACTGCATCTTCCTGTAATTTAAACTGTTAATTTTTCAACTTGATCAAATGTAAGTTTTTGTAGTTGAATATACAAGACATCCTTCTTGGATTTAGAACATGTGGAAATTATTGCTCAGCATGTGGGTTTCCAGCATCTCTAAAGCACTTGATAGGTAAAATTTGCTAGGTATTTTTATAATTAAAGTCCCTGCAAAGCCCATTATGTTTCAAAGTTTGAATGATTTCTTTTTGTGCAAGAGAATTAGTCTCGGACAACCCTAGGCCTATATGTAATTTGCTTAAGTAAGATTATGCCCTTCACCCACCCTAAAAATGTTAAGGTCAACCATGCTTTCATGTGTCATAGAAGACATCATGAGGTCCAAGTGGCACACACGTTGCTAACAAAGTGGCAGATTTTTTTTCGAATGCCAATTATGATTAAATAATGGGCATTGGTCAGGCTTCAATTATCGTTAGGAACGAACCCTGATAAAAATCATATTTCCATGAGGACAAAATGATAATTGCCCAGGTGGAACAGGATCTATGGGCAAATGACTATGCATTGATGGGTTTGTGTTTATGGATGTGGGGATTCGGGTTTTGTTCGATCAATGTTTAGGAGATTGAGAGTGTTGTTCATTTCAACCCATTGAATTGATTGTTTCATCTTGTTCACTTGAACCTAATGAAATGAAGAAGCTGGTTGTTCAATAATAAATTTAAACCTCCAACAATCATCAAATGGATATGTCATGATAGATTTTTGTTTATGAATGTGGGGATTAGGGTTTTGTTTAATCAATGTTCAGGAGATCCAACCAATTGTTCACATTTATTCATCTAAGTAATCATTTCATCTACCTGTCATTTTGAACAAAATGAACCCCATAAGCTAATTGCTAATTATGAATTCAACTTGGACATTTATATCATGTTCTTCCATTGATATTATTATGTTGATCATTGTGCTAAATTTAAGGTTTTGTTTGATCAAGGTTTAAGAAATCCAAAACATTTATCATTTGAACCTAGTGAACTCACAATTTCACTTAGTTGTTGCTTTGAACTTAGTGAACCTAAGGAGTTGGTTGTTCGACATACAAACTAAAACAATCATCAACCCAATCAAGTTCATCTATCTACTCATTTGAACATAATACACATAATGAATTAGTTGGTCTCATCTACTTAGTTCTTGAACACAATGAACTAGTGAGCTTAGTGGGCTACTTGATATTCATTAATTCAGGTTGGAATGCCATTTCATGATCTTCTATTAACCTTTTTTTAATGACCAATGGTGGGTTTAAGGACTTGGTGTCGGAACAACCATAGTGTAGCTAAAGAAGGAAGGAATATGCAAATCTACAAGATTTTGAATCAAATACATCTACACTACAAGTATTGTGATAAGTTTTAATCCAAGGTTAATCATCTTTCATCTATTCTAACAATCCTTTTTGAACTCATACATTTATTGCCATTTTTGGTTTAGGATTTAGCATCACCTAGGTTGGGTAGCTACTTAGAAAGGCATAGAGAGAGAGAAAGAGAAACAAATAAAGAGAGAAAGAAAGATAAAAATAAAGAGATTTGGAGAGAAATAGAGGCATAGATAGAGAAAGAAAGAAAGAAAGATGGAGAGACTGAGAGAAAGAGAGAGAGAGAGAGTATCTTTGGGTGGTACCACTAGGAACCACTTCAGGAATGAAAAAGGAACAAAAAACTGCCAAATCATTTTCCTGGGCCCTTTGCTTTAAATGTTTTCACAATTATTATAATTTTTTTTTTCATGTTTATTAATTGCATGCACGAATATATGGCTTGAAGTTTATTTTGGAATCAATTTTTTTTTGAAATTGTTAAAATTTTTAATTTTCAATTAAAATGATATTTTCATAAATTGATAACTTTAACTTTGGAAATTCATAACTAAATTATGGGAAAGTAAGATGGAAAGAAACAAAGGCATAAAGAAAGACAAAGAGAGAAAGAAAAATGGAGAGAAAAAAAGAATGATAGAGAGAAAGATGGAAATAATTAAAGGCATAAAGAAAGACGGGGAGAGATAGAAAGATGGACAGATTCAGAGAGGGGTAGATAGAGATAGAAACAAAGAGAGAAAAAAAGAGATGGAGATATTAAGAGAGGTGTAGAGAGAAACATAGAGAGATAGAGAGAGCGATGGAGATAGAGAGATAGAGAGAAAAAAAAAGAGAAGGAAAAAGAGAAATGGATAGATGACGCGCTCCCAAGTCCCGGGTTGAACCCACTTGAGGGTCCAACTATGTAGAGTTACAAAAAGTTGGGACTTGGGGGCCGCTCGCGACTTCCAGCACTATAGAGGGGTAGAGGGGTGTGCTAGAAGTCCCGGGATTAGACTAGGAAGAGGGACTAGAAGATCAAGTTAAAATCTGCATCCAAAAACCACCAAACGGGGGTTAGTTCACATTCGGGACACCCTTGGGTGTTGGGACAAGCCACAGACATTTTGACACACAAGACTCACCACGGCCCGGACTTGAGGGAAGCCACCACCTTCCCCCATATAGTATTTTTTGCGGCACTCCGTGGAGGTTACATCCAAATGGTTCTTTTTCCCGGGACTCCCAAGTTGGAATCTCGAAATCATCCCGAAACTGTCTCGAAACTGTCCCGGTTAGAGTCCTAGGACTTTGGGAGCTCATAATTCCCGACTGCGAAGTCGGATTGCAACGAGGTCGAAAACAAAGTTGTAACTCTCTTTGAGATTTTCCCAATGCCATATTGCACTCCCAATTCGGATGTTGAAAAGAGATCGATTCTTGACTTCTAGTGGTCGGGAATCAAACTATCAATTTGACTCCTGGCCTTTCTTTTGCCCATAACTTGGGCTGCAAATGTCCAAATGACCAATGCGAGGCCATTTTGGATATCTACACTTCAAGACCTTTTCAATGACACCAAGGACATCCCAATGCAAGGTGTTTTGGCTTTTTCCATCGAACTCTAAACATTCGAGAGTCCCACAGGACTCCAAATCCCCAACTTTGAGAGTGGGAGTTTCATCCTCCCACCTCACCCAAAGTGGGGTTGCGACAATAGACATAGAGAGGCGTAGAGAGCGAAATAGAAAAAGAGAGAGATGGAGAGATTAAGAAAGGCGCAAAAAGAGAGAGTTAGAGAGATAGACAAAGAGATGGAAAAAAAATAGATAGATTGAAAGAGGTGCAAAGAAAGAGACAAATAAATAGAAAGAGAGATGGAGAGAAATAAAAAGACTTAAAGAGAGGCAGAAAGAAACTGAAAGAGATAGACAAAGACATAAAGGTAGAGAAAGAGAGATAGAGAGGTAGAAATAGAGATAGAAGAATAGAGAGAAAAAGACAAAGGCAAAGAAAGAAATAAACCAAATGACGTGGAGGGTTTAGGGTTTTTCAGGTATGGATGGGCCTATTTATGTTGGGGTGAAAGGTTTTCAACATAGAGAGACCATGTTGAAAGAAAGGAAACTATGCCATTGTGGAGTCCATTCACTTGAGAAACATGTGTGTTGCTTATAACCATCATTTTGTTATCTATAACAAAAACAAGTCCAAAAATACACAACTCATTCCTAATGTAATGTGGAAAGTTATTTATGCTTCATATAAGTCAAACTACTTAGAATTAAACTTTTAGGAGGAAACCTTGAATGAAAGGTTGTGGGGAACATTATAGGAGTTGAAAACATGGACATCAAATGAGGAGGGATTAGACATAATGGTTTTGTAGAATGAAGAAATGTTTTAGGATTTTAGTTTTAGGGGTCATTAGTGAAAAGGAATTCAAAATTAGAGTTAAGTAGATTTTATACTTGTAGAATTAAAAGTTTCTGTTCCATTCATGTTCAATAAGGTTGGGCAGCTGTTCACTTATGACTTCAAATGTGAAGTCCATTTGGCATCTGTGTATAAAATTTATCAATATAGTTGTAGCTCTAAACAAAATTGTGTATTTTGGTTTTGTGGAATCAAACCTTTTCATTAATCGTTTCCATTTCCTTTTCAATCCCCCATTCCATCCACACTTTATACCCAACATGCATACTGTTGTAGGCTTTGATAACATTTTGGTTAGCATTAAAACCTATTTCACACCTCCCAATCCTTTTCATGATGAACATATCTTCACCTAGGTAGCCAAGATCTCCCAACAAGTACTCAAAATATTCATCACCATGCAAAAAAATTGATTTAAATCCTTATGTAGCTTATATTAGTGTAAAATGGTGACATCATGTAAGAGCTTGGATACCCAAAGTCTAGGCAATGAATAAACCTCCATGATCAACAACCACGATGTTGTTCATTGAACAATCTTTTTTCACCCATTGAACCAAACCTTGTGGGCCCCATCATTCCAAGGTTTGCAAATCTGATGAGTGTGCCATTAATGAGCCCAATGCAACCTTGTAATTTTGCCAACTTCGTGCCTAGCACAACCTGCTCTTGTGTTATGGGCCATCAAATCTCATTTCCAATTACATAATTAATGCAAAATGCAACGAAAATGACATTATCACAAATTGCATTCTTTGACCAATTCCATACAAATGCATCGTACATGGAAACATTATCATGTTTCATATACAAAATGAATTGTAGAAGGGGTTGCTTCACGGTCAATTTTGAAAGACGCTTAGTCTAAATGTGGTGATCACCTATAAGTCCCAATTTTTAACTGTAAGATTAAACCTTAATCCAAACTCTAAATCCAAAGCCCTAAAACTAAAACCCTAATATAAAATGCTAAAACAAAAACTCAATCCAAACCTTAAATTTAAACTTTGAAACCCTAACCTAAAACACTAAACCTTAAAACTTTAATGCAAAGTACAAAACCCTAAACCTTAACCCAAAGCCTTCAATCCAAAGCCTTAAAACTAAAGTCCTAATCTAAAGTGTTAAAACAAAAACTTAATTGAACCCTAAATCTAAACCCTAAAACTCTAATGCAAAGTACAAAACCCTAACTCAAAACCCTAAATCCAAAGCCTTAAAACTAAAACCCTAATCTAAAGCAGTCAAACAAAAATTTAATTCAAACCTTAAATCTAAACCTAGAACTCTAATGCAAAGCATAAAACCCTACACCTTAATCTAAAGCCTAAATCCAAAACCCTAAAACAAAAAAATAATCTAAAACATTAAAACAAAAACTTAATTCAAACCCTAAATTTAAACCTTAAAACTCTAATGCAAAGCACAAAGCCCTAAAACTAAAACCCTAATTTAAAGTGTGAAAATAAAACTTAATTCAAACCTTAAATGAAAACCTTAAAACTCTAATGCAATGCACAAAAACCTACACCCTAATCTAAATTCTAAATCCAAAACCCTAAATCTAAGACCTTAAAATTAAAACCCTAATTTAAAACATTAAAATATATGCTTAACCCAAACCCTAAATCAAAACTCTAATACCCTAATCCAAAGCACAAAACCCTAAACCCTAATCCAAAACCCTAATCCAAATCCTTAAAACCATAAATACTAAACAAAAAAACTAAAACTTTAATTTAAAGTGTTAAAACAAAAATTCAATCCAAATGCTAAATCTAAACTCCAAAACCTTAATCTGAAACACAAGACCCTAATCCAAACTTTAAATCCAAAGCCTTAAAACCCTAAACCCTAGAACTAAAACCCTAACATATGGGTTTGAAGCAAAGGTTATGGAAACTCTTTCTGCACAAGGTTGAAGACATAGGTTTTGGATGGCACTTTTGATTGAGGGGTTTAATTATGAGTGGGGATAAGGATTAGGGGTTTTGATTATGATGTTAAACTAAAATTTTAATAACCCTTATGATAAGTTCTATGTAGAACCCTAGGCACCCTTTCATCTAAGTCAAATTTGCTTAAGTAACTCCTTATGTAAACCTTAAATAACCTCTTATGTAAGCCCATAAGCAGTCCTCTAAGTATCCCTTACTTACAAAGTCCCTAGGCATCCCAACCAAGGTAGGCCATTAGGTGATCTCTAAATATCCCCTAAATAGTCCTCTATGGAAGCCCAAAAATAATCCCTAAAATATTCCTGAACTCTTAGAAAGCCCTTAGGTAATCCCCTAAATAAGTCCTATATAACCACCCATAAAAAGTCCCTAGATATCTCCTAAGATAAAAAATCACTCGTTAGACCCTAAATAGTTCCTTAGGTAACTCCTGATAACTCCCTAGGTAACCCGTACTCAAACCCATGGCTAGGCAGGTTGATAGCTAACTAGGTAGGTGCACCTACCCTATTTCACCCCCAAATAGCTCCTGGCCTGTGACCACAAAGGTAGACTGTTGTGTGGTTAAAAAAGTGACCAGAGTAGTAACTTTTGAAGACTATAAATGCTGGGTTTTCAGGGTTGGTCCTGACTTTTTATGCACTTTACTAATAGCTGAAAAACGCAGGATGAGAGGGAAAGGCAGGATCAAAGGCAGGCTGAAACGCAAGATTACATTAGGGATAACTTTTGTAGCAGCTAGTATGTTCCAAAGAAAGGTGATAGCCACCCAACATTGGTATGGACTATGGACTTGGTTGGGCTTGATTATAACTTATAACCCGAAGGATATGGGAAGGTACATTGCTGTTTGGTGCCATGGATTTAGAGGCCACGGATAATAGCCCCGGTTGCATTGGACCGGGTTGAATTAGAGCTCCACCAAGCTTTAAAGAAATGTGCAATATCCCTTGACAATTTCCTGATGTTCTTAATGTGTGTGTTTATAGGAGGTGCACAAACAAGGTAAAATTCAGTTTGTACTTTACTATGATTCTTGCAAAGCTACACCAAGTCACAAGGGCTCTCTACACTTGTATGCATGTGTATCATTGATACACTGATACTATAACTGACGTCCCTATGCAGATGGAGTTCTCTGACTCTGGATGATGAAATCCATTGCGAGTGAATTTAAGGAGGAAAAAAAAATAAAATAAAAATATAGCACACATTTTCTTCCATTGTTCAATTTCTAAATAGTTTAAATTCCCAAAGCCCTTCTTCCCCAATGGTAATTGGGTTTGGCTTCATATACCTTCTTCCCCTTGCATTTATTGAGAGGTGAGAGACCATGTTAATGCTCTTCACCTTTGCCCATATCAGAAGTCCCAAGATCATGGCACTCCAAGACACCATCATCATGCATGACCAAGCAACGCATTTGTGTGGATAAAATTTGAGTAACTATTCTTGTGAATAATGAATTTTATATACAGCTATTCCATTAGTTTTGAAACTTGGGTTAGTGATTTGAAATGAATAAGGATTTTGGAATTTAAGGGTATTTTTCAAAACAAATTCATACATGTCACAAGGTCAAAAAATTTAGAATTGTATTTCAAAAGTGAGGTTATGGCTAGTATTTTCACAAAATACTTTGGATGATGAATAATAAGATTGACATAACTCAACAAAAATTACTTATATTGAGAAGTTTGTTGAATTTGCCTAATAATCTAGTCATCAAATGACTGTGCATTTTCCCATTCAGAAGGCATCAAGGCATTTCTTTGGTTCATATAATAAACAATTTAATACAAAAACACAACATTTGCTCCTAATGACAATCCATATGTCTCTGGCATTTTGTGTAGAACTCTCAAGGTACTAGAATAATGCAAACCAAGAATTCATTTCAAAGGTGTACTGACCCATGTACAGCAACAAGAAGAATATCAGAGGAATAGGGTTAAATGCGGTTTCTGTCAATAATGATATATGCTTCCAGCTTCTGACTTGTTCATAATATTATGAAACAATTTCAGATAATTGGGTTGCTTTGTGTATTTCTTTGGAAAGTGGGAAAATCAAATTTTCGATCCGGACATAAATCAAATCTGCTTCAATGTGATTTCCCAATGAAATAAAATAAATGGGTGAATTGGGTGAAAATAATTGGCAGAGATTGTCAAAGTACAATTCTGCACCTACTTCCCTTGTGTCAATTCTTGGATGCATGTGAAGAATGCAAAAATGGTGAGAGGCTGGGAGAGGAAGTGGCAGGTATCAACACTCCACCAGCTTGACATAAGTCTGAGTACTTTTTGTGTTTGATCTTCTTAGAAGAAATAGACTTGGTACGATATCGCATCATGTATGAATGGACAAGTGGTTGAAAGTCTTCATTCAGCTTGATGCAGATGAAAAACAGGAGTCAGTACATGAAGATCATGCCCAACAGGATGCCAAGGTCCATCCACTTCCCACGCTTGGTTTGGATGCCATAAATTTGTTCCACAACATAATATCCAGGAATCTTTGGAGTTATGGCCTCTCCATTCAACATAAAGCTGCCAAATGTGAGCCCGAGAAAGTCATTCTTGAACATTCCCTACACCCAGAATTAATGCTGCCCATCATGTGATGATGAAATGGAATTGCAACAAAGGCTATGAAGAAGAGGAAAGGCAATGACGAAAGACTGTTGCTTATCACAAACACCATCACTCCATAGTGTCCATTCACTCTCTCCCGACTAAACACCTGGGCATAAACAAAATCTCACCTCAGAAATTCACATCTATATATATGATGGTGATGAACATCATCTTCCATGAGTGAGTGGCAGGCTGCGTTTTTGAAGTTAAGTTTTCAAAGAAAAATGAATAACAGCAAGAGTGATGCATGTGTCACCTTCATGTCCTCAACAAATGTTGGGAAACTCTCAATTGGCATGAATGTCAAGAATCCTCCAGCAAAGGCCATACATCCTGCCCTTCCCTGCCAGATGTTGCCATCATTACCAATTTCATCAGTAACAGACACACAAGAAGACTATGTACCCATTTGCACAAGAATCAAATCTTTCAAGTTACTCATGAGTCTAACTGCCACTGATTTTTCCCATAATCCCCAAAACCCAGCACATGCTACTGCTACTGTTTGCATCTGCAATAAACAGATTGGAAGTTGATTCTCCTCTGTTGCTGACTGGGTCATCAGATCATAAAATGTGACTTGTACTGGTTCAAGTCCAAGACAAAAAAATGCTTACCAAGATGGAGCTGTATTGGAAGCCAATCCTCCAATAGATGGTACCAAGGCAAATAGAAAGCAGAAAGTATATAATGGAACGTAGCCAGTAATATCCTATGTCTCTTTTCATTTTGTGAAGGAACGTCTAGTCAAGCTCCAACATTGTGTCCAGAAGTTTGCATGCTGCTGCCAGTTTCTACTAGAAGTCTTGACCACCTGGAACCCTTCCTGCACAAAATCACATAATATGCAAAATTTCTTTCATCCCCCTGTATCAATTGATGTCAAATCTGGAAGGCTAAGAAAAAAACCAAACCTGACAACCCAATTGTTACAAAGTGGTTTTGAACGGATGCCTGCAGGATGTGTTGTTGACCACAGCAGCTGCTGCAGTTGCACAGATTGGGTAAGAACCAGGAGAGAAATATGTACTGTTTTTGCAGTCTGTAATTGAATCCTTGACATTGTGGCTGCTGCATAGTCACTCTTCTGGTACACTTCTGCTAGTATCTCCACCACTTGCTTGGCAGTCATCCTGTCCAGGGGGTCCATGCTACTACTTTCCATATCCTGCGAGCAAGAAATTGATAACAAGATTGATGGTTAGGTTAAGCGGGGTACAAGGTGGAGCAACCAAAATAGGTTTAGGGTTTAGAGTGGAAGATCCTTGATGTATCATTTCATTGTGTGCCCAGATGAACTGCAACTTGGAGCAATCGAGTTCAGACTTACTGCACAGGTTGAATTAGAGCTTTGTTGGAGAGCAGTCTTGACTTGATCAAAGTCTGTATTCACAGCTCGCAAGTAGTGGTCTGATGGGTTTTGGAGTTCTGGGCATGGAAACCCGGCTGTTGCAAAGTGCTGCACAAAACAAAACAATTCATTACTAATCAATCAACTTCATGGTATGAGTTTTCAAGAATCTCGGGGACTAGTCTTGATCATCATGATGCATCAATATACATACATGTGCATTGACGATGATGATCATCCCCACCTTTGCAATGGTGAGCCCCCAAGATAAATACAGACCCCAATTATGCATGTTGTGCACTCATTGTGCATTTGTGAGTTCAAGACTTCTTCAGAGTGTTGGTATTGTATGTATGATGTAAGATCTTACCTGACAAGCATCTGTGGCCACCCCAAAGTACATGCAACGTCCACCTGATAGAAGTGTCAAATTGTCAAAGAGCTCAAAGACTTCGCTGCTGGGTTGATGGATAGAGGAGATGACGGTTCTCCCATCTGTGGCTAGATTCCTCAATGTCGTCACTACAAAAAAAGCTGCAGCACTACAACGGCCAACCCACCAGGACAATCATCCATTGACAATATATCGAAAGAGCAACTAGAAAAAGTTCTCAATGTGACAGAAACAATATTGCAGGTGCAATCACACTAACAAGAATCATAGGATGTGTACAAACTAGTGAAGCTTTGTTTTTCATGTTTTAGTGTGGCTGCACTCAAAGCAAAGGGTTGTTGTTGATCTGCATGGAGTCCTGACCTGCAGCCTTGCAAGATGGATTGATCAACGTGCCTGCAGCAAGTAGTACCTGTCCAAGCCGGTGGTGGGTTCATCGAGGAAGAGCAAGCGAGGACGCGTGAGAATCTCGAGAGCAATGCTGAGACGGCGTTTCTCACCCCCACTGAGTCCCCTCAAGTGCCAATTGCCGACATGGGTGTTGGCGCATTCCTGCAAACCCATCTGCTGAATGGTGTTGTTCACGATCTCTCTCTTCTCCGCTCTTGTTATCAGCGCATGAGACGACGGCAGACGCAGATCCGCCGCATAGTGCAGATACTCCTTCACTGTCAGAGTTGCTATCAGATCATCCGATTGTGTCACATATGCCTGCAAGCAAAGAAGTGCACAAGGAGCTGATCTTGGATGGTGATGATGATGATTCTTTCCCTTCCCTTCCCTTGTGAGAAAATTGCGTAGAACTTAACCTCCAAGAATATTAGAGCTATTTGATGAGAGAGAGAGAGAGAGAGAGAGAGAGAGAGAGAGAGAGAGAGAGAGAGAGAGAGTCAAGACTTGAGACGTGCAATCGTTGAGTTTAGAACCTACAGCTGCAGTTCCATAGCACATAGTTTTGTTCTTCCGGCTGTGTCCGTTGAGCAGGATTTCTCCAGTCTGCAAAGCGATCGTCTTCGACAGTCTACCTGCATATGCCACAAAGAAAGAAGAAGAAGTTACACAATATTGATCACCCTTGCAGTGAAGTGCAGTCCTGATACAAAATCCGATCGGTTAGCAAATTTCATTTCAAGAGCTTGTTCGTTCTTGATCTTGAGCTTCGACATGACATTTGCAAGAAGGTTTTTTTCTCGAACTGTGCATCGAGGTTTCTTCTTACCTGCGAGAGCATCGAGCATTGTCGATTTGCCGGATCCGCTTGGTCCCATGATCGCCATATTCGATCCTGGTTCCGCATATCCTGCAAAACAGGATTTGGTCTCATACGCAACAAACCAATCTGATTTCATCTCAAAAAAATCTTGAGCGAGCGAGCGAGCGAGCGAGGTTTTTTTTTCTTGCAATATTCTGGTTGATCAAGCTGCAGTACATGAGCTGCTGCAGCTCGATCGATACAAGTTCATACACAGAGATCTTGCGCATGCATGCAGGTTTCTTGACGTTGAAGGTTTCTGCACAGCTTGAAACTGTCTGAAGATCACAAATGTAAAGCTTGGTCGTACCTGAGATGTTTTGCAAGAGGGGTTGAGTTCTTCCGACGACAGTGACAGAGAGATCCTTCCATGTGAGCAAAGCAGCTACTAGTGCAGTACACGACACTGCAGTTTCCCCATCTCTACTACTAGTCGCAGCTGCTGTAATAGCTAGGTTCTTACTCTGCAAACCTCTAGCTCTCACTAGAATCTCACTCAAGGGACTCATGCTGGCACCAAGCTGCTTAGGACTGGCAACAACAGCAAGGGCAGAAGCAGCAGCAGCAGTAGCAGGAGGTACATGAATATGATGCATCACATGATCAGATTCTGCAGCTGCAAACATAGCAACAGCAACCTGATCGATATGCATGACAGAAGCTGCCGATTCTTCAGTTACTGCAACAATAGCAGCAACAGGATCTTGAGCTGCTGCAGCATCTGACTGCAGCTCCTGATGATCATGACTAGTACTACTACTCTTCAGCAGCTGCACCATATTGATCAATCCCCACCAAAATTCAGCTGAGATCAGCAACAAAATGTAAGACAAAAGTCAATCCCTGCCAATACTACTACAACAACAGGAAGATTACTTCTTCAGGAATCATAAGAAAAAAGAAGTTTCAGCTTCTGGCCCAATTGACATTTGAAGAAGAAAAGTTCTTCAGAATATTGTTGAGCTCTTGTGATCTATGAATCAGGGAACTGGCAGAAAAAATGGGGGACAATATTGAGAGAGAGAGAGAGAGAGAGAGAGAGAGAGAGAGAGAGAGAGAAGCTCTGCAAACAAAACCATATTTTTACAATTGTGTGACATTTGAAGAAGGAGACTTCAGAAGATTTAGGAATTCTTGAAGGAGATGATGAAGAAGAAGAAGAAGAAGAACAACTACAACAATAACAAGAAGTGCAACTCTGTTATATGGCATATGTCATGTGTGATCATGTGAATTCAATGATCATACAATTTGCAAATTTCTACAACTGAACCACTCTTCTCCAGATCCCTGGACATTTTGTATTTTTGGAAATTTTGGAGATGGTTATCTAACGGGTTTAATTTGGAGATTAGTGGGTATTGGAATTGGAGATTATTTAGTGGGTTCTGGATTATTTGCAGATTAGCAGGTATTGGACTTGGAGATCAATGGGTTCCGGATTATTTGGAGATTAATGAATGGGTTTTGGAAATTTGGAGATTAATGGGTTCTGGATTATTGGGAGATTAGTGGGTATTGGAATCGGAGATTAATGGGTTTTTGAAATTTGAGGACATTTGGAGATTAAGGCGTTCTGGATTATTGGGAGATTAGTGGATATTGGTATCGGAGATTAATGGGTTTTGGAAATTTGGAGATTAGTGGGTTTTGGATTGCAAGATTAGTGGAAGTTTGTAGACCCATGTTAGGTTTAATATGAACCCCAAACACTCAACATGCCAGATTTGGCTTTTTGTGGGGGAATTTGAAATGGGTGTGGGCAATGGGAATTACAATATTTTCGGTGTTTTTGAGGCTAGTTCTCTTCAATTTAATCTGTATCATTAAAAAGGTTTAAATTTCTAAAACTTTGCCTGCAGCAATAGGTGCAAGAGTGATCAATGGAATTACTATTAGATAAAAATTACCAAGTACAAATTCAGCTCATGAATAAAGGTGTAATATACACATTGAGGTCCATGCCAGGATCAGTGATTTTTTTGTTTCAATTTTCTGATGTAGCACCATTGGCTAGCATCGCAAGAAGGACTTAGCATTAAATGGCAACAGGACAGGCAAGGGGGTAGAATTTTTTTTTGTATTCCTGCTTTTATTTGGCTACCCACAGAGGAGGGCTTCTAAATCTGGCGAAACCAGCTCAAAACCTCTACTTTTTTGACGATTTTTTCCCAAAATTTCACAGAATCTGTGACAGAATATTCTTTATTATTATTTTTAATTTATCGCATATTTTCGAAATTTCGCCAAAAAAAAAAAACGCTGGCCAGGATAGGTTAATTTTACTTGGTTTTAACTATAATTGCACTTTAAATTACCTCATTTATTATATAAATACTTAACAATTTTTGTTCCTCAACAGAAGCTGTGAAACAAAAATAAAACCAAAATTGCACATGATTGAAAGAAAATGAGATGTATCATAACAATGAAATAAGTTAAAATTTCAAAATAAATAAACTACAAAATAATGTTTTTCGACCTACACAAAGGATTTTTCATGGAAAAAATGACCCACATTTGCCAGATTTTGAAGATTTATGATAAGTTCCAGTAGGTAGCCAAGAATATAAAAGAATTTTTTTTTCTCCCCCCTGCTTTCATATCTAGTATGTAGCCAAAATCGGCTAAATTATTTTGTACTCGAAGGTGACAAAGGGAGGGAGAGGACTCCATTGACAAATATACCATCAGAGGCTCATGGATCAAAGTATGGGATCATGGCGTCTGCTTTACACCTTCGCAGCTAAGTCACCAATTTTGCACATTGAGCAGCTATCTTCTTTTACATGTCCTTGTCATTGACCCGTTGCCCACTCTACATATGAATAAGGTAATGAGCTCACTGGGCTTTTCGAACTGCATGACCATGGACAAAATCATTGGTGATGCATGGTAATGTGCCTACTGAAAGCTGACCAACAGATTGTAATGTTCATTGGTTGTTGATTTTTTAAAAGTCTTGGTAGTTGACATGCAGAATTCAGCAGGCAGAGGTCCAAAAGTTGAAACTTTGCATAATCCTGCAAACCAATGTAATTATCTGGTTCAAACCCGACAAACAATTTGCCTGGATTCTGGTTGCATCGCTTTCATTTTTCTTTTTCACATTTGAAGTCAGTGGTTGCGATCACTTTTTTGGGTTTGTGGTGATGACAGATCTTGTTGGGATTTCTGGCGAAATTTTCCCATCTTCATTCTGGGAAACAAAAGTTGTTGCCATAGTCAAAGGCATTTCAGTCCAAAATGTGCATTTGCTGTATGTCAGTGATATCTTACCATGGGCTTTCAGATGTCATATTGACTGTTAATGGTCACATAAATAAGATTGCTGAGTGTGTAGTATGTAACCTTACTGGAACGATGTATTCTTTGAAGTTGTCACGTGTTTGTGGTAATGGGATCGGCATCCCCACCTGACATCAAGAAGGGGAATTTGTCTCTGTTCTAATTGTGTCCCATCTTCAAACTGCAGGGCTACCGGAAACAGCTGTGAAACACATTGGGTGAAAAAGAAGAAAAATCAAAACAGAACTGAACAAAACAAGGAAAGAGCAAGTGAAGAAAGAAACATCACAAACACAACTCTAGAAAGAGCATGATCTTTTGAGGATAAACTTACATCCTTTTAAATAAAAGGATTAGCCTTGAAACTATAATCATTTATAACATTCCTAAAGGTATGTATCAGAAACACCAAACAGAAACAAATCCTTTTAAAGCAGATGCTTCAACCAAGAAAATTAATGAATTGGAACGGGAAGTGGAGGAGATTCAAAGAGACTTACAAAGGGAAGGGGACCGAGTCATGAAGACTAGTTGTGAATGATGGCTGGAAGAAATTAAACTATGGGGTCCAAGGCTCTTTAAGTTCACCCAAAGTCTTCAAGATTCTGCATGCAAATTCAACGATCCATCGCTTTCGGGGAACAGTGGCTTCGAGGGTTATTGCGAAAGAGCTCGGTAGTCGCGCGTTTTGCGCACCGCGTTCAGAATATTCCACCCAATGTGTTTCACAGCTGTTTCCGCGTTGAGAATATTCCACCCAGTGTGTTTCATTGCTGTTTCCGCTGTCGGTAGTCTCCGCCGTTTCTCCATCCGCCTTCAGAAGCTTCCTCCCTATGTGTTTCCGGGTCGGAAGCGTTCTCCGTCTCTTACTCTCTGTCTCGCGTTCACTGGTACGAGCTGCCTATGCGGGTCTCCTTCCTTCCTTCCTTCAAAAGACTTCTTCGCAACTGAGGTTTTGGTTGAAGCTCTTCTAGCGAGTCACGGCGATCTTGATCTATCTCAAGCTCCATAAAATAGGTATGCTTTTGCTGTTGAAAGAGTCTTCTCCTTGCGCCTGAACTTGTCTCGTTCTTGCTTTCTTCCTCTGTCCAAAACTCTCTTTCCTCACTTGATTGCACTCGTGTCGTTCTTGCTTTCTTCCCCTGTGCAAAACTCTCTTTCCTGTCTTCGTTACACAGTGTATTCAGGCCTAGTGTTCTTTTTGCAGTCTCTGTCAAGTACTATCTTTCAGTGCTTGCTCTCTCGTTAGTTGTCCCGGGTTGATCAACCCTAAAACAAGTCTCCAGTAGCCATCTCTCATAGTCTTAATCTTGATTTCAGACATGGACTGCAAAGATTCGAAAAGCGTCGGTGGTCATGTGGAAAGCGCAGAATACGTGTTGGCCTCTCATTCTGCTGCAGTTATGCAAGTACAGACATCTGCAGTTGTGCACTCCTCGCCGGGCGAAGACCAAGAGCTGAAGATAGACACTTGTGCCCTCGGCAGCGGCGGCAGCCCGAGCTCCGAGTCGGAGGCGAAGAAGGACACGTCTACTACAACAGCACACAGTACAGAGTTGCCGACTACTGAGGCTACGACGTCAAGAGGAGGAGTAGAAGCCATGTATTCCGGCTCAGCACGTAAGCGCGAGTGGACTGAGACTCTGCGGGAGGAGGAGGATCCAAGTGGTGAGGAGACTAGGGTAAATGAGGAGGACGAGCAGGCTATGACAAGAGGAGGAGTAGAACCCATGTATGCCGGCTCAGCACCTACGTGCGAGTGGACTGAGACTCTGCCGGAGGAGGAGGATCCAAGTGGTGAGGAGACTAGTGATGATGAGGACAAGGAGGCTACGATCTCAGGAGAGGATCCAAGTAGTAAGGAGGACGAGGAGGCTACGACGTCAGGAGGAGAAGGACCCAAATTTTCGGGCACGGAACCTAAGCGCTATTGGACTCAGATGCTGCCGGCGAAGGAGGAGGATCCAAGTGGTGTGGAGACTGGTGTAAAGCGCTATTGGACTCAGATGCTGCCGGCGAAGGAGGAGGATCCAAGTGGTGTGGAGACTGGTGTAAAGCGCTATTGGACTCAGATGCTGCCGGCGAAGGAGGAGGATCCAAGTGGTGTGGAGACTGGTGTAAAGCGCTATTGGACTCAGATACTGCCGGCGAAGGAGGAGGATCCAAGTGGTGTGGAGACTGGTGTAAATGAGGAGGACGAGAAGCTTTGTTTCCGCTTAGTGCCAAGAATATCTCCATCAGAGCTTAAAATTGTGAGGAGACTCGCAGAAGGGGGTCAGGCCAAAATTTTCTTGGCCAAGTACTTGAAAACTGGGCAAGATGTGGTTGTGAAAAGATATAGAAGCTGTCAAGTTCAAGCGGGTGAGTTGCAGAGGCAAATGGAAATGGTGATGACAGCTTGTGAAAAGAGAGACGAGTCTGGCCTTTGCCGAGTGATTGGGGTGTCAGTGGATGAGAAGGGAAGAGTATCCACAGTCATGCAATGTATGGAAGGTGATCTGCAGAATTTCATCAATCGCAATCCGTTTCTTGACTATGGTGAGAGACTCGGACTGATGAAAGCAATTGAAGTGGGATAAAAGAACTGCACGGATGCGGACTCATACACAAAGACCTCAAGGCTTCCAACATACTTCTTTCACATATACCTGATGTAAATATTCCAGAAGATACCCTTTCACCTCGGCATTTTCTACGTGACACCCCCAATTACAGGTACTTCAGAGTAAATCTCGACCGTGACAGCATGGTATATGACATTCAGTGCGGAGTAATTCACGTTAAAGTTGGGGACTACGAGAGCTCGGATGGCGTCCTGGGCGCAGGGTTTTTTAGGGCACCTGAAGTGCTGCGAGCATTACGGGATGGAACAAAAGTCGAATATTCAGCTGCTGTGGATGTTTATGGTTTTGGCATGGTCTGTTACCAGCTCCTCACTGGGAAATATCCTTTTCAAGGCCATCCTTTTCAAGACTTCGATCTTGTTCTGTCGGGCGAAAGACCTGACGTTTCTGATGAGCCGCCATGGATGAGAGAATTACTGCACCGCTGTTGGGATGAGGATCCTCACCAACGGCCTGGATGGGATGAGATCCTTCAAATATTAGGGAAGGAGTTATTCCTTTGGACGGAGAGCTACTTGAAAAGCCCTCTATGTCCAGGTGGGTAAAACCCCCAAAAGTAGGATAAGCACTTTTCTTTTTCTGTCTTTGAAACACTATGCAAGTGGTGCTTTAGCTTTATCTTCCTCTATTTATTTGCACAAGGAGAATTTGCACACATTGAAGTTATCCACAAATTCATACCTTATTTCACCCCTTACCCTCTGTTTCATGCCTAAGTGATTGTGGTTGTCCCTAAAGTCACTCAAAGTATGGGTGAAACTGGAAACTAGGGACCAGAATTTAAAAGTGGGTGGGGGGTTAAATTCAATTTTTTCTATTTTGAATTAATGAGCAGAACTGTATTTTGGCTCAGCACCTAAGTGCGAGTGGCCTGAGATTCTACCGGAGGAGGAGGATCCAAGTGGCGAGGAGACTAATGTAAATGAGGAGGACGAGCAAGCTATGACAAGAGGAGGAGTAGAACCCATGTATTCCGGCTCAGCACAAAAGTGCGAGTGGACATGTGCCCTTCAGTTGTTGAATTTGTCAAGGTGCTCGCAGTTGAAGGAGTTACCCACATCTATCGACAAATTAACTGCCCTTCGATCGTTGGATTTATCGGGGTGCTCGCAGTTGAAGGAGTTACCCACATTTATCGACAAATTCACAACGCTTGAATCGTTGGATTTATTGGGGTGCTCGAAGTTGAAAGAGTTACCCACATCTATCAACAAATTGACAACGCTTGAATTGTTGGATTTGTCGAAGTGCCAAGCAACTTTTAAATTTGTAGAACATAACACAATCTTGAAAATCACTCAAGTATTTGACAAGGTCATTATGAGTGCTCAAGAACTTCCAGATTCACAGAATGGAGGAAATTCAATCAAGGTGCTTGGAAGACAAGACAAGACGACAGAAGCTTATGAATTTTTCTTCCAATCAGCAAAATGCATGAGCAAGGTTGTAGGAGTGGGACTAGAGTGGGCAAAGGTGGTCGTCTGTATGGAATTTGGTAGTGTCAAGGTATTGTCTATAAGTGAAACTGCATGGCAAGACTCATGGCACCAAGTGGAAGAAGATGTTGTAGTGTTGAACATTGACCTTGCAAACATGAAAAAGGAAGGGCACAACATTTACAACTTAACAACAGAGGAAGCATCAAAGAAGTTTGGGGTTGGTGTATGTCCACAGGGCCCTCATCATGAGCATGGTGGAGTAAATGCATTTTTTGTTGAGGAGAAGCGAAACAATGTTGCATTCTATCCCCTCATATGGGAGCTTGCACATTACATGGCTTGGAATTGCAAGCAACATGCAGGATCGGAATCTAAAAACAGCGGAGCTCGCTTTTTGTGGGGAATTTGGGGACCCACAACTAGCTCTCAATCCCAAGGATCCTCATCTAATAATCAAGCTGGAGATGGTGTTGTTGATAATTTTGGGGCTCCTGCAAATCAGTGTTATGTTTTCTCTAATGTTGCAATAGACTCAAAGAAGGACAAGACCTTGATTGTAACCGTCTATCTACCCACGGAAAGCATTTCCGACCAACAGAATATGGCTGAATCACAGCTTGATGATCGAATCAAAGCTGCCTCTATCTCGGCTGTGTTGGAGTTCAAATTTGAGTTGCTTCAAGATGACACAATCAGGAAGATAACGATCGAAACAACTGGTACGCAGTGCAACCTTGGGGACAGTGCACCAGAAGTGAATGATAAAGGATACCTTGGGTATTACCAAGATGATGTCACAATCTCCTTAAGTTGTACTGGAAAGAAGAGCGATGGATCAGAGGCTGCACGGCTTCTGAGTCAAGTAATAGTCCCCAATTCTAAAGATAAAAAAAGGATTGAATGTGACACATACAGTAAATCAGAATCTTGTGCCAAGCAAAAGTGTGGCCAAATTAATGGACAAGTAACAGTTAGTGCTTTGCACATGGTGACTCTTGCGGGTACTATTCAAGGAGGTGGAAATCAGACAAGCACTGTGGGAGATTCTACATCACATGCAAGTACGTCTGAGGTGAGTATTCCCAATTGTGTACATGGGTATGAGTGGAACTCTTCGGAAAGAGAAGCATCCTGGAAGTGCAATTTTTTATCTGAGCACAATGTCTTGGACTATGTGAAGCAAGGAGATGATGGGGCATACAAAAGGCTCAAGAGCTCCGGGATTTTTAATACATTTTGGCCATCAATTGTATCCTTGTGGGGTAACTTAGATGATAATGAGGCCTGCCCCTATGAATTTAAGACTAAAAGAGATATCATCTCAATCCAAGATGAGATCAAACGTCGATCCATCCAAGCCATCCAAGATCATGCTCAAACACCAGCATTTGTTCCAACACCGAAATCAAAGCCTCAAGACTCTTGGCGCTTTTGGTCGAAGAAGCGAACCCTCGCAGCTTCGCAAGATTTTCCAGTTCCAGAGACCAGCACAGAAAGTCAGAATCTACAACAGGTGTATGAAAAAACATTGTGTGTAAATATTGCAATGACACATGTCATACATGAATATAAACAATTGGAACTGCGTGGTCAAGAGAAGAAGCCGGATACTGGAATAACAATTGGTGGGTCCACCGCAAGTTAATGCAGAAACAAGATAGAAGTTAAGTTATAGCATAATTTTGACTATTTCTAATTATGCACATCTCATCTTACAGGCTGTTTAGTGTAAATTAATCTATGTTGTGTAGTGCGAATGTTCAAACAATATTTGAACAGTTCCTTGAGTTGATATTTTAGGACCTCCACTAGGCTATGGTATTTGTGGTTTATTCATGTTCTCACTGTCAGTGAGCCACTTGTTGGCAAATCTGAAGTATATATGTGTTTCCATGGTTCTAAACTTGCTCTAGTGTACCATTGTGTATAGTTTAGAGCATTGCCAATGCTAGCAATACCTTTCAATATATTACGACCAGACTCACCTAAACTGAGATTGGTGGGTCATATTTTGAGCTTAAGCAAAATTGTGCTATGAGTTGTTATGAGAAAATATTGGTTTGTTACCTAGCTGATACTGGAATAGGTGCAGGTTTCATTCTAGTGACGATGATACTCAGAACTAGTTTATATAGACCAGGGAGAGGGGTTTTTTTTGTCACTAAGACAATTACAAATGGTCACCTGGTTGACAATTATGCGCTAGAATGACCATTTTTGACTATTATGCGCGAAAATGATCAAAGTTTGGACAAATATTTTTCGTCATTTTTTGGTAATGGCAGCTGTAGCAGTAGAAGCAGGAGCAATGCAGGAGCAGTGATGATGTCTGCGGCTTCTCCTTCTTGTTGCAATGTTTACTTGTTGCATCTTCATCATCCTTCTTCTCCATCTCATTGTCCTGTCACAGCTCCGTTGACATCATCCAAGGACCTGCATCTTTGGATTCCCAAGGTGTCGAGCTTTGGGAACTGTGCTGCAGTAGTGGGGATCTTCAATGGAGTTGAAGATTGACCGGGGAGGATTAGGGCCAGGCAGAAGAAGGTGGGAACAAACTGAGGAGAGGGAAGTTGGTAGCGGTTGTTGCTGATGATGATGGTGCTGCTGATTCCAATGGAGCTTCTTCCGGTGATGGAGAAGATGTCGCTGCCACAGCTCCAGATGTGATTCTATCGTAAGTCTTCTCTCTCTCTGTGTCTGCATCAGTGTGTGTGTGTGTCCCTTTCCTTTCCTACAGACCCTAAACCCTAATTCTGGACACTTTTAAAATACTAATCTGCTGCCTTTAATTGGCATCTTGTTTCCGATTTCCAGTCTCCACATGTGTTTCTTGAGATCGGAGAAGAGGAAGAAGAGGAGGAGAAGCTGTGGATGTTGTTGCAGAATTCTTCCTTACCAATGCCTCCTCTTTAATGGATTAGGGTTGTGGTTTTAGGAGGTGTACACAAATCCATTTCCAGGATGCTTTGCTGTTTATGTTTTAGGGTTCATATTCCTTCTTGTAATGATGACATATATCATTCCTTATTCTGTTTTTCCAGAAGCTTTCTTCATTACCAAATGTATATACTGTATATGGTTTCCTGAATTTCGACAGAGAATTGTATTGTCATGATGTTTTTTGAACTTTGTAGTTGAAGAGTCAAAGGGAAATGCTACTGGAGTACGTGAAGAATGTCCAACCTGAATCCATGGAGCGCTTTGTCAAGCAAGCTCCAAATCAGGTGCAGATCTCCTCTGTTGTTTGGCCAGCCAGATTGATCTTATGCAAAATTTTCAGCAAGATGTATGAATTCACCCATGCAGAGAATGCATCAACAAACACACAAGTGCATCTTTGACTTGTAGAAAAGCCACATAAAAAGAAATATCTTGTAGTCAGAAGATGTACATTGATGTAATTGTCAAACCTTTTGCTTAAAAGCATTCTGTGTTTCTGAGAGCAGGTGGTGGAGGTGATGCGTCAGACTGTGACAAATACACTCTGCTTTATAATTGTCTCTACTTTATTCACCCCCCGAGGCCTCAGAGAACCCCTTTTGCTTGACAAGCCTGTAACTGGATGGACATCCTGAAAAGCTGCCTTGCAATCAGAGGCAGGGCAAGGGTCCAAAAGTGAAGGGCTAACACAGGGCAAGCTGGACTCATCAATGTATGGATCAACAAGTCCAGGATTGCAGATGGAGGTGACCAGCAAACCAAGGATGAGGTAAGTAATGTCATGATTGGCATTCTTGACAGATGTCTTCAAAAAATCATCCGGCATTGCAGTTCTTGATTGAGCCTGGTCCCTTTACCTTCGTTGAATGAGGCTGCTGAGCACAAGCTTGTGCATTAATTTGGACACTTAATCACTGGGTGCGCTGGTGGTGAGTAGGCAAACTTGAGAGATCATGTGGAGGAGTTGCGCAAAGCAGTGAAGGCTGCAAAGCATAATCGCCAAGCTGCAATGTGTGCTCTTGCTGAGGAACAACATCGGAGTCTTGAGCTTTCTTGTGGAGTTTTTTCTATAATCTCATGGATATTTAGGACAGAGACTTACCCTGTCTACATCAGCTCTTAAACCTTGCCTGGTGTTCTAGGGGTGTGAGAAAAGGGTGATTGCCTTTCTTCCTGATGCTAAATGTCTAGGTGGGTGGTTTTCAGAAAGAAGTAGCAGCTGCTCTGGAGGAGGTGGTTCAGGTTCTAAAGGTGATTATTTTCCCTGGTCCTGTGGAAGCCAGTACAGATTCTGGCATATTGATTTCTCTTTGGACACTGGTGCATGAAGAGTTCATTTTAGCTGCCTGTATTCTTTGTGGGACTAGCATTTAACACTCCTTGTGCAGTGTTTTGGGGCAGTAGTTTGTAAAGTACACTCAGATGCTTGTGTTTTGGTGATGTTGCCGAGCCAAGTGTGATAGCACAAAATTCTGGAGGGAGTTGTTTTCTTGAATTTGTTTTGAAGTTCAACAGATGCTTTTTGTCTCTCAGAGCTGAATGTCTGACACTTTTGTGAGTGACTCAAGCACACTCAAGTGTCATCTTACCTTTTGAAGTGTTCTTGTGTCTCACTTTCTAACATGGTCACCCTGCCTTGGCCAAGAACTGTACTTTGAATCCTCAGCCATTATGGTTGAGAGGAAAATGGCATAATTTGGTACAGGGGAAGGAGTGTAAGCTTCTCAGTTTTGGCACTAGACTGTGAAAGCTGTCTGAAAAAAGAAAAAAGAATTGGAGCTGTATTTGAACAATCTCTGTTAAGCTCAATCTACTCTGGTCATGGTTGTAGTTCAACAATGCGAGTAAGAGGCGTCATGCTTGGATTATGTTTGGCACATTGTTGGGGGTTTCTTTGATCTTGATCTCAGGAATTGATCAGCATCTTGCATGCAGAAAGAGTTCCCTGGCTGTGCTTTGCAAATCAGGGTCAACTGTGAAAAGGCAAACACCCTTGAATTTTTTCGTGGTTGATGACTGGCGTCAAAATGGGCTTTACAACCAGTCGCTGGTGGCAGAGCAGGTAACCTGGGGGGGTTTGTTATATGTACCATCTGAATGATGAGATATTTTATGCTTGCTTTTTTTTCTTTTATGTGTACTCCACTGAGTAGTGTGTTCTACACAACAGATGGGAATGTGGGAGTCCAACACAATGTTAACTTCATAATATCCACTGGAGACAATTTCTATGAAAATGGATGGACTGGTCCAGATGATGAACAATTTAGCACTTCATTCTCAAATATCTACACACAGAAAAGCTTGCAGACCACTTGGTACTCAGGTCATATTGTGTTTCCAGTTGGCAGATGCCAAAGGGTTGGGGATCTATGCACTGTGATTGTTTTGAATTTATGCTATAGACTGTAGGATGTCAGGACATTATTTTATGTTTTTAATGACAAACTGTAGTTGCTGAATTTGGATTCCAGTGCTGGGTAATCATGATTATCATGGGAATGTAAGTGCTCAAGTGGACCAGAAAGTTACTTTCTATGACCCTAGGTGGAATTGCCACAACAATTTCCAACTCATCCATGACCTTGGCAACACACCTCAAGGTATCTGCACAACATATTATGACGTGATTGTAGTCAGTTTATCATGGAATTGGAACTCTTATTTTGTGTCTCCACTTCACTCTGGCAGCATCTATTTTCGTTTGTGTCAATTTAGATCATGGATTTTCAACTTGTATTGTGATATTCATTAGAATGTACTGGCTCATCCTCAGATTGCCTTTTTGAGGGGTGACAATTTGGTTTTGGGAGATGACTAGGATCAACAAGTTTGCTTGTTAGGGTGAAAGTAGGAACTAAGGACAGGTTGTTTGTATACCCAGTTTTGCGGTGTCCTAAGCCAGGTTGCTCTGCTGTATCTGACCTACAGGGGAAGCAGCAAAGGTGGAATTTTTCTTCATTGACACCAACCCATTTGTAGAGGAATACTGGACAACGAAAAGCTTATATGCCTGGCAGTTGCCAATTCTTCAAAAAGATTATATTATGGAGGAGCTCATGGTGCAGGCTCTATGCATTGACTCTCATAGAGATAGATAGTGAGTTGCTACAATTGCATTTAAAGTTCTGTTGGAGTATTCTTGGTTTCAAGTTCAGCTATTAAGCATAATCCCGGCATTGGCTGTGTATTGCAGAATTTGACAAATGCATTAACAGCTTCAACAGCCAAGTGGAAGATTGTGATTGGGCACCATACAATGCAGAGTATGGGTACTCATGGCGATACTCTGGAGCTCCTTCAAGCTGTACTTCCAATCCTCGAGGTGTGAAGTTTTATTTTCCAACATTGTAGATGCACTGTACTGCTTTAGAGTTCTGTCATGGTCTCTCAGGTTACTGAATTGTCAGGTATCCTTTGTTGTTCTTAAGATTATTGTCGGCAGTATCTCTCCCTTAATTGTTTTGGAGAAGAGGACTTTCTTACTGGATTGTTCTGCATGCTCTATTTATCTGCCCTCTGTAGACAAGTTTTAGATCCAAGAAATAAAGAATCATAAACCAACATTTAATATTCAGGCCACTGAGGCAAACTAATTTCATATTGCTATGTACATGCTTGGATTTATCTATGCATCCAGGCAAATGTCATGGACTTGTACATAATTGGTCATGGTCACTGCATGCAACATATCCAGTGTCCTGATAGGTATTTCTTGAGTGCTCTTTTTGATGTTGACACATTACGACGTCCTCAAGGGAATGCTTTTATCATTTGTTCACAATAAGTGGAACATTTAAACTTATGTGCCTGTTTCATATAAACCATAACGGTGTACTGTGACCATTTAGTACACTACAGTTTCCTTTGACAAGAAGTATCATTCTTTGGATTTAGGTGTGGTGAATGCATGTGCTGTTTTTGTTGTATGCAGCCCAGTGCACTTCCTAACAAGTGGAGGTGGCTCAAAAGCTTGGAGAGGTACCAAACCACATATTAATGCAGAGGAAGATTTTAGCCTGCAATTCTACTATGATAGCCAGGGATTTGCAGCTGTTACTATGCTGCCAACAGAGGTTCACATTGATTTGTATAATATCTCAGGTGAAGTCATGTACTCAATAAATCTCCAGAAAATTTGATTTTACAGATGCTTCTGTACAGATGAGAGAATGCCAAATATATCCAGTAATTTCTCTGCATTGATTATTTCCAGATAAAACATATACAAACTTGGCAAGAAAACAAGGTATTTTGCTCAACTACAGGGTTCTCTTTCAGAGTGTCGATCATTTGTGTCATGATGTTGGCAGGCAATGTTTTGAGAAGACATAGACCATCTCAAACCTGTGTGTCTAAGTACTCACACAAGTAGCTTCCAAATTTATGACCCAAGTGACAGTCCTCACTAATGGACTTGTAAATGTCAACTATAGGGACAGTTCTCAATTTACAGGAGAGTCAATAATATTGTGGATTGAACATATCTAGATCTCTTGGCTACAAGGTGGTGGCACATTGATTGTCATACATGGTTGGGAATAAGTGCCACAATATTTTTCTCTTTATTTCAGTTTGCAATATTAGATACATTGATGTCTCATGTTCAGAGCTAAATGATGTGTTGGTCATGACTGTCGGGGACCAAACAATATCTGAACTTGAAGTTCATAAAGTACACTCAGATGCTTGTGTTTTGGTGGTGTTGCTGAGTCAGGTGTGATAGCACAAAATTCTGGAGGGAGTTGGTTTCTTGAATTTGTTTTGAAGTTGAACAGATGTTTTGTGTCTCTCAGAGCTGAATGTCTGACACTTTTGTGAGTGACTCAAGTGCACTCAAGTGTCATGTTACCTTTCAAAGTGTTGTTGTGGAGATTTCAAAGGATTGTACAGGAAAGCCATGACAAGCCATAGCCACCTGCACTTCAAGTTGGATGGTATGGATCTCCCATGCCAGAAGAGCTTGGACCATTTATGAGCTTGGCTAGTGCATTGATTATGAGATGTGCTCTTGGCATGGTACATGATTTTCATCTAACAGTTTGCTAACCAATGACAACAATATAATGGGATGGGTGACCCAATGTAATGTTCACTGATTTAGCATTTGCAGTATAATATTTGTGCAGCTTGGAATGACTCTTGTTTGGAAGCTGAAGTTGGCACCTTAATTAGAGACTGTTTCCAATGACTACAATAATTGTTCAATACCCTATGCCCAGAACAATTTTTGTTGCAGGTAGTTCACTTCACTTCCACTTAGTTGAGGTTGTAAATGCAGACAATGTACATGTTAGCAGCAAAGGCAGCAGCAGCCATGTGGTCTTTGCAAATTGCTGCCCACCAAGTAGTTATGCAGGTATGTGTGATGCTCTCAAACAATGTGGAACCCTGAACCTAAACCTGTTGAACATTCCGATCCAAAATTGACTATGCTGGACTCAAGTCTGGTTGCGGATGTCCTCTAGGAAGGATCAGGGTCAATACTCATATAACAAGAGTATCCCTTACCAATATGTTCCAGTCAAGGCTTTTGCTGATGCATTCCAAAGGTTCCATGTCGGGGAGTGACTCTATCAGGAGCTCACCATTCCTTTTGACAGAACAAAATGCCATCCAGCTGCGCTTGTGACTAAGAAGTATGCCCTTAGCAATTGGGAGACTTTTCAAGCCAGTTATGCAAGGGAAAAGTTGTTGATGAATAGGAATGCATTTGTGTCTTAAGACAGTCCAGATGCACATTGCTTCTATTTAGTATGAAGTGTTTTCAAATGACTGAACATTTCATGTCTGCACTTCATTGCTCACAAATTTCACCTAAGAAGAAGAAGGCAACTTGATAATAGGCTACTTGTTTAGCACTACTTATGCATCAATACACTATAGTTACTGCAGTTGCAAAATACTAACTTATAGTTTTGGTTTAGCTGATTGCTTTGACATCATGAGCAGCATAGATTGCCTGATACTTTGTTGACTGTCTGGCAGATTTCACTTGTGGCTTTCATCACTATGTCAGTGTTTCTCCAGACTAAATTGCACCCAAATACTGTAAACATTGGGATCCTGTATATTGGTGCCATGTTCTTTGGTCTTATAAATGTCTTGTTCAAAGGGTTCATGCCAGTATTTTACAAGCAACGGGACATGTTCCTTTATCCAACATGGGCATTTGTACTTCCTTCCTACTTTTTACGATTGCCCTTGTCCATCTTTGAAACTCTTACCTGGATGATTCTGACATACTGGACCATTGGTTTTGCTACTGAACCTAGCCCATAAGCAGCTATCTCAAGCTTGCAGTGAAAACCTTCCTTATGATTGATGCATGTGTGTGATCTTGACTTGAGGTGTGTTCCTCATTTAGTCCAGCACTTGAATTTCCAATGTGTTTGTCAAGCAGAAAGATTGTTCTCCGAATGATTGGTATGTGAAAGGTCTTTAACCTTAGAGTCATCATAGTATGTTGTGTACTCAATGGTGAACTCAAATTTGAAAGCCCTCTCTGTGTGGTTTTGAAATCAGGCAGAGCTTCCATGTACTATATTGGTTATGCACCAGAAACTTGTTCTTTTACTGAAAGTCACATTGAGTAAATTTCATGACCCCGTGTCCTAACCAAAACTCAGCTGTTTCTGTCACTGATGTGCCACCTCTCATTCAATTGTTTCCTTTCTTCAGCTTCTTCCAGCAATGGCTGGTGCTCTGTGCAATGCATCAGTTATCAGCCTGCTGCATTGTGATCTTACTGGCATTAGGAGGCTTTATTGTTTCCAGAGGTACCACTTTGCCATGTTCCCCTCCCAAAGATGTCTCTTCTACCAGCCTCATAAGTCTTGCATGGTTTAGACATGGTTCTTTGAAGTACTGGCACATTAAGATGGTAAGCTTGTTTTGCAACTAAAGTCCTGAAGTATATATTGTCTGACATATGCTCTACATATCCATCTACTCTACAGCGAATATTCCTCCTTAGTGGATTTGGGGGTATTGGCTGTTACCATTCACCTATGCACTAGATGTTCTTTCTGTAAATGAGTTTCTAGCTCCACGGTGGAACAAGGTATGCATGTCTTAGTGTGTCCATGTGATTATCCCTTGCATCTTCTCTTGCATGAGAGTGCCTCTGGGAGCCTGAGGCACTTCAGGTTAGAGTGTAATGCGACAACAGCCTTTGGGAGGTTTCTAGATATGAGTTGTGTCATCTAGACTGCTCTTCATTGTCTCATCCACTGCTAGATTTTTAGTGCCTCAATGAAGTCTAAATATCTCCAATATGATGATGAATTTGTGAGAATTGATGCCATCTTGTGGCCTCATTTTGTAGCAAGGGGACGCAGATGATGGATTAACTTTTGGAAGAGAAATTTTATTGGAGCAGGGAATGTTCGACAGAGGCTACTGGTATCGGTTCGATGTAGGAGTCTTGATGGCTTATTCTATTCTATTGAATACTGCTTTTTCCTGATCTATCTCAACCCTGAGTGGATCTCCAATCCTTCAAGAGCATATCGCATGAAAATCTAGTCATCTGCATGTGTCCTCACAACAGTGAGCAATCTGTAGTCAGATGCATCATATGTCAAGTCTCACTGTCGATAAGAGCTACATTTTAGTTGTAGCTTCACACCAAATGGTTTTCTGCGGTTAAGCAATGGCCCAGAGAGTCAAATGACCAGACACTTCTAGTCCTGTGGCTCCCTCATGTATTCATGAACTGAACTTGGCAAAGGGGGTGATGCAGCGGGTATCTTGTTCTTCATTTCATTTCTCTTGCCAATCATTGATTCCTAAACAACCTCATATCAATCATTACGGAGGACTGCAATATCATTCGAAGTTATCTTGCGGTTTGACCTCTCAACCTCTTGCTGTATGTGGAGAAGGAGATGACCTCTCAAGACAGTGTTGTTGTACTCTTAGCAAAGGATTCAGCCCATAAGCAAACCACTGGTGTCCATATCCAACATAACTGACTCATGCTGTTTCTGTGGTTGCAGCTCTTGACGAGCCAAAAGCAGTGCTGTCACAGGAGTCTTTTGATGAAAAAATGAGAAATAAGATTGGAAATGCAGGCAATGTGAAGAATGGATCTCTTACAACATCATCTGAAAGCAATCCTCAAATTCCAGAGTAGCCAATTGAACTTAACAGTATGTCATGATGAACTCCCATATTGGCATGGTTTTGCTACATTACATTTATGGTGCTTCACCCTAAACAACAACAGTTACAGTCCAATCCATCAGGTATCTTGATTGTTTTAAGAAAATGTGTCATTTCGCATAATCAACCGTCTTGCAGTCATCATGCTTCAAATAGTGATAATGGCAAATCACACATGGAGATCTGAATATGACATGACTGAGTTTATAGCCTGCTTGAACTCAACCATGTCAAATGCAAATTGTGTACAGGTTACTCTTCAGTGTGTCACGGCGATCCAGTATCTCAGCAGGAGCAAATTCAGACCGGTCTGATGCAGTGGCTGAAGCAGATGTAGTACTGCCCAAGAAGGGAATGGTTCTACCATTTCAGCCACTGTCCATTGCTTTCAACCATATAAACTACTTTATTGACATGCCTCCTCTAAGCTCTGCCTTCTACACTATAAGAAGGATCTACTCCTTCCTACTAGTTATGTTGGGGAGCAAATGTGGCTCACTGTGGGGGTTTCTGTTTGGAATTTTTTTTTCCATTGCTTTCAATTTTTTGCTTCAATTCTGGATTTCAATCAACCCCAATCCTCCCTTTGTTACTGTTCTCAATACCAGATGCAATGAGCCTGTTTTATAGTGAATGCAAGATCCTTCTTCTCTTCTCTTCTCACTTGAATGGCAATACTCCCAATATGAACTCCGCATTCAAGATTTGGGTGTCAACATAGGGATATTGTCTAGAGTTCCGTTTACATTTCTAGTAATTTTGTTTTTGGTTTTGATGCAGACTGTGGAATCAGAGGTGTTGCTAAAACCAATCACATCTGCCTAAGAAATCCCAGGTAAATAGATGGAATTGTTGAGAAAATGAGAGCAAAAGCATCAATCCTGATCACTACTTGCATGTAAGGAAGGAATAGGCCCCTAGGTCTATGGCTTGTCTTGCTTACTTTTCAACTGTCTATGCCATTCTTTGTGCTGGTGTGCTTACAGTAAAGTGTTGAAATTTTGGGTCCGGTTCAAAGTTTTTGTGCATGGGACATACACAAAATTCATGGATCAAATATGGGAGCAAGGACTAAAGCGAATGAAGTGCAACCATATCCATTTTGCTACTGGTTTGCCAGAAGATAATGGTGTCAATTAGTGGTATGTTCTAGTTATATTCTTGCTAAAGTTTTCTGCTTCTGTGTTTGTATTCCTCACAAGTGATGGGTATTGTTTGAATTGAAATTGCATTCCAGTCATGGTCAGGTACTGGTCTAAAGTTGATGAATGGTCCATGTTGTTTTGGGGATCCGAGGATGGCAAACGACCCCTCTTTGTGGTGGCAGGTGGCGACCACACAGTGGCTCTATTTGACCAAGTTCCAGGCAATCAAAGCACTGTCCAGTCCTATTTGCATCTGAAGGCTGGTCCTAAGCGAATATTCAGTTGCACCTGCTGGTTGCATGATTCTGTTCTTTTTTTAGGTCATTTTATGACTAACATGGCATCCACATTAACTGTCATGGCCAATTATAGCCTCCAAGAAGGAATGCCTATGGAGCTCGATTTGGGAATAGACTTAAGCCACTTGCTTTGCGGTCACTAGTGGATTTGGTCCAGGTGGTCACTTTGCTTTTGTTTTTGACTTTGGAAAGCTCTCATTTTGATGACTAGCTGGAAGTACTATTCTTTCTGCAAATGATGCAAGACCTTTGATTCTTGAAACTTTGACAACTAGTGAGTGAAAAAAAAAGAGGTTTTCAATAGATAGAATGCTGGATGAAGTGTATGGAGAACTACAACCCACAAAATAGGAGAGAAATACCTGTCGCTATGTCATCCAGTTTATGGATAAGTTTGATGGCCATACTGCACAATTGAGTCATGTGAATTATATGAACCTTCATCTGTGAACATTAGCAGCAAATTTGTGTTTAAGCTTATGTCTGGCATTGGGTGCTTGTGAAGCAGTTACTGGCAGTGGAGAGTTTATGGGAACAAAGCCTCTGTGCTAGCCCATTTGAAGGCAAGTGGGTCTCAAAAGTCTGGGCAAAGAATCCCCTTTGTTGCATCTCTGTAAGTCTATCTCTCTATCTGTCTTATAATCTGTAGATTTGTCTTCTTTTATTGTAACTTTTTTCTGGTCAAAGCCACATGTACATTACTTCAATTCCTTGGCTTCCACAAGGATTTTACTTTAATAGCTGGAATTTTATTGCAACATCATAACTGACACATAGGAGAAATAGTCTGGACAAACTCCTTCAGTTGCATCTTTAATGGTTAGAGTGAATTTGGGCTCTTGAAGCATTCAAATTTTGGCGAAATCAATCACATGCAAGCCTCTTACCTTGTCACAAAATTGGCCACAAGCTGGGTCACCCTTAATGAATTAGTTTGAGATGAGGGATTCCTGTGCTATAGAACTCTCAGCTCATTGTATAATGCTACTACCTTAGTAACTTTTCCAGAAATTCTGATCCATAATGGGCAATATGATTCATTATCTATTGTTTGAGCAGGTCAACATTCAACTGGCCTTTTCCATGTGTATTCTAGGAAGATAAAATTCTCTACTAATGAGTAACCATGAAAAGGCAGGGTGATAACCTATAACAATGTAAGACAAGTTCATTTGACTGTGGAGGCCACATAAATCGAGGCTCAATCACCTATTGCATTCTTTCAAACTTATCACAAGTTATTCTAATTGTTTAGGAAATAAGTTCTAAAAACCTCTGAAGAGCTTTCAGAATATGTGATCTGTGGAACCTGCAGGAAGCTGGGAAATAATGCAACATACAACCCTTATGGCATTTTGAATTCGACAACATTCTCTCTAGCTTGCCTTCTTCATACATTGGCATAGCCCACAAGATGAAGTAAAAAGCTATCCTTCGCCAGATGATGATGGCAAGAGAAAAATTCTTAAGACTCAGATGAAATGCTCACATGGCTCTGAGTGTATATTTACATTTTTGTTCTAGGAGCTATCCATATCAGCTGATGACAACTGTGCCTTCTAAACAAGAACCGGTAGCTACTGTATTCCACCATTGAAAATGGTGGGATGATGTCCAATATCTGCAGGTAGAGGATTTTGTAGAGTGTTCTCAAAACTCTGCGCGGGAGAGAGAAGGAATTTGACATAATCCATGAGTGTTTTCATGACACAGTTTTGCAACTGAAGTCCCTGACCTCCAGTGTGTCTCCGATGACTGAGCTGAAAAACTCTCTCTTCATCTCAAAGTTCCCCAAGCCACACTCAGAACCCCTGCTACAACCTATGGAGAACCATGCCAAGCTGAGCAATGGGTGGGTGAATGGACCCCTTTCTAGTGATCCAGTTAAAGAATTTGCATTCAAAGTGAAGGAGACAACTGGTAGGTTGTATTGTGGAGGAGCACAACAAGGTCAATGAGCTTTATGTCAATTACAATGTCACAGCACGTAATCATCTCTCATTGCAAAACAATTTCATAATCTGCCAAAAAGCTCAATATTAGTGCATGTGTCTCTGGATGTGACTTCTACAGATTCAGTGTCACAGGACTATATGCCATACATGCTATGGCAATTTCCCACCAATGTAACTGGCTGAATTTGCATCACCCTTGTGACTTCCAGGCTCCTCAAGGTGTGTCTTCTATTTACTCTACTTTTTCCTTTCTCTTTTAGATCAGTGTTGCTTATCTGCTTTGGGAAGAAAGATGATGCTTCATTCAATCCAGTCTATCAGTAATTGCTGAAGTTGAGTAGAATTGAATACAACAACAATGAGCAAAACCTGCAATCACTGAGCAAAATTTACACCTACTAACATTAACTGGCTCTGCTCTTACTGTTTTTTGGACTGGGGAACAGTCACAGGCTATACACATAGATGGAGATGGCAGTTCTATTGTTGCAGTCGTAGCTGTTATCAAGTAAGCTTTGGTTTCTTAACCCATATGTGAGCGTATATTCCTGGTCAGGAATCAAAATGAGCATCCTCATTGAAGTGTCTTGAATCCTTACATGGCATTCATCATGATCAATGATTACACTTCACTTAACTTTCACTTCACAGATTATACTCAAAGGTCCTTGATGAAGATTTGCTTTGATGTTTCCAAAAATTTGTCTACTTGACAAAACCTTATACTACAACACTCCACCTTCCCAAAACTCAAAATACCATCCCTACATAGTGTTTCTATAGACTACAAAACTGATTTTGCAATGCAAGGGCTTTGCAGTTCAGTGTAAGCATCCTTCCTTGGAATGCCGATAGATTAAAACCTGCCTGCCATCCATATGTTGCAAATTAGTTGCAAAAGGTAGTCATTCTCTAAATACATAGCTTTTGTATGATGATTGTTTCCAATGGGTTTGGTTTTCCCCACCACATCTCAAGAGAAAGTCTGCATTGCAACAGCTACTGGGTGTTTGGATGTGTGCATTTTGCAATGTACACCAAGAGTGTCAACATCCTACTGGGAGCTTGTTGCAAAATGGGCATGCATTAGATCCCTGCACCTATGGATGTGCTATCAAACATTTGGTGTTTATATGTTTCAGCACTCTTAGTGGTTATTTTCTATACAACTCTTCTTTGCTTCTCTGGCACAACATGATGCCACTCTCTTTGCTGTAATTATTACAAAGGGACTATGATTCTAATAGAGACACACCTTTCAGGGATTCCACTTCCAGGTAACAATTTCCAGCTTTTGAACCTGTGGTGGAAAACCAAGCAATGGCATTTTGTTATATTCTGCCAAACCTCCTCTATAACAAACCCAGGAACAAAGCAAAGGCAATGGCAAGATGTGAAGCTATAGTGGCAATTGAAAAAGTGCAGCACACAAAAACTTTCCATAACATAATTTTTTGTCCCTACATAAGGCAGGTGTTGCCATTATGAGTTTTGACATTATGGTTGTATGTCCTCTTTGTAGTTAATCTGCATTCAGGTCCAGGATTTGTGCATGAAATATTTACTATGGCCTTCCATTATACACAGCAAATTGCTATTAGATAACGAATCATTTTCATCTTATCTAAGGTTAGTAGATGTGCTGACCTGGTGTCCAAATTTCTTTCACTTGCCCGATTCCCATCTGGAAAGTCTATTACCACATAAGGTTTCACATTTCAGATTTTTGCAAATACATAACTTCTTGAATGTAAATGAAGAGTGAAAATACCTTACCCGAATTAAGGAAGGGTGTTAAATAGGGAGTGAGCTTATAGAGTTGACATCTCAGAAATAGCACTTATTTTTTAAATGAACCCCTTATAACATGTGCTTACTAAATTATGGGGAATTTGAAATGAAAGGCTATGGCCTTCGCACTCCTCTTTAGGGCAATCAACCTCAAATTAGCCATTTGTTTAATCAATGGTTGGGTAGGGGACAAGTCACTAGAGGGTGCTCCCATATTTTAGGTCCCTGGGACATCTCAATTCCATTCAGTTATTTCAGTCTATCGTAAACTAAGCTATTGGGTATGTCAACTGATTTTGAAAACAATGATCAAAGAAGTGTGGTACTTTAGAAATCTTTTCTTCTTTTACAAATTGATTAGCAAGCAATACAACGTGTGGAATCATACATGTAAGAATGGGAGGATGTGGCAGTTGATCAATTCACATGGAGTAATGTTTTCAAACTGCATTATGTCAAGGGAGTTATTGCTCTTGCAGGTTATATAAATATTCCACTATTTTTGTGATTTGAAATAGAGTCCCAATCTACAAATTGTGTCATTTTCAACATCTTAATGAAGATATTTCTCTTCCATGTTTTAAAGGTGCAAAGAAAAAAGTTAAGTTCTCATGTTTTGGCAACAAAACAAGGCCATATTTGTGGCATGCTATTTTGAAGCATAAGTGCTTTGGATGATAACATGATAAGTCATGTTAGAGGCGGAGTGAACAACTCATTTAGTATTAAATCTTGGACCAAAAAACATACACATATTTTGTTATAATTTTACAAGTGTGATTCATGAATCTACATTGAAGTTGAGCTTCATATCATTAGTAGTATCACATGCATGCAAATTTGTGATGCATCATAAATGATTGCTTTTTTCTTTGAAAGCACATTGTTGGTTTTTTAAGTTCATAATTCGAACAACCCAAGTGTTATTGGACCAACACTTGTATGTATTGTCATATTGCTACATTCTTTAGCATTTGATCGTTGTCATAACACAATTGTTGATCATTTTGAAGTTCGTCACTTCATCTTGTTATTATTAAGCAAGATTGGAAGCTCTACAACAGATTGAGCAAAAAAAAGGTGCAATCATTTGAGAGACCAATGAAGGTATGGGTTTTTTATATCCCCACCACCTTGAACAATGGTGAATGTCTATAGGTTGTAAACAAGCCATTTTATTAATTGCCACATCTTCATTTATGATTTTTTGAATTGGAAAAAATGACACTTCATTTTTGGGTAGAAACAAATTTGAAAAACTTAGATGGTTTCCTTATCCAATTTGAACTAGTGGATGCTAGATTTGATAATCTTATATCAAAGGGAATTTAATCCTCAATTAAATTTAATCTGGTGGTATTAGAGAACAAAGTGGAACTGAAATGGACGTTGTGAAATTATAGTGAAACAATTCCTCTTTGCCCAAGAGGTTTCACAATATGGTGAATATTTGCTTGCATTACAAATAGAAATTAGGTTTTTCAATAGCAAAAGTTAAATATCAATCGGAACACATATTGTTGTCGACCGAACAAGAAATTTGAACTAGTTTAAAAAACTCACCACAAAGGAATTTAGTTGAATGTCAAAATTTTCACTCTCTTGTTCACCAATCTTGTTCACGATCATAACCTCATAGACCCAGACCAACCCTAGTATCCCTTATCCCTCTTTCTACATTCCTCAACAAACATTTCAACTTTCATATCCATCTCCATGTTATCATCAAAGTAATCAAGATCATTTATGTTTGAGTCACCAAGTAGTGGCATGTCAAATGATGACACATCACTATGATCTTGTTCTAATTTGAATAGCAAATTAGTCAAATTTTTACGTGATGTCCATTTCTTAAATTTGATTGTGATTTCCTTGATGTGTTTCACTGTTGTTTATTTTGTTGGTTGGATGCAAACACAATATAAATCCAATAGTACATTTGTCATGCAAACATTTGAATTGCAAATTTAACAACACAAGTTGAGGAAAAAATCCCAAGGATGTTCAACACACATATTTTAATGAAGAAATAATGTTATAACACATTTATTTATTTTGGCTTAGATCTTAATAACATGCTTGGATATCTTTTTGTCAAGTGGATTTAAGTGGTGAACCCTCATTACAAACTCTAATTGTGCATCATATCTCCTAAAACAACACCCAAATTGTGAAAGAAAGAATGTGAAAGAAAGAGTACACATATATTGGTATGAAATGAAATCTATCAACCATAGGTTACGAAAAACCATACTTTACAAAGGCCTCTGGTGCCACATTATGGACATCATCTGCACCTTCTATTCCTTGTGTGTTTGCCAACATTTGTGACAAACCAAACAAAAGAATCAACAATAATTCCATTTAAATCAAAGGCTCACTAGAATGGCACAAATGAACACCAATATGAGTAGAAAATAGTTATTTGTCCATACCTCCTTAAACATTAGCCCCCTTTCAAGAGTGAGGGCAATGTGACATTGTTGTGGCTTTTGCTGAAACAAGGTTAGATTCATCCAAGGCACTCAACAAATGAAGATTGATAACTTCAATATTTTTTTGCATAGGCTCCTAGTTCATTTTAGAATTTGGTCAAAATAGTAAAACAATGTAACATATAAAGATAGGTAATAAGACAAAGAAAACATAGATGTGAAAATTACAAGAAAATAAATGTTAAATTGTCACAACAAATGTAAAACACAACCTATTTGTGAACAAAAGAAATCATGATATTTATGTTACCAAACACATCCTACTTCATTCACGAAGTTTGAAAGATTGATTCATCCTTCCCAAATGCATCATACAATGATGATGTTAGAACTTCCATTAATTGGAAAGCCTTCTTGAGAATCCTCAAGTTACCTTTGCTGTTGAAGATGTTCATGGAAGTTATAAGTATGTTCTTTCAATCCAAATTCAACATTTCATCCATTAGTTTTCATTTATAGAATTATTCTTCTACTCTCTTCTCACTCGGCTTGTAGTTTGATTGGGCCCTTATCTTGTCCCACCTCAATGTGCTTATGGCTAGCTATCCAACTCAGTTTGACCAGGTAATATTCTTTTTTGACCTTAAAGGCCGTTGTGTAAGAGTCGTACAAAATCCAGTTATCTTGGTGTGCTTTCCCCCGAAATATCCAGCTTTTATTTTTATAGAATGTGAACATAAACAAAAACTACCTTCACATAGTTGGTTACATGAATACCATCTCTTTTCTCCTTCAAACATCATCATGAAACAAAAAAGAACTAAAGCTCACAATTCAAGGCTTTTAACATGTTTTTATAAATCTCCAATTTCATAATAATAAATTGAATTTGAATCAAAATACTATTCAAAACATTTCACCATTTTAAAAATTATTTAATGACGAAACTGACCCTAGGGTAAAGTATTCCATCCTTTCATTTGAGACATGAAAACCACGTTCCCATTCGTTCCCATGTTTTCATATTAGGGTGAAAACGCATGGTTTCCATTCCCAGAATGCCAAAACTGCAATCATGTTTGTTACCATAGTAACAGGCTAAGCTCAACATCTGAGAGTCAAATAAATAAATCTAGGATACTCTAAAATATTCTCTACTTTTGTGCACAGATTTGTGTTTCTTGAAAGAAAAATAATTGGGAAATTCTCAACATTTTTGAAAATAATACAATTTTTGCAGAAGCTACCAAAGTAAAGTACTATTGGTAGACTTCCCAAGACGCTAATCTCAAAAATCAAGCTCATGTTTTTGTCCTTTGTAATAAGTTCTTATGTGCTGTTTAGTTGCACTTGAGTTTTTATGACTTGAAGGAAAGTGCAAGGATTCTTTTGCTTGAGCTGCCATTCACTCACTTGATCCCTTCCCCACTGTGCAGTGGATCTGTTCATTTGTCCTCTGCATAACAAATGCCCAAAAAGTTAAAGACCTCCAAAGAAACTGGTAGGTAGATTGTTTTTCACATGAATCATCACATAGTTGAGCATCGTCACTCTGATACAAGCAAAGCATGGCGAAAGAAGAATACTATGGTATATTACTATTTCAGAGTGGAATTTGCGGAGGGCTGTGATAGTTGGCTCGTTGGCTGGCTTTTTGTATGCTGTCAGAGAGAACAGGTGAAATGGAAAGGAGCCACAAATCCCATGAACTCCCTCCCCTGATAAAGAATCAAATTGAGAAGCTGCAAAGTCACGATCACGACAAGCAAGGAAGCTTGTCTCGCCCCCCAAAAAATCAGCTAAGTAGTCAAGTCAAGGAAGTGAACAAAATTGCCTAACTACTGAAGGCCATAATTAGTTAGTTCTCTTTGCATTCCTCTACAAAAAGAAAAGGGGTGGAAATCATGGATTGGTGTTTCACCATTTTCTTGTTGTTTTTGTCCCTTTCTTCCCAGCATCCAAAATATCATAAGCAATTCTTCGACAAAACTTTGTTTTCTTCAGTGTGTGGAGACAATTGGTGTTTACAACAACCTTTTATCTTGGTAGTGTTTGTAGGGGTTGGCCTCTTTCCATTATCCAAAATATGATCAATGGGGGGAGATCATGGAATGGATTTGATAAATTTTAAAAATTGTTCTTCTCAGCATTGTTCCCTTTTCACTATCCAAATTTTGATCAATGGGGTAGATGAGGAGAGGGGGTGTTTTTTCATTAAAAAAATTTATTATTATTATTCTTCTTATCATCGTTAAGCACTTTCCATTCCTCCAATAATGGAGCATGATTGATTAAAGATGATAAGAAGGTTTTTATAAAACTTTTTCCTTTCTTCTTCTCATGGTTGGTTGGTCCCTTTCCATTAACCAAAGTAATTGAAGATTGTGATGGGTTACAAAGCACTTCATTCTTATTTGTATTGTTTCCCTTCTTTCCATCTTCCAACATATGATGAAAGGGACACAATGGATTACGACAAAACTCTTTTGTGTCTATTTATCATTGATGCCTCCCTTTCCCTCTTCCAAAATGTGATGAAATGGAAATAAATGTCAGGTTACAAAACCTTTTTTTTTTCTTTATATTTATCATTGTTAGGCTACCTCTCTTTCCATCTTCCAAAATATGATCTACCTATATTTTAATCATCCGCACAGGTACAAACAAAAGAGTGGGGAGCAAGGAAACAAATGCTACTACACAAAGCTTCCAAAAGAAAAAAGACCACAGGTGTGCCCCCGCCCACCCCCCCCTTATAGCTCCTTGCCCCCACTAATAAAAGACCCTCGAAAAGCCATTAACACCAAAGAATTATTTTTTTGAAGAAAATAAAAAATAAAAATCCTATATTAGGAAGTACCTGTATTAGAAGAGCATGGGAACAGCTTTCCCCAAACTTCTCTTACCTCAGTTTGTGAAGAAAGAAATAATTAAAAACTAGTATATATTACACATATGGCGTTACATATTGAGAGTGATGAGAGTCTTGAAGGGCAGCATCTTTCTCTCCTACAAATTTCATCATTTTTTTGAGAAATGTTTGGAATTTTTTGTGTTCTTTTAATGTAAATTCAACTCTGTTTTTTTGGGGGGGTGGGGGGGGGGGAGAACAAGTTCAGCAAATTTTTCATATCACAAAATTGAAATGAAAGAAAAAAGAAAAGGTTTTAAATTTTATTTTTAAACTAATTAATTATTGAAAAACCCTGCCTCAGAGACCATGAGATGAGCGCATATAGGGGAGGCATGTGAAGGCAAGGAATATGGGACAAAAAGGAAACCAAAGAAAGTCTTGTGGAGTGAGCACGTTTAATCTAGTGGAGTGAACAGTGATTTGATTTGTTTTTTGTCGTTGTTGCTCTTGTTATTGTTGGGGGAGACTGCAACTTCAGAGAAAATGACAAGTCTCAACAGGACTTGGGGTTCCTTCCTTTCTTGTAAGTAAAAAGATATTTACCCAACATTTTATATTATTGGCTACCTACTCGAACCTAATATAGGAATCTGACAATTAAGATTTTAAAAAATAATTCTATTGAATTTTTTGTCATTTTTCCATCAAAAAATCTTTTGCATAGGTTATTAAAATCAGATTTTTAGGTTGAAAGATTAAGTGTGTTTTTTCTTTCCCAATTTGTCATGTATCTGAAGCTGCTGATCATTCATAAGAAGATTTAGCCACGTTTAACTAGCTATAAACAACGAGATTCAAAAACAAAAATCCTTCTATATTATTGGTTATCAATTACAACCTTTTATAAATATCTAGCAATTTGTACTTCTCTCAAAATGCTATGAACGTCCCATCATTTTTTCATTAAAATAATATTTTTATAGTTCAGAATCAGATTTTTTCAGATCAAAATTCTGAAGAAATTCCCCCCAAATGATGTCTGCTATGGACTTCACAAGTTCAGTTGAGGTTGAGCTATAGCAATGGGGTTAAGCCACCATGATAGCAATATTGATTTTTTCTTTCAATTTTTCTAATGTAGTCAAAGTGACAATCATACATAACAAGAGCGAAGCCAAAAATTGCTAGTCACAAGATGACATGGAGTGATGATATATGACACTTTTCTATAACAATTCAGACAACCTTCTTGTAACATAATGAAGAATATGTGACTATTTCCATTTTTAAATCTCAAATCTGGGAGTACAAAAGTCAAAAATCAGTGAAAATAACCCTTTTCTTCGATTTGCAAGAGTGAAAATTTTCACCCCAAGAAAAAATTAAAATGTTTCACTCCATAGCAAAGTTATTAGCCACCTTCTAACTTCCATCCCTTGGAGACTGAATTCCCATCCTCATATTTGATTTTTTATTTGATTTTTTTCTATTTATTAGCTGTTGATGGTTGGGATCAATTCTTTTTTTTCATAAGTGTGGGAAATTTCACTGGAAAAAACATTTCTTTTCAACTTCTTTCTCTAATAATTCTCAAAACATCAATGATAACTTGTCACAAAAAAACTCATTGGTTGAGATAGGGCATAAGATACTAGGTATTTTTCACATCTAGATTTTTGGTCACTTGGTAGTTTTAATACTTTGCTAATACATTCTCATAACTCATTTTGTTATAAATCAAATATGAAATATAATTTTACAATCATCCATCTGTATTTTTGCTACAATATGAAAAACCAAATATCTCTGGTGCTTTTTACTAATTTGTTTCTCACTTTTGACAATTGAAAACCTCCAAAATCATTCAATTTTTTATTTTTGAAAGTTTAATTTCTCTTATTTATTTTAAATTTCGCCAGTTTTTGTATGTAAAAAAAAAGCCTGCCTCTCATTCTAACTATCCGATTTGTTAAATTCTTGCCTGTTTGTTCATAGTTGAAGAACAACATTCGAGATTGGTTTGTTATGTGAGGGTGGTAGTTAGGCAATCAATTTATCATATACTTATTTCTGGTAATTGAGTTTTTAAAAAAATTTAAATCCTGGTAATTGAGTTATGACTTTGGTACTTTCCTCTTTTTGCCTTTTCTCTTCCTTCTTGTGTTCTCCTGGACTAAGTTAATGTTTGGCAGGTTCATTGATCTAGTGTCTGAACAAGCTTTGCCCTTCTATCATTTCAAAGAAGTAGTCTTCAACATCTCGAGGACACATTGATGTGTGTGAGAGTGTGAGTACAATATTGGCTAAAAGTGGTCTATAACAAGGGGTGTGTCACACTGTTGTGGCCTTTGCCATTTACATATTAAAAGGTATCTTAAGGCAAAAAAAGAATTATGAAAACTCAAATATTTCACCATGCAATAATGTAATCTTCAAAAAATCCTCTAAAAAAAGCCAAAATCTTTCAAGATATTATAACTCAATAACTAATCTCAAGTTTCAACACAAGCCAAAATATCATCTTTCAAAAATCTTCATGTAAAAATAGGCCTATTAGGTAGGGGCCAAAATCCCTTAAGTTACTACACTCTATATAGAGATAGATTGTGTGCTTTTGAAAAAATGGTTTTGGTGCTTTGTTGATCATGAGTTCCCTCTCTTTCCACTTTGATCTTTGATCATCTATGTGCTTATCTGCTCTTGTATACATGTCCCTTCCACAATTGCAAATCCAGTGAGTTGCAATCCTTGGCTTACAGCCTTCAATTGAATTGAAAGCTTCTTCTATATTCTGGTTTTTGTGTTGTGAGATCAATCAATCAATCAAAATGACAAAATTTGTTCTTCCCTTGTGAGATACTCTGTGGAATCAAACTGAACTTCCAATGCACAAGTACCTTAATGATACTGATGATGATGCTTTTTTTTGTGGTTGTTTTTTCTGAGACGCCATCCGTCTGCATGAATAGGGGACATCTTTGTTTTCATTGATAGAATCTGGTGCTGCCATTGGTTGGTTGTCAAGCACACCAGTTTTTTTTTTCTCTTTCGTTCTTTCTTTCTAATTGTCTCTTGTTTATCAAGCTGTTGCAAAATGATGTAAAGGCAGTGGTGCTGAGAGTGAGGATGCACTGCGAGGGCTGTGGAAGTACAGTGAAAAGAATCCCAGGTTTTTCACCTTCACAACCCCCTTGCAATTCTTTCGTGTGACATCCATCAATGGAAACTTTCGAGTCCAAATCATATTTTCTAGATGACCTTACTGCTTCTTCCAGTGTCTCTCTAGCAAAATATATTGCTTCTCCTATAATGTGTTGAAGATATCATGATAGGGAGCCTGATGGATAGGTTGTGTACAGGGTAGCATTCTCTCAAGCATCTTATCTTGGTAGAAAGATCAACTTAATCTTCAGATAAGAACTCTGGCCAGCACAAAGCTTTCTTGAAGAGAGACCTCACATGCACTTAGTGCTGCTTTTGATCTTGCGATGGTCAGGGACTATCGGAATCTCAGGTGGAAGCTTGTCCTTGAAGCTGTCACTCCTCTTTCATTTGTCCTTGGATTGTTGGCCTCTGCAAGGTTGAATTCTCCTCGCATTTTCGGTCTTCAATTGCAGTACCAGATTTTGTGTGGATTAGTCTGTGCATATCTACACCCGCTGACTCGATCAGCTCCAAGCTGACCAAGTCGATGTGTAGTCATGGCAGCTTGTTGCTGCTGTTTGTGGTGAAGGTGATGGTCTGATGGTTTGTGAGCAACTCTCATAAGGTTATGACTGCGCTTGTTGTCATGTTACCTTCGAATTGTTGTTCTGAAGATTTTCTCTATGATTTCAAAGATATGAAGTTCCAGTTTCATTTCAAAACTGGAAGACAATCAGTTGGAGTCATGAATGTACATGTGTATAAAGCATAACGGTTTGCCTGAAGTTGTGGGTGGATTATTGTGTGCCTATCTACACCCACCATTCAGAGCTGATGATGTCTGTGGATTAGTCATGGCAACAGCTCATCACTGCTCTCCATGAAGAAGGTGATGGGACTGTCGCTTTGTGAGCAACTCCCATAGGGTTATGACTGCACTCATTGTCATATTACCTTTAGATTGTTGTTAAGGAGAGTTCTCTGCAATGTCGTGGATTTGTGGTACAAAATTTGAAGCATTGAGCCCTTTGTCTGGTACTCAGTTTCATGGCTGCTTTGAACGTGGTATGCAATTAGTCATCTATCATCAAGGTAGTGAAGTCAAGTTCTAAAGGGAGTGACCAGGTCACTGATTATCAAACTTTTGGTAACAGAGGGCCTTTTGAATCTGCAAGGGGAGATTGCCTAGAGATTATGGGGGAACCTAGATTTTCTCTCGACTGGGCTGCCAAAACTGGGAAGCGCACTGAGTTCTGGCCAGAGGAGGCAAAGAAGGGAGGAAAAACGGAGGAGAAGAAAGAGCAGAGAAATGAGGAGAAGAAAGAAGAGAAGAAGGAGGGCGTTAAAGACACAAAGAAGGAGGTAGATTTCCATCACTCACCAATAGCAAGTTCAACATTCATAGCCTCACCTACTGACAATTGGTTGCAATGTTCTATCATTGTCTGTCTTCATGGAGAACAACCAGGTCCTACCACCACTCAAGTAGTTTGCATGTTGTTGAGTCTTGATTGGTTTCAGGTTTCAACTTGATGCATTCTAATTGCAACTGGATTTGAATATCTACGTTATAGCATGATTTACCTAGCAATCAAACACAAAGGCATGTAGTTCTGCAACTGTTAGATCTGCAATTGTTGCCATATCCCAGTTCAATGCATTCCATTCTCCAGCTGTGGGATCTGAATGGGATCCCTCAACTCATAGGGAGATTGCCTTTCTGTCTGGTACATAGGCCGTAGATCACATAGATCAAGGTGAAGGAGTACAACCTTTCCAGGAAATGGGAGGTATCTTGGTGTTGCCCGAACAGAAATACGGGTTGTTGTAACTTGTCAGGAGTCAAAAGGGGAGGCGAAAAAACAGGAGGGTCCTAAAGGAGGAGGAGGGGGAGGTTGTGGAGATGTCAGTGTTGGTACCTTGCAAAGCCAAGCAACTTCTAAGTTTGCAGAACATAGCATGGTCTTGCGAATCACTGATGTATTTGACAAGGTCATTATGAGTTCCCAAAAACTTCTAGATTCACAGAATGGAGGAAACTCAATCAAGGTGGTTGGAAGACAAGACAAGACTGCAGATGCCTATGAGTTTTTCTTCGAATCAGCAAAATGCATGAGCAAGGTTGTAGGAGTGGGATTGGAGTGGGCAAAGGTGGTCGTCTCCATGGAATTTGGCAGTGTCAACGTTGTGTCTATAAGTGAAACTGCATGGCAAAACTCATGGAACGAAGTGGAACAAGATGTTGTAGTGTTGAGCATTGACCTTGCAAACACTAGAAAGGAAGGGCGCAAACTTTACCTCTTAACAGCAGAGGAAGCATCAAGGAAGTTTGGGGTTGGTGTACATGGTGGAGCAAATGCATTTTTTGTTGAGGAGGAGCGAAAAGATGTTGCATTCTATCCCCTCATATGGGAACTGGCACATTACATGGCTTGGAATTGCAAGCAACATGCAGGGTCTGAATCTAGAAACAGTGGAGCTCCCTCTTTGTGGGGAATTTGGGGACCCACAACTAGCTCTCAATCCAAAGCATCCTCATCCAATAAGCAAGCTGGAGATGATGCTGTTGGTAATTCTTGGGCTCCAGCAAATCTGTGTGATGTTTTCTCTAATGTTGCAATAGACTCAAAGAAGGACAAGACCTTGATTGTAACCGTCTATCTACCCAAGGAAATCATTTCCAACCAACAGAATATGGCTGAATCACAGCTTGATGATCGAATAAAAAATGCATCGATCTCTGCTGTGTTGGAGTTCAAATTTGAGTTGCTTCAAGGTGACACAATCAGGAAGATGACGATTGAAACTCGTACACATTGCAACCTTGGGGACAGTGCACCAGAATCGAGGGATAGAGGATACCTTGGGCATTACCAAGATGATATCGCAATCTCCTTGAGTTGTACTGGAAAGAAGAGTGATGGATCACAGGCTGCATGCCTTCTGCGTCCAGTAGCAGTCCGCAATTCTAAAGATAAAACAAGGATTGAACGTGACACATACGTTAAATCAGAATCTTCTGCTAGGCCAAAGTCTGGCCAAATTACTGGACAAGTAACAGTGAATCCTATGCACATGGTGACTCTTGCGGGTATTATTCAAGGAGGTCGAAATCAGACAAACACTTTGGGAGATTCTACATCACAGGCAAGTACATCTCAGGTGAGTATTCCCAATTGTGTACCTGGGTATGTGTGGAACTCTTCGGACAGAGAAGCATCCTGGAAGTGCAATTTTTTATCTGAGCACAATGTCTTGGACTATGTGAAGCAAGGAGATGATGGGGCCTACAAAAGGCTCAAGAGCTCCGGGATTTTTAATCATTTTGGCCATTAATTGTATCCTTGTGGGGTAACTTAGATGATGAACATGAGGCCTGCCCCTATGAATTTAAGACTAAAAGAGATATCATCTCAATCCAAGATGAGATCAAACGTCGATCCATCCAAGCCATCCAAGATCATGCTCAAACACCAGAACCAAAGCTTCAACACTCTCGTTGCTTTCAGTGGAAGAAACGAACCATGGCAGCTTCCCAAGATTTTCCAGTTCCAGAGATCACCACAGAAAGTCAGAAGCTCCAACAGGTGTATGAAAAAACAATGTGTGTAAATATTGCAATGACACATGTCATACATGAATATAAGCAATTGGAACTGCATGTTCAAGAGAACAAGCCGGATACTGGAATAACAATCGGTGTGCAGGGTGCACCACAAGTTAATGCAGAAACAGCATAGAAGTTAAGTGATAGCATAATTTTGACTATTTTTAATTCTGCACATCTTTTCTTCCAGGCTGTTTAGTGCACAGTCATCTATGTTGTGTAGTGGGAATGTTCATAGGAATAATTGAACAGTTCCTTGAGTTGACTTTTCAGACTTCCACCAGGCTATGGTATTTGTGTTTTTTTCATGTTCTCACTGTCAGTGAGCCACTTGTTGGCAAAACTGAAGTACATATGTGTTTCCTATGGTTCTAAACTTGCTCTAGTGTACTGTTGTGTACAATTAGAGCATGGCCAATGCTAGCAATAGATTTCAATATATTATGACTGGACTCACCTAAATTGAGATTGGTTGGTCATATTTTGAGCTTAAGCAAAATTGTGCTATGATTTGTTATGGGAAAATATTGGGTCGGTTCCTGGCTGATACTGGAATAGGTGCAGGTTTCATTCTAGTGACGATAATAATCGGAACTGGTTTACATAGACCAGGTAGAGGGTTTTTTGGTCAGTGAGATGATTACATCATGGTCAACGACCATGACAATTACAGATGGTCACTTGGTTGACAATTATGTGGTAGAATGACCATTTCTGACTATTATGCGCCCAAATGATGGAAGCTTGGACAAATTTTTTTTTCGTCATTTTTTGGCAGTGGCAGCTGTAACAGTAGGAATGGGAGGAGTGATGATGTCTGCGACTTCTCCTTCTTGTTGCAATGTTTACTTGTTGCATCTTCATCATCCTTCTCCTCTATCTGATTGTCCTGTCACAGCTCCGTTGACATCATGCGAGGTGCTGCATGTTCAGATTCCCAAGGTGTCGAGCTTTGGGAACTGTGCTGCAGTAGTGGGGATCTTCAATGGAGTTGAAGATGGACCGGGGAGGATTAGGGCCAGGCAGTAGAAGGTGGGAAACAAACTGAGGAGAGGGAAGTTTGTAGCAGCTCCTCCTGATGATGGTGCTGCTGATTCCAATGGAGCTTCTTCCGGTGATGGAGAAGATGTGGCTCCCACAGCTCCAGACTGTGAATCTATCTCTCTCTGTGACTGCATCAGTCTGTGTGTGTGTGTCCCTTTCCTTTCCTACAGACCCTAAACCCTAATTCTCGACACTTTTTAAATACTAATCTGCTGCCTTTAATTGGCAACTTGTTTCCAATTTCCAGTCTCCACATGTGCTTCTTGAGATCGCAGAAGAAGAAGAAGAAGAAGAGGAGGAGAGGCTGTGGATGTTGTGGCAGAATTCTTCATTACCAATGCCTCCTCTTTAATGGATTAGGGTTGTGGTTTTAGGAGGTGTACACAAATCCATTTCCAGGATGCTTTGCTGTTTATGTTTTAGGGTTCATATTCTTTCCTGTAATGATGACATATATCATTCCTTATTCTGTTTTTCCAGAAGCTTTCTTTATTACTGAATGTATGTACTGTAGATGGTTTCCTGAATTTTGACAGAGAATTGTACTGTGAAGATGTTTTTTGAACTTTGTAGTTGAAGAGTGGAAGGGAAATGCTACTGGAGTATGTGAAGAATGTCCAACCTGAATTCATGGAGCGCTTTGTCAGGCGAGCTGCAAACCAGGTGCAGGATTTCCTCTGTTGTTTGGCCAACCAGATTGACCTTATGCAAAATTCTCAGGAAGATGTATGAATTCACCCATGCAGAGAATGCAACGACAAACACACAAGTGCATGTTTGACTTGTAGAAAAGCCACACAAAAAGAAATGTCTTGTAGTCAGAAGATGTACATTGATGTAATTGTCAAACCTTTTGCTTAAAAACATTCTGTGTTTCTGAGAGGACGTGCTGGAGGTGATGTGTCAGACTGTGACAAATATGCTCTGCTTTATAATTGTCTCTGGTTTATTCACCCCCCGAGGCCTTAGAGAACCCCTTTTGCTTGACAAGCCTGTTACTGCATGGAAATCCTCAAAAGCTGCCTTGCAATCAGAGGCAGGGCAACGGTCCAAAAGGGGAGGGCTAACACAGGGCAAGCTGGACTCATCAATGTATGGATCAACAAGTCCAGGATTGCAGATGGAGGTGATCAGCAAACCAAGGATGAGGTAAGTAGAGTCATGATTGGCATTCTTGACAGATGTCTTCAAAAAATCATCTGGCATTGCAGTTCTGGAGAGAGATTGAGGCTGGTCCCTTTACCTTTGTTGAATGAGGCTGCTGAGCACAAGCTTGTGCATTAATTTGGACACTTATCACTGGGCGCGCTGGTGGTGAGTAGGCAAACTTGAGAGATCGTGTGGAGGAGTTGCGCAAAGCAGTGAAGGCTGCAAAGCAGAATCGCCAAGCTGCAATGCAGAATCGCCAAGCTGCAATGTGTGCTCTTGCTGAGGAACAACATTGGAGTCTTGAGCTTTTTGTGGAGTTTTTTCTATAATCTCATGGATATTTAGGACAGAGACTTAGCCTGTCTACATCAGCTCTTAAACCTTGCTTGGTGTTCTAGGGGTGTGAGAAAAGGGTGATTGCAAAGCTCCTTGGGCCAAGTTTGAGTTATTCCTTGATGGTAAGGTGTCACAATTTAAGATATCCAAAGCTGTTTCCATGCTCTTCGAAGGCTGTACTTAATCACATGTACACCATACAGGCCATTTTTATTGCTGCCAATGGAGGATGTATGAAGATAATAAGTAAAGATCATGGGAACAAAATCAACTTATTATTCCAACAGTGCATGACCATTGAACCTACACCATCATACAAAGCCATTGCACAATAAGGCATGTATTGATTCTAATGTATTTCTTCTTATTTTAATTGTGGAAACATGTGTGATATCATGACAAGTTTCATCATTAGCATTTGTGCAACAAATTACAAACCAGGTATAAAGTTTGAATTACTCACAGATATTTAAGGAGACACATATGAAAATCCTGGATATCTATCTAAAGTTTCCTCAGTAATGGCTGCATTCTTACATAAAAAGAGACCCAAATTCTCTCTCTGACTCTCTAGAAGAATGTAATAAGTACTGTTACATTGCCCTTAGAGCATTGCCCAATGTCAGATGGTTGAGAGCCTTGCATGTAAGCTAAGGACCACGAACAGGGCAATTCTGGAAATGCAAGCCCCTCATGAGGTAGGACCTGAACCCACAACACAGCCCCCTCTGAAGTCCTTACCCAGTGTAAACAAATGGTAGAATTTTTCTGACATGTAGGGACAGCTGTCACCATTTGTTTGAGAAAAGAGGGGGCACCTTACACAGAAAGTAAGAACAAAAAGAACAGAGGTGGTTTTGGGAATGACATTACCTTGCAAGTCAGGAGTCCAACACAATGTGGTCCAAGTTCTCAGAACAGCCCTTACCCAGTGTAAAGAACCAGTTAAAACTTCAACAGACTGGCTGTGATTCATTTGAGTGGAGATGAGACAACATACCATACACTTCAAGTTCCTCAAAACAAGTAACCTTAAGTGAGGAACCTTACAAGGTGCCATCCTCTGTTGAGACAGAAATTTTACTGAGGGTAAGGCACCCTCCACATATAGATAGTGGAAAATTCTCCTCATTCCTAGCAAAATTAATGAAACCAATCAATAACTGCATAAGAGGCACAACCCTATGAAACAAAGCAAAACCTTTTCTTTACAGAACCAAAAAAATAAAATCCCATTCCAGACAATCACAGATTCCCAGAAACATGCACCAGATTACTAAAGCAAGGGAAGAAGCTATGGAAAGTAAATGGGCAGGATGTCAGCAAATCCACAACTTAGAATACATATACATTACAAATCCATTAGATAACAAAGCTGGGATATATAGAAGGACCATTTTCACTGCTCCTGATTCTTCAATCAATACACCACACCAGTTCCCACACCAGCAATTGTTGGAAGTAAGAAATAGCTATTGCAACTCTGGAACAGAGGCGACAGTGAAACACTTTCAGGTTGGCACCGTTTCACAGTCGCCTCTGTTCCATTCTCATACCTCCCTAAACACCTACGTTACCTGCACATGGAAAATCACGCACGGTGAAGCTACAGCATTCAGTCTTGTCTCGCAACCTTGGGCTATTTCCCACCTTTAGACGGGTTGGACTGAAATACATTGCGGACTTCCGAATGATCCAAGGCCTTGTCGCTCGAGATTCCCATCTTTCGTCTTCCGGTCTAACCACAGACTTTCCTAGATTGCCGATGCCAACGCCTTGAGCCCCCTTCCTCAAACCCGCACTGGCTGGCACTTATGTGAGACAAAGACTTTCAAGTTCTCCATAATTGCAAAAGAGGCGGGGCTTCAATGATCCCAGCAATCTTTGTTGTCGAGCTGCAAGCTAAGTTTTGGCATCACAATACATACTATGGTAAACATAAGAGGTGTGCTGATGTGCAAGATATGCACCTGCAAATTCTATGGAAGAAGTGAGGCAATTGCAGGACAAATCTAGTATGCATTTGTACATATTGTAAGCAGATTTATAGTGGATTTGGATGTATGTCACTTGCACTCATTGTGCACAACTCATGAAAATGCTGAATCCTTTCCATCTCAGCATACTGATCTGTAATTGCGTGTCCTGATACCTCAGCATTTTCACCCAAATTCGAATCTAATCTCTGCATAAGTCACCTACAGGTTTACAACAGAACACTTGTTACTGACATTAGAGTCAATCACATGGATTTGTCTGCAAATTGCAGAAAATGTCTGATTGGTGAAAATGCTCAAACCTTGCAGGTAGGTCTGAAAACAGGGCTAGAGCCCCTTGATCAAATGCTTATGAATGGTGATGAAGGTGAATTTAGGGGATCTATGACTGATGTAGAACTGATTTGGGTGTTGTTGATGAATCTGTACTACCTTAGGAATCTCTAACGAAGTGACATATTGAGATGCAGCAAATGAGAACCCTCAGCTCAGGCTCCCAGTCTTCAGTGCATCTCCAAGTACTTTGGCAATCAACCCTGAGCCTTGAGCAGTGTTGACAGGATAGTTGCACACTGATAGCAACTGAGGCCATATCAACTGCACACAAGACTCGGCCTGCTTCTTTGCAAAGGGTTTTCCATCTGCAGCACACTATGGAAACCGATGTCGCATTTAAAGAACCTGCACTCTACAATAGACTGCATCAGAGCTTCTCATTTTAGTCTCATTAACTCGGTCTCTGTACTTCTACCCTTCAAGCAAGCTGATCAAGCTTTGCAAATCTCCGCTTCAGTCTTCACGGTATCGTCCATGAGCACAACAGAATCTCTTCTTGTCATCACAGATGAAGTGGCAAAAATCACCATGCTCTGAATCCCAAAATGGAGCCGTGACTCCTACCGAAATAGAATCGATATAATGCCGATGATGTGGTACCTCTGGGTGAGCATCGAGACAGTGGTGGAGAAGGTGGTCGAAAGAAGGAGCTCGAACAAGCCAGTTGGATCACTGTCACCTGAGCTAAGAACACTTTATTCTCTACGCAACGGAATCCTGCCTTCACAATTGCGGCATTCGCTCCTTAATGTTATCAAGAGCTTGACCAAGAGCTCCAGGGTAGCATCGCGCACAAAGGCTGGGGTCTTAGGATACGCCAGAGCCAGAAACGTGCATAAGGCTGTGGTAAGTTAACTGCCTGTTGCGAGAGTTTTAGGGCAATTGCGAGAGGAAGAATCCTCAGAATGACTTTCAACCTGGAACTCTCCGACTGAGAATTGCACAGGTGGTAGTGGTGGGAGAGAGCTGGGATTTGGATCGGCTTTGGATGCTCGACAGAGGATTTGCATTTGAGTCCACTTCGGACCTTCTTCTTGTGTACTGGTTTGTGAGGGAGAGCAATCGCCAAGGTTTTTGCGAACGAACCTCTTCATCATCGGTGCTGCGAGTACAGTGGTTGTGTGCAGGATGCAACTCTCTAGCACCCGCATTTGCATTATACGTATGAACAACTTTTACAATACACTGCAATTCATCCCAGCGCGCACTGGGTAGAAACAAAGGCGGTACTCAGAGATCAAAGCAGTTGTAAGTTTTTGTGTTTTGTTCCTCTCTCTCTGAGTCTACTGCCTTCTTCTCACAGTACTTGTGCTTTCATTGTTGACAAGCCTTAAAATAGGGATATTTTCGGACGAAAATCGAAAGATTGGATACAACTTCTGCGAGATGCAATAACTCATCGTATCTTCCTATGTGATCAAACTACATGATTTGATAGCAAGTTTTTTGACAGTTCCTGCAGGTCAGAAAGAGAGACTGTGGGGGAGTTCCTCATGGATCCTCGCCCTGTTGGGATCACAGATCAGAAAGGTAACTGAACACCAATCCTGTCAGAGTTCACATGTCAATGGAGCCATAGAGCTCAAGTGTTGGTGTCATTCCTTTCTCTTTATTTCTATCCTGCCATGGTGTAAACTTTGGCAGAATTCTTTTCAAAGGACTGTTGGTGTCAATCTTGCTGCCTTCTGTTTGTTGCTATCCTGCCATGGTCTAAACTTTGGCAGACATTATTTTCAGATCCTTTGCACAGGACCTGGGATACCATAGCCTGGAGAAGGCATGTAAATGCAATATGCTGTGATAATATTCTCTCAGTATGGCAAAGGTAAGTTTGGCTTTCTCTATTCTTATATAGCATTTATGCCTAGGGTGCAGAGAATACATGCTTGATCAGTTTGATCTGGATTGCTGATTGTAGGCAAATGAAAGGTACCTGGATCACACATTTAAAGATGCAGGAGGGACTCTGGCTTGAGGACCAAAGAAACCCACCATGTGTGGCAGCAGATAGGGTTGTTTTGGCACCAGGCACAATGCAATTGAACATTTTTGCATGGAATAAAGAGCTTACAAAATATGTTAAGGATGGGTAACCTAAGAAGGGGATCCAGCCTTTCCAACAAATGCAACAAGAAAGAATGAGTCCAAATGAATCACTTTTGTTGAAGTGATAAAAGCATGTGATGGTTTAGTAGCACCTGAAGATGGCAGGAATGTTCATGAACAGATCATTCAAAGTGGTTGTGAGTCTAATGTCTTTGTGGGGTGTAGCCTTGTTGACATGTACATGCAAAATGTAGGAGCATGGAGGATGCTTGGAGAGTGTTCAACAAGATGCCATCTCCAGATTGGTCACTTGGACTGCCATGATATTGGAACATGTGAAATGGGGGCAAGGCCAGAAGTCACTGGAACTATTTCAACAAAAGCAACAACTGAAACAAGTATTCCAAAAGTTGTGCATTGAACACTACATATAACATCAAAATTTACAGGTTCCAATCCTCCACTTATTTTGAAGTTACTTATCTCTTGCTCACTTCATGACCCATGTTTTATGATGAGATTTTCGAAGGTTGTGAGCCAGCATGGGTCATGATTTCCCCCAAAACACATTAGTCCTTTCTGGATTTCCTGGCATCTTAGCACTTGAGATATTGGTCTCAACATTTGGAACAAGCCTTGAGCTATGATAAAATTGATCCATCATCATTTTAGTATGAATGTTTTTGAATTGCATATCCCCTTGCTGCCTTTCCCAATTGATCACATTCAATAGATGAAACTAATTGCCCTATTAATTCCTTATTTTCTTGGATTTCTTCCTGAAATGCATATGCATACTCAAGTGTAAACAAGGTCTACAAATATTTTTCCCTAGATAGTTTGTCCCTTTGAACATCAATGCCTTTTCAGCAACTCAATGTTTAGTCTCCAAGGATTGCACTTTCTCTTGTTCCAATTCATATATTTCATGTGCTGTAGACATTCGACCTCAAGGTCTAGGCTTACTTCTTTTGTAGCAAACAATATCATTCCATTCTTTTTTAGCATCCATCAATTGCTTTCTTTCCAATTCTAAGGCCTCCCTTTCCTGCACGTACAACATTGAGAGATGTTCCATGGGAGCCTTTTCGTTACATAATTAATATTTCAAAACTTAATTGAACGTGCATTTGGCCTAAAGTGTCAAATTGGTGAGGTGTGGTTGGATCTATGGGGTTTAGTTGATAGTCCAATCTAGAGTCTTGTCTAAAGTCCAATCCATAGTATGGCAAATCAGTTGGTATTTTGAACAAGGAAGGTGACCGATTTAACATGGTAAATACAAATCTACAAAGAACGGCCATGTGTTGGATTGAAAACAAGAATTGTTGGTTTTATAATAGTCGAAAATGTGTAGTGTTGTGTGAATATGTGTTGCACATAATTTGTGAAGATACATAGAATGACATATATGATGGAAAGAGAAAATCTAAGAACTATTTTATAGTACTAATTAGAGCATTTAAAAGTATTTCTATTGATTAAAAACCTCAAATTTAGTAAGATTTTTCATTATATATTATTTAATTAAATGTAATGTTTGGAAGTTCATGAAACTAAAAAAATTAAAAATATGTATAGTTCCAATTTGTATTGGAAATATCAAACATTGGAGCCTTATAATGAAGTTTATGGATACAGTTGGGTAACACAATTCTAAAATGATAGTTGAATAACCACAATGATGATAGAGATAACTATATTTCATTTAGTGGATAATGGGATCAGATCATATATCAACTTTATGATCTTGTTGTGTATAAACGAAGCCTAAAAACAAATGAACACCCACAAGGAAGTGATGACACTAACAAAAGGCTCGCAATAAGCAAGTGAATACAATTACATAGAATAGTATAACACAAATGAAGACAAAAGATTCGACAAGTTTTATTCTAAATGAAAACCTATCACTGAGTTGATCAAAATCCTAGATTAACATGTCTTAGACAAGAGGGAAAATGGCAATTACATTTGGATTTCAGTATAACACCTTGATGAAAACATTGTATTCACAATATAATTGCAATAATGAGAAAGCACCCACCATTGCATCATGCAAGATGAATGTTGTGTGAACCGATAACAATTTATGTTAGGTTCCAATTTTCCTGTTGATTCAATTGCATCTATAACTAGTCTTAGGTAGAGGGGCCTTGGGAGTGGAACAATTAATCAAGTCACTCTTGTTATTAATTGTACACTAAAATAAAAGAATACTAAAAAAATTCAAATGCCAAAGTGGGGGAAATAAATTTCTTTTTAATAACTAAGCATACATGAAATGGAATTATAAAATAGAAAAAACATATATTTTCAGTGATGATTCAATAAATTTTGCTTATAAAAAAAATGGCCCAAGTATGTCATTTACCAAATTTGGATATAATTTAAAAATATACTTAATTAGTGATTAAATATGTTGATGACAACAATGTGACTATCAATCAAATTGATAAGTAAATATACATTTAAAGAAATGCCCATATTTCATTTAGAATGAGTGCATAAACATCTTCACATTTATTGCTTAAATATATGGTGATTTGAGTCTAATTATAAGTTCAAGTTTAGTTAAAAATTCCTTTCAATGACATGTGCCATTACCAAAGATAAGGACTTTGGTAAATACAACTTTTTAATCCTATATTCTAGTCTAGAATATGGATTGAAATATAATAAAACTAATATTAACACAATTTGTTCATTCAAATCTACTTAGAACTAATTTCAAAATTAAAATCAAATACTGGAAGTATGATTAAAAAATCAAAATAACAACTTTGACTATGAAAACAAAGTTTTTTCCAAAGATCAAAACATATTCCTCTCACAGTCCATTAAAGCTCCATGTTCTACAAGTATACAATGGTCTTTCATCTTTTTTCATCTCCAAAATATACACCTAAAAAAAAATTGTCCTATTTTCTATTGGAATTCAAATGGTGATAAAAATGATGTAATCTAACTAATAATTCCTAAAACAATAAGTAAGTAAATAGAAACATACTACCTAATAATTATCACTAATAATTACTATCTTAACATTACCCCATTCGTACTTTGAATTACGCCTCAAAATTTTGGATCAAAAATGTGTTAAGAAAGTTAAATGTTTTGTTGTTTTTGATCCTATGATTCAAAAAATATAATCTATTTGTACAACAATCTGTTCTATTTGTTCTACAATGTGTTTTGCCTATACTTCAAATTGAAGCACTATCTAATTTTCTGTTGTATATAAAATCTGTTGTTACTCTTCTAATGCCTCTATTGACAATTGTGTAGTTGTTTATTGATGGGTTACATTCTATTCTTATGACTACACCTTTGTTATCACATGTAGTTGTTGTTGAAACTTCAAATTTGTTGTGAGATGAATTTATTCTTGATGTTGTAACTCTAATACAAATTGTAACTATTGGTTTGATAATAGATTTGATGTAATTTAAGTCTGATCTTGGTGCTGTAGCTTTAACACATGCTCAATCTAACCTTGGTGATCCTCTTGCATTATATGTTTCTTAGGTTATATATATTCCCCTATTTCTGTGGCTATAGATGCATATTCCTAATAATTAATTAACTTCTTAAACGGATTCTACTTGTTTTAAAGTTTGTTTAGCATCGTCCCTCTCAAGGCTATCCTTTCATCCTTTGAAGTCTCCTAGCTCTTCTAGAAATCTTATACCTAATGGTCCTGCCCCATCTATATCCCCTTTGTTTTCTTCTTCATTTGAAATATTTGGTTCTGGAAATAAAATTAAACATTCATACTCAAATGATGGCATAGATTTTTCATTTGAAATTTTTTGTGTTTATATAACCTTTCATATCTTTCATATTTCCTACAAACATTCCCAATACCCTTTGGACAATGTCTTGATTTGCATCCCACCATAAGTTTGCATCTTTTTCTTCCATTTATAGTGCTTTGAGTTTTACCTAAAGCAAAGTATTTTGCTTCTTGAATTCACTATTTTTTGTAAAAGTAATATCATAATTGAAGGGTTTTTTCTTTCGAATCTTCTCCAAAAGTTTATTCAGCTTTTCATTAAAGGCCATCTGCTTTTACAAATTCTTGTCCATCTATGCATGCCTTCATACTTCATTCTTAGCTTGATATGCATTAGCATTATCCACTTGAAGTTTTTTCATCTCTTTCTGTTGTTTCAAAAAAAATTCCTCCATGTGCTTATAATCCCTCGTGAGCCATATTGACACAACCATGTGCGGTAGTTTCAATTTAAGAATTGCATCAAGAATACTCGAATGTGGTAAAGTTATTAAGGGTTTTTAGCAATTTTATGTTAGAATAAGGAATGATGAATGTGCACGGTTGCCTGGGGGGTTGTTTTCTTTTTAGAAATACGATACTTGTGAATAAGGTGTTGAATTAGTTTTTTTCTTCAACAAAAAGCTAGTAACCATAGTTGTAAAACCTCAATTGTGTAATTAGAGGTGAGAAATCCTTAAAGAATTGGTAGAAGTAAACACCAAAATTTGTGACGTTCAACAAAACATTAGTCTTGTTCTAGTATTTAGTCACTAGCAAGAATGTTTGAAATTCATGAAACAGTTAAAGGGGTGTCAATGAAAGGTCCAATAGAGATAAAACAATATTTAAACCTTATGAACATAAAATTAATTCAAGACAACTTAATGATTAAATAAATAGTGTGATAGGGTGGCGATGACAACATGAATTTCATAATGAATGAAACATTTATTTTGGATTCTGGATAAGTTCAACAAGGAATTGTAATTACATGTTGAATCTTGGGCTATGCCATAGTGATAGTTCATGATTGTAGGAAATTTGGGATGTGTCAAACGGTGCAAATTAGGTAGTCTGCTTTACTATTAGAAAGTGATCGGTGAATTGGACCACACAACCAACGATAGTGTCCAACGCCAGGAATTGAAGACCATGCGAAAATAAAGGCGTCTTCAATCTCATAACCACCTTCACATACGGTTTCAAGTTCATCACCAAAAGCAAGGTCGCCTTGCAACAAAATCATCAAGGTGCGAAAGTTCAAAGAAATGCAATAATACCAAGTTCGAGGGGGATCAACTTCAACATGAACGCTCATCCTTCGCAGTTTAAGATCTTCATCACGAAGATGTTACGTCAATGTCAAATCTAAAATGACTCCAAAGTTGGTTCTTCATTCATTTATGCAGCTTGAAGGTCATAAGATGTGGCCATATGCAACGCCATAATTTCAAGGAAAGGAAAAGAAATCTTTAATTAAAATTAAATTGACAATGAATGTGTGGAAGACTTATTGCATTGAGATGCATGGTTGTAATTTTTAGATCGAGGAAAAGGAAGGAAATGCGTAAGTAATGGCCTAGAACCATGGTAAAGTAAAACCTTAAGATTAATGGAAAAAATGAAGGTTTATATAAAATTTGTTGGGGGGAAAGTGGGAAAAGAGGAAAAGGTGCTTCTTTTTCTCCTTCCATTGGCCACCAAACATTGGAACTTTTCAAGGGCCACCAAACAATGCAACCTTTTAAGGGCCACTAAGTAATGGAACCTTTCAAGGGCCACCAAGCAATGGAACCTTTCAAAGGCCACCATTGGAACCTTCCAGTAGCCATTGAGTTGGGGTCTTCCTTCACCTCCCTCCTTCTCATTTTTTTAAAAGGCGAATTTAAATCATTTGAGGCTTTTCTTCCAGACATGATTTTCGATTCAAATTTTGAGAATACTTATTCCCACACCTCAGTTGGGAAGAGAAGAATGATTAGCCTTGGTAGATGGTGGAAAAAGAGGGAGAATATATTGGATGTTTGTAATACTTTTGAAATAATGGAAATGAGTAGGGATAATGTGTGGAGCTTGAAATCTTAGAGAATTTTCACAAACCTCATCACGTTTGGTACCACAATTTTTTATTTGTTTCGGTGTAGATCTTAAAATTTGGTAGGAAGGTGTGTCTTGTGGTTTAATTTTCTAATGAGCTAAAGCAAGCCATATTTGAAATAACGTATGTGATAAGAATAATTATTTGAATGATTGGAGGTTTATAGCCAAGTTGAACTTTCTACCTTTGTAAAACCCTCTTGAGTTTGGTAACTTCTTATTGGTTTAGGTGCAGAGCTCGCAATTTGATAGGTAGATGCGCTTTGTACCTAGCTTTTTAATGAGTTAAAGCAAAGTAGATTTGGATAACATATGTGATAGGAGTAATATTTTAAATGACTAGAGGTCTACATCCAAATTGGACTTTCTACCCTCTGGTTTGGTAGCATAACTTCTTATTGGTTTGAATGTAGAACTTGGAATTTGGTAGGCATATGCGCCTTGTAGTTAGCTTTTTAATGAGCTAAGGCAAATCAGATTTAAATAACATATGTGATAAGAATAGTATTTTAAGTGACTGGTGGTCTATTGTCAAGTTGAACATGTTGTTGAATCCTTATAAGTTAGTTTGAATGAATGATAATTTAATAGATAATTTTAAGATTTGGAATGTTTGAGCCTAGAAATTATATCTATCAATTCTAAATCGTAAATGATGCATAAGAAGCAAATTATTTGGTTTCAATTATAAATACAAGTTAACTTTTAGAAATACACATAACATTTTTCCTTCACCGGTAGCATATGTACTTTCAAATATAGTCATTTCATAAAATCAAAAGTAAAAGGACAATAAGTCGCCTCACATCCCTCTAAAGTTTACTATGCTTTATACTTAAAGTATCCCTCTCTGCTTTTAAACCCTAGTAATTGGCATTTGTCTCTTTTAAAGTTGCCTGCAAGGAATTTTTTTCCATTTTGATGTTTTCCAAATCCTTGTTTTGCTTCTATATGTTATCAATCATTTGTCTAACTACCTAGAGTTTTGCTAATACCTTACTATTTTCACTATTCTTATCCTACAATTATGTTTTAAGCTTTTGCTCCTTTTCCAAAGTTCCTTGAAGATTTTGAATAGATCTATCTTTCTTTTCTATAATATAGTTATTTTTGATCTCCAGATTAAAAAGTTTAAGCAAAATATTTGTCATATGTACATTGTATTTTATTACATGTTTAAACATAATAGCAACTCTTTTGTGTTTATCCAATTCAGCTTCTACCCCTTGCACAAACCCTAGTGTATTAAACTAGGAGTCTCACCCCTAGAATTTGTACTTGATGAATCTAGAATCATGTGTGTAGTCTAGACTTCTCCAAATACTTTCACTCATGTTGTAAAACTTGGTCTTGAAGGCAACATACCTTCATTATTTTGTGGTGATGGAACAAATTGCTAAACTTACAGTGGACCATGATTAAAATCTTGTATTTACTCCTTTGCTAACTATTGAGCTTGATATTTTGGCTCCTTTTTGGGCAAACTCTAATACTCCTACCCATCAAACCTAATCTCATCATCCTGATGAATACACATCTTCTTCCCATGTAGATTTGCAACCATTACTTACCAACTTGTTCTCTTTGTGCGCTTCTTGTTAGGAATATGAACTCTCTCTAGAATCTATTCCTAAGTATGCTCCTCTTGGTGTAACGGTGATTGTTGTGGTAAATCATCTTTTTGGCGATCTTCCTATTTGAAATAGAAATGGGACCAACTTGTTCATTAAGACCCACCTGTCTTCTAGGGTTTCTTAAGCTATATTTCCTCAATGTTTCCTAAGAATCTTTCTCGTTTTAAAAAAAATTCTTCAAAAGCTTTTTCAAATTTGGATATCAAAAAAGATTTTTGAGGAAAAAAAAAAGGAAAAAACTGGAAAAGAAAAAGGTAGACCTTTTCTTAGAGACCTAGATTGTAAAGGCAAAATGTTTGCAAAATTTTATTACTCTTTCAATCTTTCTTGCTCGTCTTTCAATTTCTACAACTTCTTTCTATATTTTTTTGCAATTTCTCCACAAGACTTTTTCAACGCTCATTTTGGAAATAAAAAACAACTAGAACCTACTTGTAGAAAACAAAAACAAAGAGTTATTGTAATGTTTGCTACCTTTTGAAGCATTATCACCTCATTTCATGAAGTGGCATTTCACTTTTCATTTTAGGGCTAATGTTTTAACGACTTGTATTTTTTTTACATTGGTTAACACTCGTCATTTCCCACTTAAATTCATACTGACATCAACATGGACTACATTAAATACTTGTTGACCAAAGAATTCTGTGCAGGTGGCATTGGGTAATTCCGATGACATTTCTGAATCTAATGACCTAGTGTTGTCTACACTACAAATCCCTTTTAACCTATGTTGAATCATCATATCAACAAAATTTTGTTTTGACATCATTAACTTATCTACCCCATAATCTAGTTATTATGAATTTTCATATTCATGGTTTAAATATTTGTTCACAAACTATTGATTTATCAGATTTATTGGGGTTTATTTTGATACTACTATCTATTCAATCCTAATGGTCTTTGTTTTTCCCTATATTTCTAACTTTGCATCAAATTTTTTTCCATGTATTCTTCATTTATAAACTATAAAGATTTCTAATACTCTAAACTTTGAATCCCCTTCAATGTTTGATCCACATATAGATATGGTTTCAACTTATTAACATTAACCAATATTGGGTTTGGTATAGTACCTTAAATGGACCAAACCATCTTTTTTTCAATTTGCCCATATGTGGTTTTTCTCCCTTGGGAAACCATAAAACATAATTTCCAAGTTGGAATTTTTTTCTTGCTATTTTTCTGTTGATTCCACAAAAATCTACTCCACTAGTTGGCTCCCACATTGTTTTGAGCTTTCAATCTAATCTTGTAACTTTTCCAATTTTATAATTCTAGTTGTTAGCATTTTGATGAGTTCTACATCTTTGTGGTCCTCATTAATAGTTGACAAAACATATTTTGTTAGCATTAGAGGATGCAAACCATAAACTGACTAGTAAGGTGTATAACATGTTGCCACCTTATAAGCAATCCTATATGAAAACAAAACTATAAACAAACGTTTATCCCAATCTATTCTTTTCTCATTAACCAACTTGGTTAATAACCTAGAACAACAAAATTGGGAATATGAAAAAAGTGAGTCTTTTAGTTGTTTAGGGACCATCAACAATAACATGTAAGATAGTGACTTATCTATCACAACCATATGAGAACTCAAGAAAACTTTAGAACTACAAAGGCTCAAGAACCTTTGAAATTGACTTTAGATAATGCCCAACTTAGCATTAATAGAGATATTGGAAAGAACATGAGCTATGCGTATCATGAGATCTGGCTGAAAATGATTATCAAAGATATCACATGAAGTACTTTTCTATACAGCTAAATCCAAGAACTTGCAAGAGAAGCCACCAGAAGCACAATTCAACTCACAAGACATGACAAGAATCTGTGCAGTCATAACCTTGTGAGTGTCAATCATAAAGTATTAAAGCAACACCTACATGATCAATGGCATAGCAGTGACCAGCTGAGATTTCTCCTTACTGAATTCATCAGCTCCCAGCAGTAGATACACGTAAGAATATGACATTCTGCTCAAAACTTAGAGCAAACATTTATATAACAACCTGCATCCCGAGTTTCTGTAACTTTCTCGCAATCATTGGAAAGATTGTAGGCTAGCACTCAAGGGCCATATGAGGAATTTTGTTACAGTCCAAATAAGCATATCGTGCATTAATACTCATGACAGTGTTCATGTCACCAATTTGAGCAACTAGGCTGCCCCAAAAAAATCCTAATCAAAAGACACAAAGGACATTCTTAATCAGACTTCGTCACACCAGCATATTCAACAGGCACTGCTCTACGTATCCAAACACGACAATAAACCCTGAATTCGTATGTCCATAACACCAGCATATGAGCTCCAATACTTTCATTCAGACACAAGGAGTTCCAATTTAACAAAACATAAAAGTGAAAATTCCTATCTTGGTTGACTCCCATACCTAACACGCACTGTATAAACCTCTCAATTTGTATTTTAGGTGGTGATTTCACTAGCTTATTATTCACAGCTAGTGATATTCCACAACCAACAATGTAGAGACCAAGATTCAGATTTCAGAACGAAGTACTCCCATTCATCCATTGTAGGATTTGGCCATAAAATTTGGCCTCAAGGTTGACTGACCCCATGTGTGAGTGACATTGGAGTGTGATGTGTGCATTTGATGGATAGGTATGTTTGCACAGCAGAATGTCTTGCTATGGGGGCTCTCTGAATTTGAGATCCTTGAAGGCAAGAGCCGGTAGGAAGGTCAAAAATTCGAAAGGCCCCCATAGCAGGACCTTCCTTGCATAAAGCAACAGTATTTTTTTCTTGTTTTTTTAATCATTGAATTGAATCTTTTGAAATTCTGAAGACTATTGTATTGGATCATCCAAAATTTTAAAAATCCAATAAAATGTAGGTGAGTCTCAGATAAGTCAGAGAAAATCAAGCAAAACAAATTTATGCTAGGGAGCAACTTGAAAATACAAAAGAAAAAAAGTGCCAGTTCTTTACAATAGAGATGCATGTGTTTAGATGAGAAGTTGTAGATTCAGTGAAGGAAGTTTCTAGTTTGAAGTTTGAACTCGTCATGAAGGGCAGAGTCATTTTGTGATGAGGTGCTTGCTTTTGGAGCTTGTGGTTCAACATTGAAAATATTTCCAATTGGATTTTCATTCAAAGCTTTCGTTGGCCATTTCTGGACTTCTATGCATTTGCTCTTTTAAGCATGGACATAATAAGAATTAGATTCAATAAATTGACTAGGTCATCTTTCTCACTTGGCCCCTCTTTTCTCTTCATGCCCTAATCCAAGGTGCATTAGCTTGTAATGACCTTTTGGGTGGGTGTTAGATTGTTTGAAGCACCCCTATGCAGGGCAAGCTGGTATGGTGGGGTCTTCCATTGCTATGTAATTTTCAATGTTGGGCCATCCTCGTATTTTTGTGAGAATGATGGTTCCAGTCTTCTCATAGAGTTGTAGGAACCAGCCTGGTTTTTTATTATTTTTTAGTTTCATGAGATTTGTCCATGTATCAAAAAAAATTCAATCAATATTCAAAATATCGATTCTCATAAATGTAAGCACAATCAATTTTTTTAATATGCCATGTGTTCCAAGGTCGATGCTTACACCTATTATTGTCATTACATATACAAAATATAACATGAAAACATTTTAAATGGTACATAGTGTTCAAACTTTTTTATAATTCTAAATGGTCATTCATTTGTAATCAAAATAAGAATTCAAACCTTACATTTTCACACACAAAAAAAAATTTAACACCATGCACAAAACACATAAAAATTTGCATATAATAATAGTACGTGCTAAAATATTAAATTATAAAAAGTGATTTAAAATCACACAAATAAAAATTATAGCCCATTCACATAATATCTCAAATCTCATTCACACCCAAATTAATTCAAAATAAAACCCAAACAACTAAACTAACTTGAATTATCCTTATTTAACTAAAATTTAGCTAAATAATTAAATAAACACACCTAACAAGCAATTCTCACAAATCACTTATTAAATTTATTTTACTCAAACAATGAAATGTGCAATGTGTCCTCAAAAGATTCTCACTTTAACACCATAGTTTATCGCATATTCTTTGCCCAAAACATGTTTTGTTTATAGGTGAGGTAAAAGGAATCCCTTTTCACAGTGATGTGTTGATATCAGGAAGCATTAAATAGAATAAAATATGTGTACATTTTCAAACTGCTAAAAGTTGTTAGTTTGAAAATATCTTCCTCTAGGATCATCAACAAACATTATTTTTAATATTGCAAATCATATTTTTCATGGAGAAATTGTTCAAAACATATAGTAGTTTGTCCAAAATTAATTGGCTTGCAATAGATTTGTAGACATTAGAAACTTGACCTTAGTTGTGAACTGTAAGTTATTGGCAAATTGTTGCTTGCATTTCATTTCAACCTTAGCTCATGCCACTGACAAGCTAGATTTGAAGGCACCCATCTTTCTCAAAAATTGTAACAACCATGCAACTCCATTGATACAAGGTATTTGCACCTCTGACAATATTTCTCACATCCAAGATGCCAAGCTTATTGTTTCCCATTTTCAATCCAATAACGTAAAATTGGGATTGCAGTAGGTGGGGGATTGTTCAAAAGCCCTAAAATCTTTGTGCCTTTTTGTTGTGTGTGTGATCTGTGGTCTGTCGGCTTTGGGTTGTGTTCTTTGTTCATATTTCATTTGTGCGCACAAAAACAAGATAAAAAAGCCCTTAAATAATTTTAATTTTTTTGAGTAACTAATCAAAATGATTGGACTTGGCTACTATTGATTGGCCCAAACATGGCACTTAAATGCAAATTCAATGTCTGTAGATTCCAATCTTTTTTGTTTATGGGGAGAGGGCAAACAGTAATATCATTTCTGGATGTGACAAATGGTGATAACACTTTGGTTTCCAATCAACTATTAGGGTTGCTTTTTGATGCCTTGAGAGTAAGGCCTTCCATTGGACATTAGCATTCAAAATTTTGTCCAGTTTCACAGAAAAAGAAGAGCTATAAATAGTACACTCTTAGAGCATCTTAAGTACTGTTCAATCTGTGACCCTGCAAATTAAAATTGGATAAAGAAAAGTCAAAATACACCAGTTTGGCTCAGCAACATGGTTTTGGCCCAACGTTTTTTCACAGTTTGCCAATGAGGCTGGTGAAAGGCACAGCAAAGCATAATGCTTGCTGTTGATTGGCTAGATAGTTTGGCTAGATAGTTTGATTGTCTAGGTGGACTGCTACCAGTGTTGAGCGGGTCTCAGAAAAGAGGTGAAAACCGGTCAGGGTTTCAAGCTGGTTCTCACCTCGAATATCGCAGGGTCTCATAAAAGGTAAAACCCTTTTTTGAAACCGTTTCAGAGGTTCTCAATGGGTTGAAAACTGCCCATTTGAAACCCTCAATTTTATAATTAAATTAAATTAATACTCTGTCATGATATTAAAATTCAAGAAGGTCAGGGTGTCAGTAGTCAATAAGTCAGTGTTAGGTAGTAAGTAGGGATCAATTTCTTAACAAATTATTCGGGTTACCCTAAACAAGTGCCACAAAGAATTAGTCTTAGGTAGGAGGTAGGGATAATTTTTTAAAAAAGAATTAGGGTTACCCTAAACAAGGGCAATAACGTCAGTGCCATCCCTAGCGCCTACTTTTTCTCTCTTCACTCTTATTATAAATAAGGAGAGTGTTTAGTATTTGTTAAACTTAGTGTTAATTTTATTTGTTTCTGCTTGATTGGTGCATTGTACCCTTAAAACCCATAATTTTGGCAAAATTAATATTTATTTCTAATTTCTCTTCAACCTATCTAATAGTTTGTAAAAAATGGAGTCAAGTCAAATTGAAAATGTGATGATAATTGACGATGACAAAAAAATTGGTTTAAATGAATGGAATATGGAAGATGAAATTATGAATGGAAGCTTTTAAACAAAACAACACATAACAAAAGAAATAACAAACCTTAATGAAAACAATGAGATGGAAAGAAATTTCCAAACATGGCACACTCAAAGCAAAAAATGGAAAAAGCATAACAATAATGCAATATGTTGGGTTTTTATTGTGTAAATAATGATAAAGAAGTTGATCTTGCAAATCTTCAAGTCATGAGATGTGTATGCACTTAATCCAAACACTAAAGAAAGAAAAAGACTTTTAACATATTTTAAAACATATGGCATAACAACTTGGAAGAAACATGTGGATTGTGATCATGCAATAATTGTCAAAAAATTTAAAGAGGAAGTAAACGTTGTAGTAAAAGGTCCAAACGTTTGAAAGACAACTAGCTTTTAAAAAATGAATATTTTAAAAAGTTCAATATCTAAGTTTTTTAATATCAAAGACCCTTTAAAAAGGGATGAGGAGCAACAAAAAGACTTTTTGCAAAACATTGGCCTTTTAATTGTGAAAGATCATTTGCCATTCTAGTTTGTGGAAAGTGTTTGGTTCAAGCATTTAATTTTACATCTATGTCCTTAAGTTATCTTTTCTTCTTAATTTTTTTTTTTCATAAGATATTACTTAAATTGGCGAAGAAAACAAAATAAGTATATGCTTTGCCAAAATTGGAAAATTGTATATCTACAACAAATTTGATGTATGGATGTCCAAGGGGGCACATGATATTTTTGCTCTTGATATTAACCTTTTTGGGATCTGATTGGTAGTTTAACCAAATGATTATTAGGCTATTTAAAACAACAAAAATTATTGGTCAAGATTTGGCCATCACTTTGAAAAATTTGATTGATTAATATGGATTGAAAAAAAATTTAATATTGCATATGTGAAAGATGAAAAGGCAAATTTAACTACAATGACAATTGTTTTGAAATCAATTATTAAATATGAAGTTTTAGGTTTAGATGAAAGTTTTCAAGGCACTCATTTTGGCCATGTTTTTTTCTAAGGCATATTAATATGTTACAATGTTTTTAAATTATTTCATTGTGTTGAAAAGCACTAATTATGGGTTTTTTAATGTGCTGAAAGGTATTTTATATTTATTGGGTTACTTTCAATTTTAACTAGATGTTAAATTAACATATTAAAAAAGGCTTGACATAAATATAACATATATTTTCAACATTAATTTATTGTATGAGACTTATGAACATCAAAACCAAGGATTGGTTATGCCAAAATTGGTTCCTATTAACTTGGTTTTACCCAAAGGTTTTAATATGTGGGTACTGCAAATACTTCCCCTTCCATCACTTAGGTTAGGGTTACTAGAAAGTCCAAAAAACTATAACACTTACATTGTGAATATCCAATACAAATGTCGAAGTATGGGTGAATGTAATTCCCACACATTCAATTGTGATTATCTGTTGTGTGCACCAACAAAACAAATACTCTCATCATATTTTGAAATGTGTTGAATACCTTTAACCAAAAATGCACTTCCTTGCTGTGAAAATGAATTCATTGATATTTGATTCTATAACCCCATGCAACATTACCTATATCCACTAAAGGAAATTTTCATTATGAGAACAACAAAAAAGACAATACTTACATCAAAATGGCAAATTCCCTGCTAGAAAGGTTATGGCATGGACAATACCTTCATGTATCACAACAAAAAAATCATTTTGTCCCATGTAATATGTGAAATTCCATTTAATATGAGAAAGCTTGCTCACTAACCCTAAACTATTATACATTATTTGTTTGAACTAGTATGGTGTTACTAGTACATAAAGAATCCAAATCCACTGATGAATTCATTAAGTTTTGTATTGAATTAGGTGAATTTTAATTCTAATGAATTTGTCAATTGTTTAGTGATTAATGATGGATTGATATGGAGAAGTAAATTCATTAGTACATTCAATAACACATGAACAATTATTTGATATTAATTATCTAATCCAGATAATCTAGTAGTAATTAATTAATTAAAATTGTTTCATTCATTAAAAAAAATTAATTAAATTTAAAAAAAAGATTTGAACCATTTACCTAGGTAGGTAAAAAACGAGCACCTACTTGTGTAGGTAGGTGAATAGGTAGGAAAGGGAAACTGTAGATGGAATGAATAACCCAAAAATATTTCATTCATGTTGCAATTTCCATTTAAAATCAAGCATTTACTCACTCATTTCAAATTGGCATATGCATATGTGTGTGTGAGTAATCAAAGGAAAACATGTTCTTTATATAGCTTGTGAATAAAATTCAAAGACAAAACATATGGGTTAAACCTTTTACTTGCACTTTAATTCTAAATTGAGATGCAACTAATTTTTTTCCAAAATCTACACACAAAAATAATAAAAAAAATACTTGAATTGAAAAAAATTGCATGTAAATCTTGCATTTTAATACATTTCAAGAAGACATTTTCTTTCTTTAACCATCATTACCTTTTTCATACTTTGTCCAAATGAAAGAAAGTAATAAAAATATGGTTTTTTTTGTATTACATAGTGCATTTAAATTATAAAATTTAATAAAAAATATTTCATAAAATATGATGTATGAACATATAATAACGTTATTCTCAAAACCATTCAATGTTACATAGTGTATTTAAGGATAGAATATATTTAAATATGGTATATTAAATAAATACATGTTAATTTTATATTATAATATGAATTTAATTATATATTCATAGAATATAAATTAATTTGAAAATAGAAACACTTAAAGAAATGAATAAACTATTATATATTATAAATAACTTTTATATTATATTCATTATATTCATAAATATTTTTATTAATATATTATATAATAAATAAATATTGTCATATATTAAATATAAGTGATCTTATATGATAAAACTATTGGATTAAAAAAGTATATTTTCATGGATGAATAGTATGTTTTATATTTTTATCGAATGAGGCCCACAATAGAATAGTACCTAGTTAAAAAAATATCTTATATACATATGATATATTATAAATTGTTTATTATATATTTCTATGTTAAAAATTATTGAATTTTGATTTTTTTGTTACAAACGTTTTTAACATAGTATTAAATAAAGGCATAAAATAAAATCTGACCTACCTTTCAGAATTAAAATAAAATTTTATTTAAATAATATATAATTCTAAAAGTGTAGTCAAGAAGAGATATAGGTTTTCCCAATAATTATACGTTTAGTTAAGAAGACATATAAGTTTTGCCATTGCAAAATGAGTGGGTTAGGTGGGTAATTGGTTGAGCAGGGGTAATACGAGGTGAAAAGAAGAAGACTGTTGGAGGATGAGGAATTTTTTTTTTGACTCAACCTTTCTGACTGCGCGAGGTTCAGTAACTGGGATGACCACTAGTTCATCTCAAACTGGAACTGGTGCAGTCATGGGGGCTGGGTGACTCGAGCGGTATAATTGGAGGGTACCTTACACCAGCATATTCTTTCCTCCACTGATTGGACGGCCTTTTGTGTAGCGTAAAGGGTTAGGGTGGAGGCATACTCAAAATAAGGGCCCTACAAGAAGATGATAGGGGAGCTAGGCCTCACATTTTGGGAATGTCCCCCACCAGTGTTTGTATGTTCAATTTGCTGATGGTGTCAGGGTGATGAGCATCCATAGGCAGATTCAGACAGATTTCGTCAAGTTGGCGACATTAGTTCAAGGAACTCTTAAAATTCCCAGTAGGCATAAATGTGATGACACCCTCAACCCTACGCTTCCCCTCAGAAAAAAATTACTGTCGGATTTTGGTGATTTAAAATGAAAACCCCCCCCTTTGTATCGTTAGCCAGGGTTTCTTAAAAGTAGAAAAATGGCGATAAATCGCCAGAAGAAAAACAATGTTCCCCCATCCATGGGCATTAAATACCGTAAAGCACCAGCCGAATGAACCATCTACTACCTACTAGATCCCACTTAGTAGGAATAAATAGGGGATGTACTTCTTACAAAATGGGTTACCGCGATGAAACCAGATACTAACTCTGGTCAGTTTCATCTACAGCAGGGTCATAATGGCCATCCAGTGGATAGTGCGCTGCTCGATGCTGCTTTACTTAGGAGGAACTGTCATACCACTGAAAGTCATCATGGGCATCCAGTGGATGGCGGGCTGGACTGGTGGGTGCTTATGCCCTTTGCCCCATCTGTTGTACCCTCTCTGGATCGACTGGCCCAGGCACCTGTTCAGGGAGCTCCATAATTGAATACGGACTTTTGTGGTAGCTAGAAAGTCTGATCCATGACTGGGACCCATCATCTTTCTGCTACAAACACGCGCAAACATTTCTGGTGGCAAGTACTACTGCACTTGCCTGAAAACTCGCGCACTTGGTTTGTGTGCCGGGTACAGAACCCCGATGTTTCTCCCACAACCACACAACACAGCACCACGTAAACAAGTACAAGAATAGTAAGTAGGTGCCACTGATAAAATGTCCTATGGATTGTTCAGGACGATCACAACAGTTGGCTGCTTTTAGTGTCCGTCGGAGAAATGAAAGTTCACGGAAATCTCCAAATCGCCTCACTTTTCTTCGTCCGCAAAACACGTGCACTAAGTGAACACGGCAGCAGACTTTCCTCTCACTTTGCCCATTCAATTCATTTGCCTTGTATAAAGCTGTTACGCAGCTAGCACCTGCACCTCTCTAAAAAGTAGGCAAGATCCACATACATCTTTCAGCTACATCTTCTTATGCCCACTCAATTCAGCGAGTGCAATGTTTAGTTTTGCTAGTGATTACGACGTAGATGCGCAGAGCTGCGCATCTTTGACCCAGCATTGCAATGCCAGCTGTTTGATGCATTAGTCAAACCAGTGCTTAGCTGTGGGTGTGAAGTATGGTCAGACCACATGGCACGCGAACAGTTAGAGGTGGTTCATCGAACTTTTCTGAAATCATTGCTGGGGGTTAACAACACGACATCCAATTACGTCGTGCTAGCAGAGTTTGGCAGGTTTCCCCTAGACATAATTTGGTGGCAACAGACCATGCGCTTTCTCTCACGTGTCAGTTCTGAGGTTGACTCAGATCGCATGCTCAGGCTAGCTTATGATGTACAGCTGCAGTTGCTTGTAGATAGGCGAAAAATCTTACTTATGAACCAAAGTGCTATGGGTAGAAAGAGCCGATTGCCTGCTTGGTGGCTAGCATAAGTAGATGAACGACTATCAACATATAATTTGTGCATCAATAGCGATCAGCTGCCACCATGTGCTCACTTCAAACAGTTGGCTGAAAGGCAATACATTGCACACCATCAAGTGGCTGCAGCTAACTCCAGCAGGGTGAGAGCCTATCTGGGGTTGAATAGCTCAACACATTATGCCTACAAAGAATACCTCTCCAAGGTTGATAATGCACAGCTTAGGAGAAGCTTGGCACGTTTTCGTTGTGCGAATCACAAGCTGCAGATTGAGCTAGGAAGGCAAGTCAAGCCAGTGAAAGTGTCAGTGCAACAGCGTTACTGCAAATTGTGCAACTTGGGTGCGGTTGAGGATGAGGACCACTTCTTATTGGTTTGCCCTGCCTATCAAAGTGTTCGAGAGAGGTTTAGAGGTTCATTGCCACTAACTGCCATCAGACCTTTGGCTGAGTTATTGAACTGTCAGCAACAAGGCATCCTTGCTAGATTTTTAGTACAATGTCAGACGGTTAGATCTGAATTGCTTTATTAGACTTAACGTCAATTGGGCTCTGGCCCGGGTGCTGTTTGGCCCACTTAATGACACTAAATTGTAAGTAAGTGAGTAAGATTCTGTGGTGGGAGTATCAAGGTGCGGGTTCGTCCAAGGACAAATTAGGATTGTGAGTTTCACAGGAAGGCTTCAAATCGGGAATTAACTATTGTCTAACCGTGGCCGTTTTGCAATGGTTCACAAGAGAACAGGCACCTACCTGCCTCAACAGTCAAATAATGGCTGCCGGTTTTCAATGCCCCCAATTACTCAATTGTACCCAGGGTTCTTCCACCAATATTTCCCATAATGCCCTCCGTATGGGTGATAGAACCCTCTCTCTGGGATGGGGTCTCATGTGGTAGTTTCAGGTTTGACATGGTACCTTTGGTCCCTGCGCCTTAAACTGTAGGCTCATTGTGGGTTTTTGTGCAGTAATTAGTAGTTTTGACAAGGGTGTTTTTTCAGCGGGGTTTACAACCATGTTGGGTGGGTCTCACTTTTTCCAAGAATGATATGGTGGGTAAGGGTTGGCGTATGGAAATCCAACCAGTGATTCTTAGCAAATCAAACAATTGATTTTAACACCAAACTACACTTTTTAAAAATTCAAAGAATCTACTCTGAGCATTTGTTTCTTAGTTGGTTCTTTGAGGAAATCAGCCAGTCCTTTGAATTATTTCTCAAATACCCAGAACCTGAAATTACTTTAGTCTGAAGTTTTTATAAAAACGCAGTACCCGGGTTGCTTGAATTTGAAAATTTTCAAAATCCAAGAACCGCCCAACAGTGGTTTAGAGGGCAAGGAAAAATGTGGTCTTTCATGGCTCAATATTGAAACAACATTTGCATCTTGTCCGCTAGTGTGACCCAGCAAATAGGCAGGCAACACCCATGGTTTCCCCTTTTCATGCCCTTTTGTGGGGGCCCTTACTCTGGCAAGCCCAATGCCTCCAGCTTTACCCAAGGTATTGTTTCACAACAGCCTATTTTTTGAACGCCTAAATTACTGGAAAACCCAAAGTTAAGACTGAAACACTGGGAAATGAAGTTGTTTTTTGGGCATTGCATTGGCCAAAAGTTCTCTAAAAAACAGAAAAGTCACCAGATTGCAATATTGGATTCTAGTAAGTAGCTAGCCAGAAATATCTAAAGATGATTCAATTATTATGTTTATATATTTTTGCTTCATACATGATTTACACCCAGATAAATGGCTAAAGATTCCTAGACAAGATTATAAATTCTTTTTGAATCTTCATGTCGACAATTGCCACTAAAGCTGCATAAAATGAAATAATTAAAAACAACACAGGTTCACCCCAGAAAGGAATTGCAAGGGCTGGAACCCCTTACTGTATTGCATTTTTTTGCCTGAGTGCACCAGGACCCACCAGGCACCATGAAACATGGATGACAAGTGGTGAGGAAACAATTTTCTGTTGGTTTCCAGTTCTGTAGGTAACCATGGTGGTTACCTCAGTTGCACCTCAAGTGGGTTGTTACTAGCTAGGTAGTAAAAAAGGGCCATTACCTCCATGTAAACCATGTATTTACCTACTAGTCACCTATTTTCATACGTATTTACCTATAAATAGAGGGCCTATGTCCAACAAAATGGGTTCCAGAGGCGAAACCAGATATCAGAGTTATCCGTAAAGTAACCATCTTCACCCTATCTTTAGGCCTCTTGTCACTTCCTACCCCCTCTTTCCGTGGTATCCGCAAAGTAAAGACATTTTATTAAATCGCAGCATGAAATGTTGCAACTCAGTATGGAATGCTGAAACTAAACATTTAGCGCACAAAGTTCGAGATTAATTATAGTAGTTGTACAGTTAGGAGCAGTGAAAATACATGTAACAGCAGTGGAGGTGCTCAGGGAAAAAGAAAGACAGGGTGAAACTCAGTTTAATACCAAAACTTATAGTTTAGTGAGTTTCATCCCCCCCTTGTATGCTAATGTACTTTTTCTGCAGGTTTTTTAAAATCTCACCCTGTGTATGACCACACTCAGGGTTATGGTGCTGTGTTTTTCTTACTTTACAGATAACTCTATTAACTCAGATTGGGTTCATTTACTACTGAGTCATAATGGGTATCAAGTGGATGATGCGGTGGTGGGTGCTGCTTCACTTTCGCCCATCTGTTGTGGTACTCTCTTTGGATCAGCTGGCGCGGGGACCGGAACAGTATGCTCGATAATCAAATAGAAAGTCTCGTACACAACTGGGACTCATTATATTTCCGGCACACACACCCACAATAAATGTCTCTGGTGGGAACTTGGAAGCCAGCCAGGGCACTGGCCTCAAGAGTCGCCCATTTGGTTTATGTGCGCAGTACAGGACCCATATCTTTCTGCCACAACTACACAACACAGCAGCATGTACACAAGTACAGGAATAGTTCGTAGGTTCCAGTCAATAAATGCCTAAAATTTGATCAGGACAATCACAACAACAGCCTCGCTGTAGTATCCGTCGGAGAAATGAATAATTTGAGGGAACTCCGTAAATCCTGTCACTTTTCTTTGTCGCCAAACCGCATGCACCAAGCGAGCGTGACAACACACTTGCCTCGCTCTTCGCTCACTTAATTCATCTGCATTGTATAAAGCTGCACTGCAGCTAGGACCTACGTCTTTCTAGAAACAAACTAGCACCCACATACTTCTTTCTGCCACATTATGTTAGAAGCACTCAATTCAGCAAGTGCAATCTTTATTTTTATCAGTGACGCTGCGTGGGGAGTCCGTCCACTTACGGGTTTCACGGAACGCTTCAACTTGACAACTTTACAACTATTGTATAACCATGTGCACTGTGCAGTGGTTCAAATGAGAAATCACTAGTTTCATTGGCCCATCACAAAACAATTAATCAATATTCCAAGATGTAGGTGCTCCTGAGTTTTGCAAGTGTAGAACTTAAGGCAAAGCATTTGGGATTAAGTGAGGGGCTATTGGGAACACATTAGGAACTTGGGGAACATGTTGAGAACACATTGAGAACTTGTTGGGAACACATTAACATCAGCAAAAATCCACACCCTGACTCTCTCCAAAAAATAACATTGGCCCCTTGAGTGCATGCTACCTCACCTCATTGGATAGAAGATTTTTTTTGGCTCCTTGTGTTCTTTGTAACTTTTTGGTCTATGCTAATGGCAGGAGGATGAAGTATGGGTATTATCTTTGTATCTTTGAAATCCTTGGCAAACTTGAGGACAAGTCTGCTATCTTTACATTAAGATTTGCCAAAAAAGTTCTAGTTTCATTTTATGTACAGTACACCTGAAAAGCAAGTTACAAGAAGCACTAAACAGCACTCATATATTAAATGCAGCATCAAGCTCAATGCAGTTGCAAGATCCTGTTCCATAAGAAACCTATTCAATTTTTTAAGTGTTCTGCCTGAACTATGATTAATGCATTAAGTATTTTTCTTGCACGAGTAGGACAGTCCAAACCAAAAATACCAGCCCACACAAAGAAGAAGCATAAAGTTTTTAAAAAATCTCCCGCCCCCGCCCCCCCAACCCAAAATAAAGAGGCAGATGTTGCCTTCCCATTGGCTCAATCCAACTATTCTACCCAGAAGAAATCCTGGCCTTTTTAACTTCAACGTGTGCACGTTTCAGTGATTTGGGTACGTAGTAAGGTACTTGTTCAATAATTACATGAGGCCATCCTAACTTTTTTTCTTCTTTTTAATAGTCCCACTTTCATTTGCTCTTCACACCATGTTCTCAAACATCAATTAGTTCAGGGGAACCCAATTTTCTTTGTTAAGACTCATTTTGATTGGCTCGTCCTAAATCATTTTTCCAAACATGTGGAACCTATAATGGCCACCAACGCCTCCCAAAATGGAAGCCTATAGACTTTCTTGAAAAAACCCTATACATAAAGCTTTTATACATGTAAGTTCACCTTCTCCCAAGTTCACCCCCTCTTTCCTCCCACCCAAACCCCAAAGCAAAAACACAGGGGGCTTCATGAGCCTATTCTTCCCAAAAGCGTTCATCACATTTTATCACCAAGGCTAATACTCCATTCAAAGAATTGGGGTAGACTATTCACCCCTCCGACCAATTAGTTTTGATGACCACTCGAAGTTTTTTATTTTTTTCAAGGACCCACCTTGATTGGTCCCTCACACAATTTCTTTAAATAATATTCACTTATTTGAAAAAGAAATATTTTTTCCCCCCCCACCCTGTCCTCAGGCATGGTAGTGGTTATGTAGGTCTTTCCCTCACCAATATAGGCAAAAATTATGGGATGTGTGACATTATTCTCTTGGGACTCACCCCACCTTCCCCCACCCCAAAATAGAAATAGCATTGCCACTTCACAGTTTTCTTCCTACGATATGACAACTTTTTAAACTTCCCTTAATATGTACCCTACATTGCATGTCAATTGCTGCAGATGGAGCAGTCTGTCCAGCAACATGAAGTAGTCCAGGAGCAACTTATAGAAAAATACCCAATTCAAAGATCACCCTACCTATTGGGCCGAAAAATGGCAACCAATTTATGCAACCCCCAAATAATAGAGGAAAGGTAGAAGCTAGATCAAAACACAGACTCAAGAGCCCAACTCCTCAGCCCTCCCCCCAAAAGACATTTCTTAGCCCCCCATTGAGAAATATCGTAATACTTTGGTCAATTTGACACATGTCTGTCAAATAATTAATTAATTTTGAAATATTTCTTTCAATAAATACAATAGTTCTGAAGATTCAATATATTCTTTTGCATAATTTGGTTACTTGAAACCAAAAATTAAAAATTTCAACATTTGTGAAAATAATATAAACACTGTGGAATTGGCAAGGTACTAGGGTAGGTCCACAAATGCCTGTAACAGAACATGTCAACCAATCAATTAGAAACCCTAGCCCGCAACAAGTCTCTTACCCACCCATTTACCTATTTGAATTTTGTAGCGCATAGAGCTTATAGCTCCCTTATCATGCCTACCATGAATCAGCACCCACACTGGTAACCTGGTAACTTTGAAGTTAAGGCCTCTTAATGGCCTCAAGAAATGTTAGATTTGGACTCCAAGACTCTAATTTAGTCTGAGAGGGGGATATTTACCATGTCTGGAAACAAATTAAAAAGGTTATTGGGATTTTATGATCGTACTAGGGTAACTAGGCTAGTGTGGGTGCTGGTTCACCCAAGCGATAATGAAGGTGCCAACATCACCCAAGCTGTTTTGTTTTTTTTATTGTTTTGAAAGTTTGCCACTCTGCAAGCCCAGCATTGTGTTTTTTTGGCAGATCTTCACACTGTGACAACAAAAAAATATGGTGGTGTGACAAATACAAAAGGGTTTTTTTATTATAAAAAATGGGCCCAAGTGGCCATATTTAGACAGTGGGCTCCTACGATGTCACCACTTCATAGGCAGAATCCCAAAATTTTCTACTTTCCTCTCTTCAATCTTGCCAAATTTAGTTAAGTCCTCTTGTGGGAGATGGCCAACCCATCTACTTCGCAATTTTTTAACAAAATCCATGTGTGAGACACACCCAAAAAACAAAAAACAAAGTCCCCAAACAAAAGTTTTGAGAAAGGGGAAAGAATGCAGTTTTCTTCTTCAAGTGACAATAATGATCTTAGACGTAAGAGGTTTCATAGAATGAATTCAAATAAAAAAGAGTGTGAAATAGTATTGAGAATGTGTGTCCTCATATTGTTTGAATTCCCAATGGGAACATACCTCTTAGAAATGATCATGAAGTGTTTCTATTGACACAAACCTCTTAGTTGTCAAGAGGTAGAGTTTACAATGGCGCATAACTCTTGGTTGTGAATAAGGTGTTCATCCATTTTATTTTTATTTTTCATTTTAATTTGTCATCCAATTTATTTTGTTCATTCATTGTTATTTTTCATCCATGTACATGTGGTAAAATATTCCTCCACGTCATGATATATTATATGCCAGGTGTCAAGGAATATTTTTTTGATATTCCTTCAATCAGTAGAATATTCTAGAAAAGATTTGGTCCTAGTCACTTGCTCATCCTCACTTGTTCACATTCATGCTCCCACACTCACCATTTAGCATCCTTATTGCAAAGCATGAGCAATAAAAACTTTGTGGGGGAGCAATGGCTATGTATTGTAACTCAAGTTTTTGAAGGTAAAATGTTAGGTACAATACATGCAACTAAACTTCAAATGGAGTTTTTATATTGAGCTTGAGGGAGGCATAATTGTAATTGGAGATCTTGTAAACATAATGCCACATAACAAAAATCATAACTTCCAAGATAAAGGGGTGTAGTTACATGGCATTCTTCTATGATTGTTTCCCTTCTTTATGTGTCATGCATTGAGTACATTTGTTGCCTCCAAGATTATTGTGCATTTAATGGGGGTTGCTTCAAAATACATGAAAATATTAGGAGTTAGTTAAAAGGCATCTATATAATTTGGCCACTTTTATTCTCATAAGGAAAATCACCTACAACATAATCAAACAATAATAATAAAAGAACTATTTATTAAAAGGTTTATGGTCTACAAAATCCATTCATTTACATTGAACCATGTTTTAAAAAGAAAACACTTATTCTATTTAGTCCAAAAAACAGATGTTATGCATGTAACCTAGGCACTTACTTTCAATTCATGAAACTTCTTTTTTGGGTTTCCTATTACATGTCACAAATTTATAGGTATCATAAGTTTATTCCAAATCTATGCAAAAATATGTTGTTTCTTAGGTTCATATTGTTTCAACATGAATGTTGTGCATTATTTAAACATGGAAATCATGTGCAGGACTTTTATGTGTAAAAAACACAAAAAAACATACAGCAACTGTGTTTAAACTATACAAATAGGCATATGATAGTTATGTTTAAACAATGTACATGATATCGATGTTCAAACAATACAAATAGGTGAATGACATAAGTGTTATTCCATACGAACCTTTGAAAAACAAATTTTGCACAACTATTATTATCAAATTGTGACCCATGAAGTTTGTTATTTAATCATCCCAATTGGCCACTACAATTTTTAGGTTTATACTTTTTTTTTTCCATTAGTTTGTGTAGCTCCAACATTCTTTGTTCTTGGAATTAAAGTTGAGAAAAGCAAAACATATAATGGACCCATTCTTCAATACCATGAACCAAGTTTTTCCATGCTTTGTTAGTGCAATGCAACATAAAAAATAAAAACATTCAATCCTCCCATGAAGTAGTTTTACGTATTTGGGTCTAGATGTTGTTTGTAATTATTTTGTTCGATAGAATTGCAAAAAAAATCTCCATTGCATATTCATGACCTTCCACTGTTGGTGTAAAATTGCATATAAAAGGTAATGAATTAGAATTCCAAGTTATTAGTTTTCAATTATTTTGAGCTTCAACTTGAGAAAATAGGACATGACACTAAAGAAAAAATTCCAACATTTTTTTCAAGACATGTTGGCTCTTGGTTATGGAAGAACAATCAACACAATATATTTCAAACAAGCTAAAAAAAATGGTTGTACTTGGATGAACTCCGAAATATATTAGAAAAACAATTATAACCAAGGATTTTAAATTTCAACAAGGATTGAATCCACTCAAATAAGCATAAAATATTTTGAATGATAATGTCGTATAAGACTACACAATAGTGGATAGTGGTCCATTGATGTGGCACTTTAAGCAATTATATATATTTGATGATTTTAATTATCAAGTCCATTGACTTGATGCTTTGAGTGTCATTTTTCATTGTTTTTTTAACAATACAAAAATCTATAAAAGCACTTTTTTTTAAACCTCAATTTCATCCTTTATCCATGAATCATCCCCAAGTGATGGTTATCTATAAGGTGTGCAAAATTTGGAAAAAACCAAAAAAACAAAATCAAGGACAAAGTTCAAATGATTTCAAAGGTGGGTTTTTTTTTCTAAAACATAAAATGAATGCATGGTATTGTACTTTTTCACGTGTTAATTTTTGTATTTCAACATGTGTTTTGACCATTTGTTTGAATAACTTTACATATTTATGTAATATGAATACTATGATAACATCTTGGCAAGTCCAATGAATTTTCAATGTTGAAAATTATTTCATTTGGAAGATTTTATTCTTGGAAATAAAATATTACAAATTCTTCCAAAAGATTTTTAAAAATTCCTTCACAATTTTTTTTATTTGAATTCTTTTTTGGGATGAAAATTTGAACGTTTATGAAAATATATGATAATTAATGTGACTTGGCACAAGTTGCTAGTGTAGCTAGACTAAAATCAGGTTCTTCAAATTTCATTATTTAGCATTTCCTGGGTCAAATAGAGTCAATAAAAGAGGCCTCACTCAAGAAGGGGAAGCTAGGTACCTACCAGAGTATGTGCCTGGTTCAGCATGGCCCTCCCTTGCCATCTGGGCTCCATTATTTAAAGTAAATTAGAAAATGGGTAAGAAGCCAGATAGGTAGGTAGTAGCTAGCTAGCGGGGCACATGATAGGTGCATAATGAACCACCCTTTGTATCCGTGGGTTGACCCCAGGAACCGGCGGGGGACCGGCCATTGCCGACGACGACCTGGGCTGCCTGTTCCTTCTGCGTTGCTGCTGTTGCTGCTGGCTGGCTCGTTGGCTGTGGCGTGTTGTTTCCCCCGTTGGCACGCTTGGCTTCTTCCGCGTCGCGTTTGTGTCTTTCCCCTGGGATTCGTCTTTCTATGCTACGCGGAGCATCGGGGGGAAATGCGTGAAGGTTCGACTCACGCCGTGGAGCTAGGTACGTTTTCCTTCTTCTATTTTTTTTTTTTTTTTAACCTTTTTCTTTCCACGCCAAGTCGAATACTGCAGGAGATCAGAAACAGCACGAGAGAGAGAGTGAGGAAAGAGCGGGAGAGAGAAAGAGACAGAGAGAAGTGACAGTAAGAAGAGTCTTCGAGAAGGCAAAGAGAAGTCTTAGTTTGTATACCCAGTTGGGAATGGATTTACAAGGAAGCAAGCTGAAACAAGAAAAATACATGCATAGTTTTGGGGGATGTACCTATGTATGTCATTTGCAAAAACTAGAGTGAGTGAGTGAGTGAGTGAGGGTTTGATTTCAATTTTTTGTTTTCTTGGTTTTTCTGCGCCGGAAGCAAAGGTACTTTGTGTCAGGCCAAAGCTTGGCTAGTAAGCGGCACTGCTTGGGAGTCAAACCACTATAGAAAGGTATGACACTGCTTACTTATAGAACGCACAGCTCGCTGGCAGATTACCACAGAGATCCAGAAGGAAATAGGAGTGTAAAGGCATAGACAGATTTGGGAGATGTAAAGAGTATGTGTATGTGTGTGTATGTATTTTTGCATGGTCTTCTTAGTAGGATTGGAGGAACAAGCTAGATGTTTTCATACTATGTTAGGAGCGGAATATAGCCGGATGTTTGTAGAATCAGCGAGCATGCTTGTTAATTCAGCCTCAGACTAGAAGAGATGAAGCATGGCAGTCTATTTTCGTAACAAGTGAACACAAAAAGAAGTAGGGTTAAGAGTGAGATTAAAGTTTTAGTAGCTTAGAGAGGAGGAAGAAGTGGTTGTAAAAGTGGGAACCATCTTTTGTGTATGGTGGTGGCAAGAGGAATTTCAAGTGATAGAATATATCTAAAACCTACATTGAAATTGTTTTGGCCACAAGCGAGGTAAAGCAAAACAATATCTATGTCAATCAAGCTTTGAGAGACATGGGTTTATGGGGAAAGTGCATGATTTTTTAGCATCTTAATGTACCCTAACATGTGTAAAAACAAAGAGGGTGGGAACAGATCCAAATTGGAATGAAATAAATCAGCAAGGACTTCAAAAGGCTTCAAACGTAGTAGACATGGCGACCAAGTCGAAAGAATTGCTCATGAGCACGAAGCACAAGGTGGAATGGGATTTATCAACTCCTACAATTGATATTGTTGCAGTTGATATTGTTGCCAAATTACCACAAAAGGATCTGAGTGACCTACAAACATTGGAATCAAAATGCAATGATCAAATGGGCCCTCTTTTCTTGGATTTCTCAACGTGCTTGCAATTGAAGGGGTTACCCACATCTATTGACAAATTGATTGGCCTTAAAAAGTTGAATTTGTCAAGGTGTTCAGAGTTGAAGGAATTACCCACATCTATTGACAAATTGACAACCCTTGAGTTGTTGGATTTATCAGGGTGTTCACAGTTGAAGGAGTTACCCACATCTATCGACAAATTGACTGCCCTTTGGTGGTTGGATTTATCAGGGTGTTCACAGTTGAAGGAGTTACCCATATCTATCGACAAATTGACTGCCCTTTGGCGGTTGAATTTGTCAGGGTGCTCGCAATTGGAGTTACCCACATTTATCGGCAAATTGACTGCCCTTCGGTCATTGGATTTGTCGCGGTGCTCGCAATTGAAGGAGTTGCCCACATCTATCGACAAATTAATTGGCCTTAAAAAGTTGGATTTGTCATGGTGCTCGCAATTGAAGGAGTTACCCACATCTATCGACAAATTGACTGCCCTTGAGTCGTTGCATTTGTCAGGGTGCTCGCAATTGAAGGAGTTACCCACATCTATCGACAAATTGACTGCCCTTGGGTCGTTGAATTTGTCAGGGTGCTCGCAATTGAAGGAGTTACCCACATCTATCGACAAATTGATTGGCATGAAAGAGTTGGATTTGTCAGGGTGCTCGCAATTGAAGGAGTTACCCACATCTATCGACAAATTGACTGCCCTTGGGTCGTTGAATTTGTCAGGGTGCTCGCAATTGAAGGAGTTATCCACATCTATCGACAAATTCACTGCCCTTGAGTGGTTGAATTTGTCAGGGTGCTCGCAATTGAAGGAGTTACCCACATTTATTGACAAATTGACTACCTTTCGGTCATTGGATTTGTCGCGGTGCTCGCAATTGAAGGAGTTGCCCACATCTATCGACAAATTAATTGGACTTGAAAAGTTGGATTTGTCAGGGTGCTCGCAATTGAAGGAGTTACCCACATCTATCGACAAATTGACTACCCTTGGGTCGTTGAATTTGTCAGGGTGCTCGCAATTGAAGGAGTTACCCACATCTATCGACAAACTGACTACCCTTTGGTCGTTGAATTTGTCAGGGTGCTCGCAATTGAAGGAGTTACCCACAACTATCGACAAATTGACTGCCCTTGGGTCGTTGGATTTGTCCGGGTGCTCGCAATTGAAGGAGTTACCCACATCTATCGACAAATTGACTGCCCTTGGGTCGTTGAATTTGTCAGGGTGCTCGCAATTGAAGGAGTTACCCACATCTATCGACAAATTGACTGCCCTTGGGTCGTTGGATTTGTCAGGGTGCTCGCAATTGAAGGAGTTACCCACATCTATCGACAAATTGACTGCCCTTGGGTCGTTGGATTTGTCAGGGTGCTCGCAATTGAAGGAGTTACCCACATCTATCGACAAATTGACTGCCCTTTGGCGGTTGAATTTGTTAGGGTGCTCGCAATTGAAGGAATTACCCACATCTATCGACAAATTGACTGCCCATGGGTCGTTGGATTTGTCGGGGTGCTCGCAATTGAAGGAGTTACCCACATCTATCGACAAACTGATTGCCCTTTGGTCGTTGAATTTGTCGGGGTGCTCGCAATTGATGGAGTTACCCACATCTATCGACAAATTGATTCGCATGAAAGAGTTGGATTTGTCAGGGTGCTCGCAATTGAAGGAGTTACCCACATCTATCGACAAATTGACTGCCCTTGCGTGGTTGAATTTGTCAGGGTGCTCGCAATTGAAGGAGTTACCCACATCTATCGACAAATTGACTGCCCTTCGATCGTTGAATTTGTCGGGGTGCTCGGAGTTGAAGGAGTTACCCACATCTATCGACAAATTGACTGCCCTTCGATCGTTGAATTTGTCGGGGTGCTCGGAGTTGAAGGAGTTACCCACATCTATCGACAAATTGACTGCCCTTCGATCGTTGAATTTGTCGGGGTGCTCGGAGTTGAAGGAGTTACCCACATCTATCGACAAATTGACTGCCCTTTGGTGGTTGGATTTATCAGGGTGTTCACAGTTGAAGGAGTTACCCATATCTATCGACAAATTGACTGCCCTTCGGTCATTGGATTTGTCACGGTGCTCGCAATTGAAGGAGTTGCCCACATCTATCGACAAATTAATTGGCCTTAAAAAGTTGGATTTGTCATGGTGCTCGCAATTGAAGGAGTTACCCACATCTATCGACAAATTGACTGCCCTTGAGTCGTTGCATTTGTCAGGGTGCTCGCAATTGAAGGAGTTACCCACATCTATCGACAAATTGACTGCCCTTGGGTCGTTGAATTTGTCAGGGTGCTCGCAATTGAAGGAGTTACCCACATCTATCGACAAATTGATTGGCATGAAAGAGTTGGATTTGTCAGGGTGCTCGCAATTGAAGGAGTTACCCACATCTATCGACAAATTGACTGCCCTTGGGTCGTTGAATTTGTCAGGGTGCTCGCAATTGAAGGAGTTATCCACATCTATCGACAAATTCACTGCCCTTGAGTGGTTGAATTTGTCAGGGTGCTCGCAATTGAAGGAGTTACCCACATTTATTGACAAATTGACTACCTTTCGGTCATTGGATTTGTCGCGGTGCTCGCAATTGAAGGAGTTGCCCACATCTATCGACAAATTAATTGGACTTGAAAAGTTGGATTTGTCAGGGTGCTCGCAATTGAAGGAGTTACCCACATCTATCGACAAATTGACTACCCTTGGGTCGTTGAATTTGTCAGGGTGCTCGCAATTGAAGGAGTTACCCACATCTATCGACAAACTGACTGCCCTTTGGTCGTTGAATTTGTCAGGGTGCTCGCAATTGAAGGAGTTACCCACATCTATCGACAAATTGACTGCCCTTGGGTCGTTGGATTTGTCCGGGTGCTCGCAATTGAAGGAGTTACCCACATCTATCGACAAATTGACTGCCCTTGGGTCGTTGAATTTGTCAGGGTGCTCGCAATTGAAGGAGTTACCCACATCTATCGACAAATTGACTGCCCTTGGGTCGTTGGATTTGTCCGGGTGCTCGCAATTGAAGGAGTTACCCACATCTATCGACAAATTGACTGCCCTTGGGTCGTTGAATTTGTCAGGGTGCTCGCAATTGAAGGAGTTACCCACATCTATCGACAAATTGACTGCCCTTGGGTCGTTGGATTTGTCAGGGTGCTCGCAATTGAAGGAGTTACCCACATCTATCGACAAATTGACTGCCCTTCGGCGGTTGAATTTGTTAGGGTGCTCGCAATTGAAGGAATTACCCACATCTATCGACAAATTGACTGCCCATGGGTCGTTGGATTTGTCGGGGTGCTCGCAATTGAAGGAGTTACCCACATCTATCGACAAACTAACTGCCCTTTGGTCGTTGAATTTGTCGGGGTGCTCGCAATTGATGGAGTTACCCACATCTATCGACAAATTGATTCGCATGAAAGAGTTGGATTTGTCAGGGTGCTCGCAATTGAAGGAGTTACCCACATCTATCGACAAATTGACTGCCCTTGCGTGGTTGAATTTGTCAGGGTGCTCGCAATTGAAGGAGTTACCCACATCTATCGACAAATTGACTGCCCTTCGATCGTTGAATTTGTCGGGGTGCTCGGAGTTGAAGGAGTTACCCACATCTATCGACAAATTGACTGCCCTTCGATCGTTGAATTTGTCGGGGTGCTCGGAGTTGAAGGAGTTACCCACATCTATCGACAAATTGACTGCCCTTTGGTGGTTGGATTTATCAGGGTGTTCACAGTTGAAGGAGTTACCCATATCTATCGACAAATTGACTGCCCTTTGGCGGTTGAATTTGTCAGGGTGCTCGCAATTGGAGTTACCCACATTTATCGGCAAATTGACTGCCCTTCGGTCATTGGATTTGTCACGGTGCTCGCAATTGAAGGAGTTGCCCACATCTATCGACAAATTAATTGGCCTTGAAAAGTTGGATTTGTCATGGTGCTCGCAATTGAAGGAGTTACCCACATCTATCGACAAATTGACTGCCCTTGGGTCGTTGAATTTGTCAGGGTGCTCGCAATTGAAGGAGTTACCCACATCTATCGACAAATTGACTGCCCTTGAGTCGTTGCATTTGTCAGGGTGCTCGCAATTGAAGGAGTTACCCACATCTATCGACAAATCGACTGCCCTTGGGTCGTTGAATTTGTCAGGGTGCTCGCAATTGAAGGAGTTACCCACATCTATCGACAAATTGATTGGCATGAAAGAGTTGGATTTGTCAGGGTGCTCGCAATTGAAGGAGTTACTCACATCTATCGACAAATTGACTGCCCTTGGGTCGTTGAATTTGTCAGGGTGCTCGCAATTGAAGGAGTTATCCACATCTATCGACAAATTCACTGCCCTTGAGTGGTTGAATTTGTCAGGGTGCTCGCAATTGAAGGAGTTACCCACATTTATCGACAAATTGACTACCTTTCGGTCATTGGATTTGTCGCGGTGCTCGCAATTGAAGGAGTTGCCCACATCTATCGACAAATTAATTGGACTTGAAAAGTTGGATTTGTCAGGGTGCTCGCAATTGAAGGAGTTACCCACATCTCTCGACAAATTGACTGCCCTTGGGTCGTTGAATTTGTCAGGGTGCTCGCAATTGAAGGAGTTACCCACATCTATCGACAAACTGACTGCCCTTTGGTCGTTGAATTTGTCAGGGTGCTCGCAATTGAAGGAGTTACCCACATCTATCGACAAATTGACTACCCTTGGGTCGTTGGATTTGTCCGGGTGCTCGCAATTGAAGGAGTTACCCACATCTATCGACAAATTGACTGCCCTTTGGTGGTTGAATTTGTCAAGGTGCTCGCAATTGAAGGAGTTACCCACATCTATCGACAAATTGACTGCCCTTGGGTCGTTGGATTTGTCAGGGTGCTCGCAATTGAAGGAGTTACCCACATCTATCGACAAATTGACTGCCCTTTGGTGGTTGAATTTGTTAGGGTGCTCGCAATTGAAGGAATTACCCACATCTATCGACAAATTGACTGCCCATGGGTCGTTGGATTTGTCCGGGTGCTCGCAATTGAAGGAGTTACCCACATCTATCGACAAATTGACTGCCCTTGGGTCGTTGAATTTGTCAGGGTGCTCGCAATTGAAGGAGTTATCCACATCTATCGACAAATTCACTGCCCTTGAGTGGTTGAATTTGTCAGGGTGCTCGCAATTGAAGGAGTTACCCACATCTATCGACAAATTGACTGCCCTTGCGTGGTTGAATTTGTCAGGGTGCTCGCAATTGAAGGAGTTACCCACATCTATCGACAAATTGACTGCCCTTCGATCGTTGAATTTGTCGGGGTGCTCGGAGTTGAAGGAGTTACCCACATCTATCGACAAATTGACTGCCCTTCGATCGTTGAATTTGTCGGGGTGCTCGGAGTTGAAGGAGTTACCCACATCTATCGACAAATTGACTGCCCTTTGGTGGTTGAATTTGTCAGGGTGCTCGCAATTGAAGGAGTTACCCACATCTATCGACAAATTGACTGCACTTTGGTCGTTAAATTTGTCGGGGTGCTCGGAGTTGAAGGAGTTACCCTCATCTATCGACAAATTGATAGCGCTTCGATCATTGAATTTTTCGGGGTGCTCGGAGTTGAAGGAGTTACCCACATCTATCAACAAATTAACAACATTTGAATCGTTGGATTTGTCGGGGTGCTCGAAGTTGAAGGAGTTACCCACATCTATTGATAAATTGACAACACTTGAATCGTTGGATTTGTCGAAGTGCCAAGCAACTTCTAAATTTGTAGAACATAACACAATCTTGAAAATCACTCAAGTATTTAACAAGGTCATTATGAGTGTTCAAGAACTTCCAGATTCACAGAATGGAGGAAATTCAATCAAGGTGCTTGGAAGACAAGATAAGACAACAGAAGCTTATGAATTTTTCTTCCAATCAGCAAAATGCATGAGCAAGGTTGTAGGAGTGGGACTGGAGTGGGCAAAGGTGGTCGTTTGCATGGAATTTGGCAGTGTCAAGGTATTGTCTATAAGTGAAACTGCATGGCAAGATTCATGGCACCAAGTGGAAGAAGATGTTGTAATGTTGAACATTGACCTTGCAAACATGAAAAAGGAAGGGCACAACATTTACAACTTAACAGCAGAGGAAGCATCAAAGAAGTTTGGGGTTGGTGTACATCCACAGGGACCTGATCATAATCATGGTGGAACAAATGCATTTTTTGTTGAGGAGAAGCAAAAAGATGTTGCATTCTATCCCCTCATATGGGAGCTTGCACATTACATGGCTTGGAATTGCAAGCAACATGCAGGATCTGAATCTAGAAACAGTGGAGATCACTCTTCTTGGAGATTTTGGAGATTCACAACTAGCTCTCAATCGAAAGGATCCTCATCCAATAATCAAGCTGGAGATGATGCTGTTGATAATTCTGGGGCTCCTGCAAATCTGTGTGATGATTTCTCTAATGCTGCAAAAGACCCAAAGACGGACAAGACCTTGATTGTAACTGTCACTCTACCCACTGAAAAGATTTCCAACCAACAGAATATGGCTGAATCACACCTTGATGATCGAATAAAAGATGCATCTATCTACCCTGTGTTGGAGTTCAAATTTCAGTTGCTTCAAGGTGCCACAATCAAGAAGATAATGATCGAAACTCGTACACAGTGCAACCTTGGGGCCAGTGTACCAAAAGCGAGGGATAAGGGTTACCTTGGGTACTACCAAGATGATATCACAATCTCCGTGAGTTGTAATGGAAAGAAGGGTGATGCATCAGCGGCTGCAGAGCTTCTGAGTCCAGTAACAGTCAACAATTCTAAAGATAAAACAAGGAGTGAATGTGACACATGTGGTGAATCAGAATCCCGTGCCAGGCAAATGTCTGGCCAAATTACTGGACAATTAACATTTAATCCTTTGCACATGGTGACTATTGGGGGTACTATTCAAGGAGGTCGAAATCAGACAAACACTTTGGGAAATTCTAGATCACATGCAAGTACGTCTGAGGTGACTATTGCCAATTGTGTATCTGGGTATGGGCTGACTCGTATGGACCGAGAAGCATCCTGGGAGTGCAATTTTTTATCTGAGCACAATGTCTTGGACTATATAAAGCAAGGAGATGATGGGGCCTACAAAAGGCTCAAGAGATCTGGAATTTTTAATACATTTTGGCCATTCATTGGATCCTCGTGGGGTAACTTAGATGATAAAGATGATGCCTGCCCCTATGAATTTAAGACTGTACGAGATATCATCTCAATCCAAGATGAGATCAAATGTCGACCCATCCAAGCCATCCAAGATCATGCTCAAACACCGGCACTTGTTCCAACACCAGCACCAAAGCTTCAACACTCTCGGCGCTTCTGGTTCAAGAAACGAACCCTGGCAGCTTCGCAAGATTTTCCAGTTCCAGATATCATGGTTATGGGTCCAGAGATCAGCACAGAAAGTCAGAATCTGCAACAGGTGTATGAAAAAACAATGTGTGTAAATATTGCAATGACACATGTCGTACATGAATATAAGGAATTGCAACTGCATTATGAAGAGAGCAAGCCGGATACTGGAATAACAATTGGTGTGCAGGGTCCACTGCAAGTTAATGCAGAAACAACATAGAAGTTAAGTTATAGCATAATTTTGACTATTTCTAATTATGCACATCTCATCTTATAGGTTGTTTAGTGTACAGTAATCTATGTTGTGTAGTAAGAATGCTCATAACAATAATTGAACAGTTCCTTGAGTTGATATTTTAGGACTTCCACCAGGCTATGGTATTTGTGTTTTTTTTTCATGTTCTCACTGTCAGTGAGGCACTTGTTGGCAAAACTGAAGTACACATGTGTTTCCTATGGTTCTAAACTTGCTCTAGTGTACGGTTGTTTACAATTGGAGCATTGCCAATGCTAGCAATAGGTTTCAATATATTATGACCAGACTCACCAAAATTCAGATTGGTGGGTCATATTTTGAGCTTAAGCAAAATTGTGCTATGAGTTGTTGTTATGGGAAAATATTGGCTCGTTACCTGGCTGAGACTGGAATAGGTGCAGGTTTCATTCTAGTGACAATAATAGTCGGAACTGGTTTATATAGACCAGGTAGACAGCTAGACGGTTTTTTTATCACTCAGAAAATTACATCAGGGTCGTTGACCATGACAATTACAAATGATCACCTGGTTGACAATTATGCGCTAGAATGACCATTTCTGACTATTATGCACGGAACTGATCGAAGTTTGGACAATTTGTTTTTTGGTCATTTTTTGGCAATGGCAGCTGTAGCAGTAGGAGCTGGAGCAGTAATGATGTCTGCGGCTTCTGCTTCTTGTTGCAATGTTTACTTATTGCATCTTCATCATCCTTCTCCTCCATCTCATTCTCCTGTCACAGCTCCGTTGACATCATCCCAGGTGCTGCATCTTCGGATTCCCAAGGTGTCAAGCTTTGGGCGCTGTGCTGCAGTACTGGGCATCTTCAATGGAGTTGAAAATCGACCCGGGAGGATTAGGGCCAGGCAGAAGAACGTGGGAAACAAACTGTCGAGAGGGAAGTTGGTAGCGGTCGTTGCTGATGATGATGGTGCTGCTGATTCCAATGGAGCTTCTTCCGGTGATAGAGAAGATGTCACTCCCACAGCTCCAGACTGCGATCGTAAGTCTTCTCTCTCTCTGTGTCTGCATCAGTGTGTGTGTGTCCCTTTCCTTTCCTACAGACCCTAAACCCTAATTCTGGACAATTTTTAAATACTAATCTGCTGCCTTTAATTGGCATCTTGTTTCCGATTTCCAGTCTCCACATGTGTTTCTTGAGATCGCAGAAGCAGAAGAAGAGGAGGAGAAGCTGTGAATGTTGTGGCAGAATTCGTCATTACCAATGCCTCCTCTTTAATGGATTAGGGTTGTGGTTTTAGGAGGTGTACACAAATCCATTTCCAGGATGCTTTGCTGTTTATGTTTTAGGGTTCATATTCTTTCCTGTAATGATGACATATATCATTCCTTATTCTGTTTTTCCAGAAGCTTTCCTTATTACCGAATGTATATACTGTATATGGTTTCCTGAATTTTGACAGAGAATTGTATTGTGTTGATGTTTTTAGAACTTTGTAGTTGAAGAGTCAAAGGGAAATGCTACTGGAGTACGTGAAGAATGTCCAACCTGAATTCATGGAGCGCTTCGTCAAGTGAGCTCTAAACCAGGTGCAGGATTTCCTCTGTTATTTGGCTGACCAGATTAATCTTATATGCAAAATTCTCAGCAAGATGTATGAATTCACCCATGCAGAGAATGCATCGACAAACACAAGTGCATGTTTGACTTTATGAAAAACCACATAAAAAGAAATATGTTGTAGTCAGAAGATGTACATTGATGTAATTGTCAAACCTTTTCCTTAAAAGCATTCTGTGTTTCTGAGAGCAGGTGGTGGAGGGGATGGGTTGGACTGTGACAAATATGCTGTGCTTTATAATTGTCTCTCCTTTATTCACCCCCTGAGGCCTCAGAGAACCCCTTTTGTTTGATAAGCCTGTTACTGGATGGACATCCTCAACAGCTGCCTTGCAATCAGAGGCAGGGCAAGGGTCCAAAAGGGGAAGGGCTAACACAGGGCAAGCTGGACTCATCAATGTATGGATCAACTTGTCAAGGATTGCAGATGGAGGTGACCAGCAAACCAAGGATGATGTAAGTAGAGTCATGATTGGCATTCTTGACAGATGTCTTCAAAAATCATCTGGCATTGCAGTTCTTGACAAAGGTTGAGGCTGGTCCCTTTACCTTTCCTGAATCAGGCTGCTGAGCACAAGCTTGTGCATTTATTTGGACACTTATCACTGGGTGCGCTGGTGATGAGTAGGCAAACTTGAGAGATCATGTGGAGGAGTTGTGCAAAGCAGTGAAGGCTGTAAAGCAGAATCGTCAAGCTGCAATGTGTGCTCTTGCTGAGGAACAAAATCGGAGTCTTGAGCTTTCTTGTGGAGTTTTTTCTATAATCTCATGGATATCTAGGACAGAGACTTAGCCTGTCTACATCAGCTCTTAAACCTTGCTTGGTGTTCTAGGGGTGTGAGAAAAGGGTGATTGCCTTTCTTCCTGATGCTAAATGTTGAGGTGGGTGGCTTTCAGAAACAAGTAGCAGCTGGTCTGGAGGAGGCGGTTTAGGTTTTAAAGGTGATTATTTTCCCTGGTCCTGTGCAAGCCAGTACAGGTTCCAGCATATTGATTTCTCTTTGGACACGGGTGCATGAAGAGTTCATATTAGCTACCTGTATTCTTTGTGGGACTAGCATTTAACACTCCTTGTGCAGTGTTTTGGGGCAGTAGTTCATAAAGTACACTCAGATGCTTGCATTTTGGTGATGTTGCTGAGCCAAGTGTGATAGCACAAAATTCTGGAGGGAGTTGTTTTCTTGAATTTGGTTTGAAGTTGAACAGATGGTTTGTGTCTCTCAGAGCTGAATGTCTGACACTTTTGTGAGTGACTCAAGTGCACTCAAGTGTCATGTTACCTTTCAAAGCGTTGTTGTGTCTTACTTTCTAACATGGTCGCCCTGCCTTGGCCAAGAACTGTACTTTGAATCCTCAGCCATTATGGTTGAGAGGAAAATGGCATAATTTAGTACAGTGGGAGGAGTGTAAGCTTCTCAGTTTTGGCACTAGACTGTGAAAGCTGTCTGAAAAAAGAAAAAAGAATTGGAGCTGTATTTGAACAATCTCTTAATCTACACTGGTCATGGTTGTATATCAACAATGCAAGGAGTAAGAGGCGTCATGCTTGGATTATGTTTGGCATTGTGTCTGGTACATTGTTGGGGGTTTCTTTGATCTTGATCTCAAGAATTGATCAGCATCTTGCATGCAGAAAGAGTTCCCTGGCTGTGCTTTGCAAATCAACATCAAGTGTGCAAGGGCAAACACCCTTGAATTTTTTAGTGGTTGGTGACTGGGGTCGAAATGGGCTTTACAACCAGTGGCTGGTGGCAGAGCAGGTAACCTGGGAAAGTTTGCTATATGTACCATCTGAATGCTGAGATTATTTTCTGTTTGCTTTTTTTTCTTTTATGTGTACTCCAATGAGTAGTGTGTTGTACACAACAGATGGGGAATGTGGGAGTCCAACACAATGGTTTTGGGAGATGACTAGGATCAACAGGTTTGCTTGTTAGGGTGAAAGTAGGAACTAAGCACAGGTTGTTTGTATAACCCAGTTTTGCGGTGTCCTAAGCCAGGTTGCTCTGGTGTATCTGACCTACAGGGGAAGCAGCAAAGGTGGAATTTTTCTTCATTGACACCAACCCATTTGTAGAGGAATACTGTACAATGAAAAGCTTATATGCCTGGCAGTTGCCAATTCTTCAAAAAGGTTATATTATGGAGGAGCTCATGGTGCCTGCTCTTTGCATTTACTCTCATAGAGATAGATAGTGAGTTGCTACAATTGCATTTAAAGTTCTGTTGGAGGATTCTTGGTTTCGAGTTCAGCTATTAAGCATAATCCCAGCATTGGCTGTGTATTTCAGAATTGACAAATGCATTAACAGCTTCAACAGCCAAGTGGAAGATGTGATTGGGCACCATACAATGGGGAGTATGGGTACTCATGGTGATACTCTGGAGCTCCTTCAAGCTGTACTTCCAATCCTCGAGGTGTGAAGTTTTATTTTCCAACATTTGTAGATGCACTGTACTGCTTTAGAGTTCTGTCATGGTCTCTCAGGTTACTGAACTGTCAGATATCCTTTCTTGTTCTTAAGATTATCGTTGGCAATATCTCTCACTTAATTGTTTTGTTGAAGAGGACTTTCTTACTGGATTGTTCTGCATACTCTATTTATCTGCCCTCTACAGACAACTTTTAGATCCAAGAACTAAAGAATCATAAACCGACATTTAATATTCAGGCCACTGAGGCAAACTAATTTCATATTGCTAAGTACATGCTTGGATTTATCTATGCATCCAGGTGAATGTCGTGGACTTGTACATAAATTGTCATGGTCACTGCATGCATCATATCAAATATCCTGATAGGTATTTCTTGAGTGCTCTTTTTGATGTTGACACATTACGACTTCCTCAAGGGAATGCTTTTATCATTTGTTCACAATAAGTGGAACATTTAAACTTATGTGCCTGTTTCATATAAACCATAAAGGTGTACTGTGACCATTTAGTACACTACAGTTTCCTTTGACAAGAAGTATCATTCTTTGGATTTGGGTGTGGTGAATGCATGTGCTGTTTTTGTTGTATGCAGCCCAGTGCACTTCCTAACAAGTGGAGGTGGCTCAAAAGCTTGGAGATGTACCAAACCACATATTAATGCAGAGGAAGATTTTAGCTACAGATGATGCCCAGGGATTTGCAGCTGTTACTATGCTGCCAACAGAGGTTTGCATTGATTTGTATAATATCTCAGGTCAAGTCATGTACTTGATGAATCTCCAGAAAATTTGATTTTACGGATGTTTCTGTAGAGATGAGAAAATGCCAAATATATCCAGTAACTTCTCTGGATTGTTTATTTCTAGATAAAACATATACAAGGTTGGGCAAGAAAACAAAGTATTTTGCTCAACTACAGGGTTCTCTTTCAGAGTGTGGATCATTTGTGTCAAGATGTTGGGAGGCAATGTTTTGAGAAGACATAGACAAGCTCAAAGCTGTGTGTCTAAGCACTTACACAAGTAGCTTCCAAACTTATGACCCAAGTGACAGTCTTTACTTATGGACTTCTAATTATCAATTTTAGGGATAGTTCTCAATTTACAGGAGAGTCAATCATATTGTGGATTCAACATACCTAGATTTCTTGGCTACACGGTGGTGGCACATTGATTGTCATACTTGGTTGGGAATAAGTGCCACAATAATTTTCTCTTCATTTTTGAGTTTGCAATATTAGATACATTGATGTCTCATGTTCAGAGCTAAATGATGTGTTGGTCATGACTGTTGGGGATCAATCAATATCTGAACTTAAAGTTCATAAAGTACACTCAGATGCTTGTGTTTTGGTGGTGTTGCTGAGTCAGGTGTGATAGCACAAAATTATGGAGGGAGTTGGTTTCCTGAATTTGTTTTGAAGTCGAACAGATGGTTTGTGTCTCTCAGAGCTGAATGTCTGACACTTTTGTGAGTGACTCAAGTGCACTCAAGTGTCATGTTACCTTTCATAGTGTCATTGTGGAGATTTCAAAGGATTGTACAGGAAAGCCATGACAAGCCATAGCCACCTGCAGTTCAAGTTGAATGGTATGGATTTCCCATGCCAGAAGAGCTTGGACCATTTATGAGCTGGGCTAGTCCACTGAGTATGAGATGTGCTCTTGGCATGGTACATGATTTTCATCTAACAGTTTGGTAACCTGTGACAACAATATTAGGGGATGGATGACCCATTGTAATGTTCACTGATTTAGCATTTGCAGTATAATATTTGTGCAGCTTGGAATGACTCTTATTTGGAAGCTGAAGTTGGCACCTGAACTAGAGTCTGTTTCCAATGACTACAATAATTGTTCAATACCCTATGCACAGAACAATTTTTGTTGCAGTTAGTTCACTTCACTTGCACTTAGTTGAGGTTGTAAATGCAGACAATGTACACGTTAGCAGCAAAGGCAGCAGCAGGCATGGGGACTTCACAAATTGCAGCCCACCATGTAGTTATGCAGGGATGTGTGATGCTCTGAAACAATGTGGAACCCTGAAGCTAAACCTGTTGAATATTCAGATCGAAAATTGACTATGCTGGACTCAAGTCTGGTTGGGGATGACCTCTAGGAAGGATCAGGGTCAATACTGGTATAACAAGAGTATCCCTTACCAATATGTTAAAGTCAAGACTTTTGCTGATACATTCCAAAGGTTCCATGTTGGGGAGTGACTCCATCAGGAGCTCACCATTCCTTTTGACGGAAAAAATGCCATCCAGCTGCACTTGTGACTAAGTATGCCCTTAGCAATTGGGAGATTTTACAAGCCAGTTTTGCAAGGGAAAAGTTGCTGATGAATGCATTTGTGTCTCTCTTAAGATTGTCTGGATGCATATTTCTTCTATTTAGTATAAAGTGTTTCCAAATGACTGAACATTTCATGGCTGCATTCCATTGCTCACAAATTTCACCCAAGAAGAAGGCAACTTGAGAATAGGCTACTTCTTTAGCACAATTTATACATCAATACACTATAGTTACTGCAGTTGCAAAATACTAACTATAGTTTTGGTTTAGCTGATTGCTTTGACATCATGAACAGCATAGATGGCCTGATACTTTGTTGACTGTCTGGCAGATTTCAATTGTGGCTTTAATCACTGTGTCAGTGTTTCTGCAGACTAATTTGCACCCAAATACTGTAAACAGTGGGATCCTGTATATTGGTGCCATGTTCTTTGGTCTTATAAATGTCTTCTTTAATGGGTTCATGCCAGTATTTTACAAGCAATGGGACATGTTCTGTTATGCCTCATGGGCATTTGTACTTCCTTCCTAATTTTTACTATTGCCCTTGTCCATCTTTGAAACTTTTACCTGGATGATTCTGACATACTGGACCATTGGTTTTGCCCATAAGCAGCTATCTCAAGCTTGTGGTGAAAACTTCCCTAATGATTGATGCATGTGTGTGATCTTGACTTGAGGTCTGTTCCTCATTTAGTCCAGCCCTTGAATTTCCAATGTGTTTGTCAAGCAGAAAGATTATTCTCCGTATATTTAATGTAAGTCTCGAGAATGATTGGTATGTGAAAGTTCTTTAACCTTGAGTCATCATAGTATGTTGTGTACTCAATAGTGAACTCAAATTCGCAAGCCCTCTCTGTGTGTTTTTGAAATCAGGCATAACTTCCATATACCATATTGGCCATGCACCAGAAACTTGTTCTTTTACTGAAAGTTAAATTGAGTAGATTTCATGACCCTGTGTCCTAACCAAAAACTCAACTGTTTCTGTCACTGATCTGCCACCTCTCATTCAATTGTTTCCTTTCTTCAGCTTCTTCCAGCAATGGCTGGTGCTCTGTGAAATGCATCAGTTATCAGCCTGCTGCATTGTGATCTTACTGGCACGAGGAGACTTTATTGTTTCCAGAGGTACAACTTTGCCGTGTTCCCCTCCCAAAGATGTCTCTTCTACCAGCCTCATAAGTCTTGCATGGTTTAGACATGGTTCGTTTTTTAAGTACTGGCACATTAAGATGGTAAGCTTGTTTTGCAACTAAAGCCCTGAAGTATATGTTGTCTGACATATGCTCTACATATCAATCTACTCTACAGCAAATATTCCTCCTTAGTGGATTTGGGGGTATTGGCTGTCACCATTCACCTATGCACTAGATGTTCTTTCTGTAAATGAGTTCCTACCTCCACAGTGGAACAAGGTATGCATATCTTAGTGTGTCCATGTGATTATCCCTTGAATCTTCTCTTGCATGAGCATGCCTCTCGGAGCCTGAGGCACTTAAGGTTAGAGTGTAACTGGACAACAGCCTTTGGGAGATCAGTGTTGCTTATCTGCTTTTGGGAAAAAAGGTGATGCTTCGTTCAATCCAGTCTATCAGTAATTGCTGAAGTTGAATAGAATTGAATACAACAACAATGAGCAAAACCTGCAATCACTGAGCAAAATTTACACGTACTAACACTAAATGGCTCTGCTCTTACTGTTTTTTGGACTGGGGAATGGTCACAGGCTAGAGACATAGATGGAGATGGCAGTTCTATTGTTGCAGTCATAGCTGTTATCAAGGAAGGGTGTTAGATAGGGAGTGAGCTTATAGAGCCAACATCTTAGAAATAGCACATATTTTTTAAATGAACCCCTTATATAATGTGCTTACTAAATTATGGGGAATTTGAGGCGAAAGGCTACAGCTGTCCCACACCTTTTTAGGGCAATCAAACTCAAATTAGCCATTTTTTTAATCAATGGTTGGGTAGGGGACAAGGTCACTTGCAAGTGCTCCCATAGTTTAGGTCCCCAGGACATCAAACTCAAATTAGCCATTTTTTTAATCAATGGTTGGGTAGGGGACAAGGTCACTTGCAAGTGCTCCCATAATTTAGGTCCCCAGGACATCCTCGACTCCATTCAGTTATTTTAGTCTATCATAAACTAGGCTTAGGGTACATGAACTGATTTTGAAAACAATGATCAAAGAAGTGTGGTATTTAGAAATCTTTTCTTCTTTTACAAATTGATTAGCCAGCAATACAATGTGTGGAATCATACATGTAAGAATGGAGGATGTGGCAATTAATCAATTCACATGGAGTCATGTTTTCAAACTGCATTATGTCAAGAGAGTTATTGCTCTTGCAAATTATATAAATATTCCACTATTTTCGTGATTTGAAACAGAGTCCCAATCTACAAATTGTGTCATTTTCAACATCTTAATGAAGATATTTCTCTTCCATGTTTTAAAGGTGCAAAGAAAAAAGAAGTTTTCATGTTTTGACAACAAAACAAGGCCATATTTGTGGCATGCTACCCTGAAGCATAAGTGCTTTGGATGATAACCAATCATTTTAGAGGCGGAATGAACAACTTATTTAGTATTAAATCTTGGATAGAAAAACATACACATATTTTGTTATAATTTAACAAGTGTGACTCATGAATCTACATTGAAGTTGAGCCTAATATCATTAATAGTATCACATGCATGCAAATTTATGATGCATCATAAATGACTGTTTTTTTTTTTCCTGAAAACATATTGTTGGTTTTTGAAGTTCATAATCTGAATAGCCCAAGTGTTATTGAACCATACTTGTACATACTCTCATATTGCTAGATTCTTTAACATTTGATCATCCTCATTATAAAATTGTTGATCATTTTGAAATTTGTCATTTTATCTTGCTATTATTAAGTAAGATTGCAAGCTCTACAACAAATTGAATTCAAAAAAATGCAATCATTTGATTCCAATGAAGGTATGGGTTTTCTATATCCCCACCACCTTGAACAATGGTGAATGTTTATAGGTTGTGAACAAGCCATTTTGTTAATTTGCTACATCTTCATCTACGATTTTCTGAATTGGAAAAAATGCCACCTCATTTTTGGGTTGAAACAAAATTGAAAAACTTAGATGGTTTCCTTATACAATTTGAACTAGTGGATGTTAAATTTGATAATGTTATATCAGAAGGAGTTGAATCCTCAATTAAATTTAATCTGGTGGTATTAGAAAATAGATGTGGAATTAAAATGGACGCTGTGAAATTATAATTTCTCTTTGCCCAAAAAAGGTTTGACAATATGGTGAATATGTGATTTTATTACAAATAACAACTAGGTCTCTCAATAACAAAAGTTAAATATCAATTAAAACACATATTGTTATAAACCAAACAAGAAAATTGAAGTAGTTTAGAAAACCCACCCCATAGGAGTGCACTTGAATGTCAAAAATTTCACTTTCATGTTCACTAGCCTTGTCCCATGATTGTAACCTCATAGACCCAAACCAACCCTAGAATCCCTTATCCCTTTTTCTACATTCCTCAACAAACATTTCAACTTTCATATTCATCTCCATGTTATCATCAAAGTAATCAAGATCATCTTCGTTTGAGTTGCCAAGCAATGGCATGTCAAGTGATAACACATCATTGTGATCATGTTCTAATTTGAATAGCAAATCAGTCAAATTTCTACTTGATGTCCACCTCTTAAATTTTGGTTGTGAATTTCCTTGATTTGTTTCATCTTTGTTCCCTCTACCGGCCGAATGGAAACACAATATAAATCCAATAATACATTTGTCATGCAAAGATCTGAATTGCAAATCTAGCAACACAAGTAATGAGGAAAAAATCCCAAGGATGTTCAACACGCATAGTTTAATGAAGAAATAATGTTTGAACACATTTATTTATTTTGGCTTGGAGCTTAGTAACATGCTTGGATAACTTTTTGTTAATTGGATTTAAGTGGTGAACGCTCATTGCAAACTCCAATTGTGCATCATATCTCTTATGCTATAACACCCAAGTTCATGGGAAGAATGTGAGAAAAAGAGTACACATACATTGATATGAAATGAAACTTATCAACCATAGGTTACGAAAAACCATACTTTACAAAGGCCTCTCGTGCCACATTATGGACATCATTTGCACCTTTTATTCCTTGTGTGATTACCAACATTTGTGAGAAACCAAACAAAAGAGTCAACAATGATTGCATTCAAGTCAAAGGCTCGTTATAATGGCACAAATGAAAACCAATGTGAGTAGAAATAGTTATTTGTCCATACCTCTTCAAACATTAACCCACTTTCAAAAGTGAAAGTAATGTGACATTATTGTGGCTTCTGCTGAAACGATGTCAAATTCATCCAAGGGGATTGACAAACGAAAATTAACAACTTCAATACTCTTTTGGGTAGACTCCTAGTCCATTTCAGAATTAGGTCAAAATAGTAAAACAATGTAACATATGAAGATAGATAATAAAATAGAGAAAACATAGATGCAAGAATTACAAGAAAAAAAATGTTAAACTGTCACAACAAATGTGAAACACAACTTATTTGTGAAAAAAAGATTTGAGCTTATCAACCATATTATGATATTTATGTTACCAAACACATCTTACTTCATTTATGGAGTTTGAAAAAGGTATTCCTCCTTGAATGCATCATATAATGATGATGTTAGAACTTCCATTTGTTGGAAAGCCTTTTCAAGAATCCTCAAGCTACCTTTGTTGTTGAAGATGTTCATGAAATTCACAAGTATGTTCTTTCAATCCAAATTCAACATTTCATCCATTAATTTTCATTTATAAATTTTATTTTTTTATAAAGCATGAACATAAACAAAAACTGCCTTCACATAGTTGGTTACATGAATACCATTTCTTTTCTCCTTCAAACATCATCATAAAACAAAAAAAACCTAAAGCTCACAATTCAAGGCTTTTAACGTGTTTTTATAAATCTCTGATTTTTTGATAAGAAATTCAATTTGAATCAAATTACAATCATAAACATCAAAAGGTTTATATTCATGAAACATAATTCATATTTTGTAGAAACTTTTGCAATATATAACATTGTTAGTGTTCTAGTGCTAACGAATATAACATTTTAAGAATGAATTCCATGGTCTTTATTGATGTAATAATGATGATGTTCATGATGCGATATGTTTTGATGATTTGTTATTTGTTTTCATTTTTACTTGATATGAAGCTCACAATTCAAAACTTTTAATATGCTTTTCTAACCTTCTAATTTCATAATAATAGATTGAATTTGAATTAAAGCACTATTATAAACATCAAGAAATTTATATCCATAAAAAAATTCATATTTTAAAGAAACTTTTGCAATATATAACATGGTTAGTATTTTAATGCTAATGAATTTAATTTTAAAAAGTAAAATTCATGATCTTTATTGATGTTACAATATGATGTTTATTAAGGTGAAAACATGGTAAAATAGACCAAAAAAAAGTACTATTACAAAAGTGGGGTGCAATTTACTAACCTAAATCACTATGGGACCTTAAAAATGAAATAATTTCATTGCATTTTACTAATTTCACCCTAGTGAAAATTATTTCACTGTAATATCACTATGTAAACATCATGTTTCATTACTACTTAACATAGTTCACTATTATAATTTATTATAATAAATAGGTTTTTAAAATAAATAAATAAATTATATGTCTATTATTTTATGATATACCCTACTATATTTTTAAAAATTACTTTAGTTATTTTAACTTATATTTTATGTTATTATAAATTATTTTATCCTAAGTATAATATTTTAAAATATTATATATATATAGACATAAGATAATAACCTATGAAAAATAATAACTTATAATACAATAACCATTAATAAAATAGCCACCAATAGTCATTAATATCATAGTAATTAACAACAACTAATATAATAACATTACTAATCACCAATATCCATCAATAAAATATTCACCAATAGTCATTAATATAATAATCATTAATAAGCACCGATAACCACAATAAAATATTCGTCAATAGTTATTAATACAATCCACAACTATAATACTAATTACTAAGCACCAATATGCACTAATATAATAGCCACCAATAGCCATTAATATAGTATTCATTAATAAGCACTAATATCCACCAATATAATAACCACCAATACCCACTAATATAATTACTAATAATAAGCACCAATATCCACTAATATAATACCCACCAATACTTACTAATATAGTATCCATTAATAACCACCAATAAGTCATTAATAGAATAACCACCAATAACCATTTAATAAATTAACCATCAATATCCATTTAATAAAATAACCACCAATAGCCATTTAATAAAATAACCACTAATAACCATTAATAGAATAACCACCTATAGCCATCAATAGAATATCCACCTATAACCTAATAAAATAATAACCAATAACCATTAATATAATAACCACCTATAACCATTAATAAAATAATAACCAATAGCCAATAACATACTAATTATTAATAACCATCAATAAAAAATAGGCACCAATAATTCTTATTAGAATAACCATCAATAACCATTAATAGAATAGCCACCAATAGCCACTAATACAATAACCATCAATAGGCATTAATAAAATAACCACCAATAGCCACCAATAGAATAATGACTAATAAACATTAGTAAAGTAATCAACAATAGCCACTAATAAAATAATTAATAATGACCATTCATAGAATAATACCAATAATTATTAATAAATTAACCACTAACATGCATTAATAGCCACTAACAGAATAGGTACCAATAACCATAATAAAATAGTAACCAATAGCCATATATTAAAATTGTTTAAGATTGCCAAAAATAATTTAGGGTGAAATAATTTATAATAAAAAATAATAATTTAAGGCGAAATAACCTTTAATAACAAAAAATAAATTATAATAACTCCAAGTAGCATAAACTGAAATAATTTATAATAGTAAAAATTAATGTAAGATAACTGAAAAAACTTAACATAGTTGAAAATAACATAAGGCGAAAATAAGTTAAAATAGCTAAAAATAACCAAAAGTAATAAAAATAACCATAAATAGTCGTAAATAATGTAAGGTGAAATAATTTAAATGAATGAAAAATATTCATGTAATAATTGAAAATAGCTTAACATAGGTAGTATTATTATATTAACAAAACAATTATCCATCTATTATAAAAAAAAATTCCCAAAAGAATGGTCACTGAAATGTTATTGAATAATGATATTCAGCTTCTTTTTGTTCAAATGATTTTCAACTTTCAAATTTTTTTAAATTATGTACATTATTAAATTTATAAAAAATAATTCGAATCATTTCATTTGAATAAAATATTAATAAGATATGATTTTTCAATGTTTATATTTTTATAATGTTTAAAATGAAATATTTGATAAATGGAATGTAATGTCACATATTAGCACAACAAGTGGTGTGGTTTAATGGTAAAGGTATTTGCCTCCGATCCAAAGGTCAAGGGATCAAATTTCATGAGTGGTGTTGTGTGTGGTCAACAATGATATGTTGATCAAATATTCTTTTATCTAATTTTAAAAATAAGTGCTTAAGTTGATTATGTGACCTACCTACCTACCTTGGCTAGGTTTTTAACTTAGCCTAGATAGTGACACGTGTTAATAATTCATAGGTTGGAAATAATTAAATTATCAATAATATTATTTATTAAATAATGAAAATTTAACTAATTTTCATGTTGGTTAGTTAAATAAGTAACAAATGAATGGTTTGGTAAATTTGTATTTCACTTGAAAATAACCTTGTTTCACTAGGTACTAAAGAAACAATTCATTGTTTGTAACAATTGGTCTCTGTTCATTAGGGGTTTAAACAATTCCACTAAATAAAAATGTCCAAATTCATTCAAAATCTAATGAAACTTACAGTGAATTAAGACACATTTTGTAATAATGGTAATTATTTCCAAAGTAGTCGAAAAATGGTCCAATTTTTAATAAAAGTAGAAGAACGTAGATTGAAAATAATTGAAAATAACATAATAAAATTATGGTGCCTTTTTTTGAATTTATGATGAGGTCATTAAAAAATTTGTGAAACTTTGGCACAATAAAAATAAATAACAAGTATGTTTGAAAATGACTGGTCAAATTGAGTTTCAAACATATTTTTCCATTAGAAGTTTGATGTATAAATGTTATGTGATAATGAAAGTTTTTGCAAACACATGATTGATTATTTAAACAACATCATGACTAAAAACATGGAACAAAATAAATCAACTTCAAAGATAACACAAGTAAATGATGAAATTCAACACATACATCCATGTACCACAAGACCACTTAACACAAGTATGAATGTTTTTGATGAATTAAAAATGATGTGTGTAATTTAATGAATTTATGTAATCAACATGTATGCAACCCAATTTATTATAAAACAAATGTTGACGTTAAAAAAAATCTAAGTAGATACAATTCCCTTTAGCTTTTAATTAATGAAACTCATTTTGATAATGAAACAAAACTTTTGCACATTAAAAGAATTGATAAATGGTTAAACAATGTAAACACATGGATAATATCAACATTTACATGTAATCATGATATGAAGTTCATAAAAACATCAAGTAAACATGGTAAATCTTTAATTTATTATATTATATACTAAAACACAAAAACATTCATTCACATTATGCACATGTATTTTTTCTTTTATAAATAGTAGTATAAAAAAATCTATAATTATTGAAAATACAAATTTATATGACTTGATTGATAAAAGTCAACGTTTGATCATTATATGTTTGAACACAATTGGAAATCAACAATAAATATCAACCACAAGAGCAATAAATTATTTGTTGAATATGCCATATCACATAACTGATTATGATTTCACTTATATACTATGGTACAATTTATTAGCTAGGGTAAAAAAAGGTGAAAAAAACTGTAAAACATCCATATTGAAAAAAAAAACATTGATAATAGTTTTGAAACATTTACAGTTGTAAAAACTTGATCAACTATGTAATACATGATGCATAATTTTCATATAGACTACCAACAAAGACCTAATATATTTGGATACATTTTTCCATATGAATTTTCTAGTAATATTAATAAAATAAATAACACACATTGCGATCAATTTCATCAAAATCATATTCAATATGACATTCATACTTTAAATGAATATAAAATACCTAAAATACCAGTAATTCAAAATTATATGATATCATCACAAATAAATTACCTTGAAAATTAAGCTATGTATTTTATTTTCTTCATGGCAAACACTGTCCAACATCAAAAAGGATCTCAGAACAACTTGGGATGTAACATTTAAAACTTCATATCCAATTTATTAATTTTACAAAAGAAAAAAATAAAAACATCAATATCTTACATGAATGCAAAGAATCAAAAAACGTTAATTGTTTATTAAAAACTTCAATTGGAAACAACATTGATGAAAACAATAAAAATGCTACATTAAATCACCCACTTTATGATGATGAATTCAAAAACATGATAGAAAAAAACATTCATAACATATGAGTCCAACAAAATGATGTAAACAAAGAAAACAACCATGAACACATAGAAATAAAGTACATGTTGTGTAATGCCAGCACAACATGTTATGTCTTTGAAATAACTAGAGCCCTAGAATTTATGAAAAATGAAAAAAAAAACTCAACATATTCAAAATTATGACATGGATACCATGATAGAAAATCAAAACAATAATAAACAATTGACTCATATGTTAAATGATTTACAAAGAAACAAACTTGATACACCAATGTTAGAACTTCAAAATCCACATTGTATATATATATATATATTTGCATGTAAATGACAATTCACAACCACCTTAAATACATGAATTATTTGATGCCCAAACAAAAATAGATTCCTTATACAACAACATGAAATTTTTGATATCAAATAACAAGAATATTTATTCACCCTATCTTTAAAAAAATTCATAATCAAAAAATGTAATGATCTATAACTTTTTAGTTTTGAAAGATTCATAAAAATGAATTTCACTAATCAACTACTACAATACGTAGGGTATGTTATAGATATAGGCAAGACACAAATCATCAAAGCTATTAAATAATGTTTTTTGAAAACAAAGAATGAAGACAAACTACGCATTATAACATCCACTACAAACATTGTTTTATTGATAGGTGGAATAACCGTCCATTTTTTATTTGGTTTATCAATTGATAAAAATACAATTATAAACAAATCCAAAACAACACGATATCATTAGTTTGACATTCAATTTTTGATAGTAAATGAAATATCAATGGTGAGTTGTACAATGCTTACTACAATGCATTTAAAATTACAAAAATTAAAATCAAGCATATTGCCATTTGGAGGATTTAATATATAATGTTCATGGGAGATTTTTTACAACTTCCACCCATCACTAACACACCATTATTTTCAACTAACATCCAACCAACTTTTACATTCACACATTCAATGCAAAAAAAAACCATAGGTAAAAAGTGTATGAGAAAATTACATTTGCCCAAATAACATTATATTAACATAACAAATGCAATAAAACAAAGACATAAAATATGCAATTATTTTACAAAATCTTTGAAATGAAATAATATTAGACTTAGATTTGTTAAAACATATTTTTTCACTAATACAAATGTAGAACTTTTTGATGACACATGGAAAATAACAACCTTCACAATACCTAGAAATGATTTATGAAATGCAAATAATCAACAAATGATAAACATCAACTCAATAAAATCAAAACAAAAATGTTCTATTATAATGGCCGCTAACACTTACAGAAAGTGACATATAATTTTTCTTAAGACAAATTATTTCAACAAGTAAAACTCAAAATTTAGCACCTTCTTAAAAATTATACAAAAGAATGAAAATCATAATCATAAAAAACCTATATCCGAAACTAGGAATCGTTAATGGAACCATCAATTACATTTAAAACATTTCAGTCAACAAATCCCAATGGATTCAACAAGATCATTCAATGCACCCACCTACAAAATGTTTATGTTGATTTAAATGAATTCATTGAAAAACATGATACTTTATAAGAAATAATCCTAGAAGGTCTATCAAAAAACGTCATACCGATAATACCAATATCCATAAGCTTTCAACATCATCACCAAATATCATAATCAAATGCTTCTAAAAAAATAAACATAAATAGATACCAACTATCGCTTGCTCGTGCTTTCTGTCCACATACTTTAAATCTCAAGGACAAACACTTGATTATTTGATCATAGACTTGAAACAACCACATGATAACATACTAATTAATATGCACAACATATATGTAACATTATCATGATTACTTTCCTTGGATGGACTCATAATATTAAAAGATATATCTATAGAAGACATATGTAAAGCCAAATTCAAAAAAGGTCATCAAAGATGACAAACCTTCTTTTGACCAAAAGAATATCAATACAAATGGTATCAAAACCGACAAAGATATTGAAATTCCTACGGATTCAAATATTGACCTTAAAAAATGTGATGATAATTTATTACATAACAAAGAAACCAAAATAAATTGTGATATCAAATGACTTAGAAAACAACTCCAATGAGTATGATAACATTGATTATTGGATTAAAGACCTCCAATCAATTAAAGTAGATGAAAGTAGTATCCTTCTTGACTTGAACGGATGGCTAAGTGGCCAATATCTAGGAAGTGCTATGCAAATATTGTATGTTGAAAAATTACAATCATTAGGATATGAACAACATACATATGCAATCATAGGAAAAAAATGTACGTGTATCAAAAAATGTCTTCAACACATATTCATAAACAATGATCATTTGATATTAGTAAAAATCCACATGTCAACTCCCAATTTACATTATAAAATATATGATTCACATATGCCAATGATGAAAAAATTACCTAGTGACACAATCCAATTATTATGCAAACTTATGAATGTGAACAACTTGTTATACACAAATGCAAATGTAATGCAACAAATAGACAACTCATTATGCAGTGTTTTCACAATAGCATATGCAACATACATTGCATTTGGATTTGATCCTGAAAAATCTCAATATGTTTTGACACAAATGCAAACAAATTTACAAAACTCCATAAACAACACCATAAACAACAAATACGTCTTTCCCTTCCCAAAATATGAATTAATATGACATATATATCCTTTTTTTAAAACAATTAATCATCACTGGTAGAGTGAAGCAGCGTGGAGCCCAAGTATGAGATATACAAGGTACTTGCCTGAGACATTTTGGCTTCATAGGAATGCCATGCTTGTTATTGGCTTTTAAAAAATTTCATTAAACAGGCCTGATTCCAGATTTTTAAGCAAGGGAGGTGATCAGTATCTATGTGACAGTTTTCAAATGTCTTCAAAGCACAAGATTCTATTGGGCAGGGATTAGATACATCCATGTATTCTTGTACTCAGTGCAAGCTCGAGACAGAACTCTACAACAATTTCCACCTCATGATCATTTCAAAGATAGATGCAAGAGGCATCTGGTTGGCTCCACATTCCTTGATATTGGAGAAGTAATGTTATGGAGCAGATCCTGGTGATACAACCATCTCTCCATTTCCATCATGTTGCTTGAGACTAGAGTGCAAAAGCCGAATTTTTGTCCAATGGCTGAGAAAAGTACTCAAGCTAACTTAGTTCTATGAGCTTGATAGGTGCTCAAATTGGCTATCAGGACCAACTAATACAGGCAGAAACTAGGCCAAGTAAGAGTCCCACAAGGGAATGTTGAGAAAGTATATCAGGTCCCTCATTTGCAGGAGTAAAATGCCCATAAGCACTTACTGTCCTATCAAAACTATACAGTCAGATACACCTGTAGATCAAAGTAGATCATTAGGAAATATTGACTAAATAGGAAGTGAGGACATTCAATATATGAAGCCTTGCTTGCAGCCTCATTTGAGCCTTGTTTGAGGAGCACTGGTGGCTCGAGTGGTTGGATTGTATGGCCATGTATTGCAATTAAAACTCTGCTTAGTATAGGCCCAGATGTTACTCGAGATAATACTTGTGCTATTAACTGGCAAAAGGATCTGCAGGAAATCCAGGTAGGCTATTTAAAAGAACTGCCTCCAGACTTCTCAGAGGTTGAAGTAGTCTGTTCAGGGTGTCCTGCAATACAATGTAGCAATGTTACTGCAGGTGGGTCTGGACAATGATGAAAACTAGTTTTACTGGTTGTGGGTCTCAACAAAAATGAAAACTAGTTTGGAGGATTTGGCAAGGTAGACTGTTCTGCCACCACCTTTGCCCAACCACAGAAGTTTCCACTGTTGTTGCAGTTAGTTTCTTTCATGTGGTTTGTGACTAGAGTTTCTGGATTGAGATTCCCTCAGAAATACCAGCACACCTAGCAGTGGTTAAAGAGGAACATAAAAAGATCGAAAATGCTGCAGTTGCTAGGCCATTTGTGTGTGCAAGTGGGTTGATCGCAAAAGGGTTAATTTCACTGCAGCATTCAATCCAGGCGTCCTCTCCCTCTAGACATTGTATCTGCCCTGCAAATAGGAGTGAGAAAGTATACCTTGAGTTTCTTGGTGAGGAAGTCCTGCAGTGAAAATTGCAGAATGATTTAGGGAAAGGGCAAAACTACACATCGATGTCAAATGGCAGATTGTTGGGTATTGGGGTTGTTGACATTGAGAGTTCAGAAATTTCCTCCAATATTTAGCTGCGATTAATTCTTCAGGTTAGATGAGAATATCTTGCATATTGAATAGTGTTTTGCAATGTGCCCAGAAGGCAAATATTGCCTGCTTAGTCAGTGATGGATAAACTTTAATGTCATACTTTCCCCCAAACTACTTGGAACCTCCTAAGTTTCCAAACTTCTGGATTGAGCTGTAGTTGATCCATGTCTTTCATTGCAGATGTACAAATGGATCTTTTCTTCAAACACTCAGGTAAGCTGTGCAAACCACAGTTATGTTCTCTACAAACACTAAATGAAGTTTTGACATTCTGCAAAACCAGCTGGTTGTGGGTATTTGAAGATCTTCAGTTCTTAATTTTGTAAAGATGTGAAAATGAGCTAAAACAATGTTGGTTGAACGTGACTGTGACATTTTTGAACTACAATTACAATATTGGTCTTAAAATCAACCTAATGTGCTTGTGGTTAAGGAATTTGGGAAGCTCTTATTTACACTCTGAAATGGCTCAGTGTCAGATTCCAGGAGAAATTCAAGAGGATTCAAGGATGGCAAGTTTTAAGATTCAAGACTTGATGGGAGATGAAGGAGCTTGTATGTCTACACTAAGTGGTAGAGCCCAAGTAGTCTGACAAGCTCTGGAGAGATGTGCAAGAGTGACTGAAGTGGACCAAGTGGAGGATGACACTACATTTGTTGGTTGCCGAATTTCAACAATTGTCTCAGTCAAAAAGAAAGCTCTTCCTTAGGTGATAGAAATTTTCCTTTTGTGTTGAGTTTGCACATTCCTCATAGAAACTATGTGTTTGTGTTGAGATGACACACTTTTCATTTACATGTATGTGCTGAAGTGAATCACTCCTGAAAATGGATTGAAAAATTTAGGTCAACACTGCCTATGGAGATTGCTAGTGCAACTTGTGGTCATGCAACAAGAAACTTTGCAACTGGCAATTTTCATGAAGCTCCTTTGAACCCAAATTGTATCTTTCCTCACAACATCTGTGAACATTCAAGCTCATGAATTGGCAATTACCATTAGATTTTTGCATATGGCTAAGCTTGTCGCACTGCCAGATTGGAAGCTAATCTCAACAGCCCCTTCCCATGTGGCTAGCTCGAGCAGTAGCTCTAGCATTGCCACAATGCCAGAATGAAGTCATTAGAGAATTAGCACTCGGGCCTTCTCAAGAAGAGAGAAGTCTGAAAGGAAAAATCTATGAGGCAGACAGGACACCCCCAAGACATATGGTTAGCAAAGCTCCTTGGGCCAAGTTTGAGTTATTCCTTGATGGTAAGGTGTCACAATTTAAGATATCCAAAACTGTTTCCATGCTCTTCAAAGGCTGTACTTAATCACATGTACACCATACAGGCCATTTTTATTGCTGCCAATGGAGGATGTACGAAGATAACAAGTAAAGATCATGGGAATAAAATCAACTTATAATTCCAACGGTGCATGACCATTGAACCTACACAATCATACAAAGCCATTGCAAAATAAGCCATGTATTGATTCTAATGTATTTCTTCTTATTTTAATTGTGGAAACATGTGTGATATCATGACAAATTTCATCAATACCATTTGTGCAACAAATTACAAACCAGGTATAAAGTTTGATTTACTCGCAGATATTTTAGGAGAGACATGAAAATCCTGGGTATCTATCTAAAGTTTCAAATATTCCTCAGTAATGGCTGGATTCTTACATAAAAAGAGACCCAAATTCTCTCTCTGACTCTCTAGAAGAATGTAATAAGTACATTACATTGCCCTTAGAGCATTGCCCCAATGTCAGACTGTTGAGAGCTTTGCATGTAAGCTAAGGACCACGAACAGGGCAATTCTGGAAATGCAAGCCCCTCATGAGATAGGACCTGAACCCACAACACAGCCCCCTCTGAAGTCCTTACTCAGTGTAAAGAAATGGTAGAATTTTTCTGACATATAGGACAGCTGTCACCATTTGTTTGAGAAAAGAGGGGGCACCTTACACAGAAAGTAAGAACCAAAACAACAGAGGTAGTTTTGGGAATGACAGTACCTTGCAAGTCAGGAGTCCAAAACAATGAGGTCCGAGTTCCCAGAACAGCCCTTACCCAGTGTAAAGAACCAGTTAGAACTTCAACAGACTGGCTGTGATTCAATTGAGTGTAGAGGAGATGACATACCTTACACTTTTAAGTTCCTCAAAACAAGTAACCTTAAGTGAGGAACCTTACAAGGTGCCATCCTGTGTTGAGACAGAAATTTTACTGAGGGTAAGGCACCCTCCACATATAGGTAATGGAAAATTCTCCCCATTCCTAGCAAATTTAATGAAACCAATCAATAACCGCATAGGAGGCACAACCTTATGAAACAAAGCAAAACCTTTTCTTTACAGAACCAAAAAATAAAATCCCACTTCAAGACAATCACAGATTCCCAGAATCATGCACCAGATTACTAAAGCAAGGGAAGATTACTAAAATACGTTGCGGACTTCCGAACGGTCCAAGGCCTTGTCGCTCGAGATTACCATCTTTTGTCTTCCAGTCTAACCACAGACTTGTCGAATTCTAGAACTTAATGTACCGATGCCGACGCCTAGAACCCCTTCCTGAAACCCTCACTGACCAGCACTTATGCGGCTTGTGAGTCTGTCAAACTGGGAGTCAAACCCAGCTCAACACTTAAACTTGTAACCCAAACCGCCACAGGGCCGGCCCAAAGTGGTCTGGACTTGGGCCCCAACTAGACGAGTCCTCCTACTTGAGGGTCCGCCTAGAAGGGCATGTCACTAACCCTCTCACACATACATCCACACGTTTGAGCTTTTAAAGCCACTTACAGTAGCAAAATCCCTACAGCACATTGTGAAAAACAAGTTACAGGTTGTGAGAATGAAGGAAAAGCTCAAAAAAGATTACATGTCAATGGAGCCATAGAGCTCAAGTGTTGGTGTTATTCCTTTCTCTTTATTTCTATCCTGCCATGGTGTAAACTTTGGCAGAAATTCTTTTCAAAGGACTGTTGGTGTCAATCTTGCTGCTTCTGTTTGTTGCCATCCTGCCATGGTCTAAATTATTTTGTAAACTTTGGCAGAAATTATTTTCAGATCCTTTGCACGGGACCTGGGATACCATAGCCTGGAGGAGGCATGTAAATGCAATATGCTGTGATAATATTCTCTCAATACGGAGAAGGTAAGTTCAGCTTTCTCTATTTGTATATAGCATTATGCCTAGGGTGGGGAGAATACATGCCTAATCAGTTTGATCTGGATTGCAATTGCAGGCAAATGAAAGGTACCTGGATCACACATTTAAAGATGCAGGAAGGACTCTGGCTTGAGGACCAAAGAAACCCACCATGTGTGGCACCAGATAGGGTTGTTTTGGCACCAGGCACAATGCAATTGAACATTTTTGCATGGAATAAAGAGCTTACGAAATATGTTAAGGATGGGCAACCTAAGAAGGTGATCCAGCTTTTCCAACAAATGCAACAAGAAAGAATGAGTCCCAACGAATTCACTTTTGTTGAAGTGATAAAAGCACGTGCTGGTTTAGTAGCACTTGAAGATGGCAGGAATGTTCATGAACAGATCATTCAAGGTGGTTGTGAGTCTAATGTCTTTGTGGGGTGTAGCCTTGTTGACATGTACATGCAAAAATAATTTCACTATTATAAAGATTATTTAATGACGAAACTGACCCTAGGGTAAAGTATTCCATCCTTTTATTTGAGGCATGAAAACCCTGTTCCCATTTGTTCCCATGTTTTCATATTAGGGTGAAAACGCATGGTTTCCATTCCCAGAATGCTAAAACTGCAATCATGTTTGTTACCATAGTTACAGATTAAGTTCAACATCTCAGTGTCAAATAAATAAATAAATCTAGGATACTCTGAAATATTCTCTACTTTTGTGCACAAATTTGTGTTTCTTGAAAGAAATAAAATTGGGAAATTCTCAACATTTTTGAAAATAATACAATTTTTGCAGAAGCTACCAAAGTAAAGTACTATTGGTACACTTCCCGAGACGTTAATCTCAAAAACCAAGTTCATGTTTTTGTGCATTTGTAATAAGTTCTTATGTGCTATTTAGTTGCACTTGAGTTTTTATATCTTCAAGGAAAGTGCAATGATTCTTTTGCTTGAGCTGCCATTCACTCACTTGATCCCTTCCCCACTGTGCATTGGATCCGTTCATTTGTCCTCTGCATAACAAATGCCCAAAAAGTTAAAGACCTCCAAAGAAACTGGTAGGTAGATTGTTTTTCACTGAGCATCCTCACCTCACTCTAATACAAGCAAAGCATGGCGGAAGAAGAATACTATGGTATATTACTATTTCAGAGTGAAATTTGCGGCTGCAGGTGTAGTGGGAGGGCTGTGCTAGTTGGCTGGTTGGCTGGCTTTTTGTATGCTATCAGAGAGAACAGGTCAAATGGAAACGAGCCACAAATTCCATGAATTCCCTCCCCTATAAAGAATCAAATTGAGAAGCTGCAAAGTCACGATCATGAGAAGCCATGAACTCCCTCCCATGATAAATAATCAAATAGCCAAGCTGCAATGTCAAGATCACAACAAGCAAGGAAGCTTGTCTTGCCCCCCCAAAAGTCAGCTAAGGAGTCAAGTCAAGGAAGTGAGCGAAATTGCCTAACTACTGAAGGCCATAATTAGTTCTCTTTGCATTCCTCCACAAAAACAAAGGAGGTGGGAATCATGGATGGGTGTTTCACCATTTTCTTGTTGTTTTTGTCCCGTTCTTCCCAGCATCCAAAATATCATAAGCAATTCTTCTACAAAACTCTGTTTTCTTCAGTGTGTGGAGATGATTGGTGTTTACAACAACCTTTTATCTTGGTAGTGTTTGTAGGGGTTGGCGTCTTTCCATTATCCAAAATATGATCAATGGGGGGAGATCATGGAATGAATTTGATAAATTTTTTAAAAAATTCTTCTTCTCTGCATTGTTCCCTTTTCACTATCCAAATTTTGATTAATGGGGTAGATGAGGAGACGGGGTGTTTTTTCATATCTCTATCCTGCCATGGTGTAAACTTTGGCAGAAATTCTTTTCAAAGGACTGTTGGTGTCAATCTTGCTGCCTTCTGTTTGTTGCTATCCTGCCATGGTCTAAACTTTGGCAGACATTATTTTCAGATCCTTTGCACAGGACCTGGGATACCATAGCCTCGAGAAGGCATGTAAATGCAATATGCTGTGACAATATTCTCTCAATATGGCGAAGGTAAGTTTGGCTTTCTCTATTCTCATATAGCATTTATGTCTAGGGTGGGAGAATATATGCCTGATCAGTTTGATCTGGATTGCTGATTGTAGGCAAATGAAAGGTACCTGTATCGCACATTTAAAGACGCAGGAGGGACTCTGGCTTGAGGACCAAAGAAACCCACCATGTGTGGCAGCAGATAGGGTTGTTTTGGCACCAGGCACAATGCAATTGAAATTTTTTGCATGGAATAAAGAGCTTACCAAATATGTTAAGGATGGGTAACCTAAGAAGGTGATCCAGCCTTTCCAACAAATGCAACCAGAAAGAATGAGTCCAAATGAATCACTTTTGTTGAAGTGATAAAAGCATGTGCTGGTTTAGTAGCACCTGAAGATGGCAGGAATGTTCATGAACAGATCATTCAAAGTGGTTGTGAGTCTAATTTCTTTGTGGGCTGTAGCCTTGTTGACATGTACATGCAAAATGTAGGAGCATGGAGGATGCTTGGAGAGTGTTCAACAAGATGCCATCTCCAGATTGGTCACTTGGACTGCCATGATATTGGAACGTGTGAAATGGGGGGAAGGCCAGAAGGCACTGGAACTATTTCAACAAAAGCAACAACTGAAACAAATATTCCAAAAGCTGTGCATTGAACACTATGTATAACATCAAAATCTACAACTTCCAATCCTCCATTTATTTTGAAGTTACTAATCTCTTGCTCACTTCATGACCCATGTTTTATGATGAGATTTTCTAAGGTTGTGAGCCAGCATGGGTCATGATTTTCCCCAGAACACATTAGTTCTTTCTGGATTTCCTTGCATCTTAGCACTTGAGATATTGGCCTCAACATTTGAAACAAGCCTTGAGCTATGATAAAATTGATTCATCATCATTTTAGTATGAATGCTTTTGAATTGCATATCCCCTTGCTGCCTTTCCCAACTGATAACATTCAATAGATGAAACTAATTGCCCTATTAATTCCTTATTTTCTTGGATTTCTTCCTGAAACGCATATGCATATTCAAGTGTAAATGAGGTCTACAAATATTTTTCCCTAGATAGTTTGCCCCTTTGAGCACCAATGCCTTTCCAGCAACTCAATGTTTAGTCTCCAAGGATTGTGCTTTCTCTTGTTCCAATTTGTATATTTCATGTGTTGTAGACATTCGGCCTCAAGGTCTAGGCTTACTTCTTTTGTAGCAAACAATATCATTCCATTCTTTTCTAGCATCCATCAATTGTTTTCTTTCCAATTCTAAGGCCGCCCTTTCTCTGCACATACAACATTGAGAGATGTTCCATGGGAGCATTTTCGTGACATAATTTATATTTCAAAACTTGTTTGAATGTGCATTTGGCCTAAAGTGTCAAATTGGTGAGGTGTGGTTGGATCTGTATACATGCTGGTTAAAATAATTTTCTAAAAGAATATTTAACATTTTGCTACTTCACTAAAATGTGTTACAAACAATAGATTTATCCGGAAAGTAACCCTGTCTTTGGGCCTCAATTCACCCCCTATCCCCTCTTTCAGTGGTATCTGCAAAGTAAAGACATTTTAATAAATCTCAGTATGAAATGCTGATATTCAGCATTTAATGCACAAGGTTCAAGACAAATTATAGTAGTTGTGCCCTTGAGGCTGAGTGAAAATATATGTAGCAACAGTGGAGGCACTCAGGAAAAAGGAAAGACATGATGAAACTCAGTTTACTACCAAAATTGATGGTTTTCTGAGTTTCATACCCCATTGAATGCTAATGTCCTTTTTTGTAGGTTTTTGTATGACATATAGTTCACTATTGTTAATGAAAATTGGAACATGATGAAAAAAATGCAGTGATGTGACAAAATAGAATGGTCCCAAAAAAGAAAGGACATAAGATAGAAACCTTGTTGCAGCTTGTGCTAAAAGAGAAGCATCTACAACCAATTGCTTTGGGACCTTTAATTGTGTTGTCAATTTAACCTTCACTTCTTGCATTGCTTTTCATGTCTCTTCCTGGTGATAATTAACCCAAGAAAAAACAATAAGCTATGAAATTAAATATGATTGTCAAGTAATTAAAAAAGTAATAAGTAAAAACAAAACATGATTATTGTAAGTTCCAAAAATGTATTAAATATGAGTTTTAGTTTTGCATACCAAAGTTTGTTGTTGGAGTTGTAAGTTAGCTCTATCTTGCAAGACCTTTGTTGCTTGTTTTGCAATTATCCTTTGTATGTGCTCCAATTGGCTCTCAACCATGCCTTGCTCCTTTTGCATGTGTAGTACAATGGATCCAACTTGCAACAAATTTGGTTCATTCTCCAACATGTTTCCATATTCTAAATTTTCCTATGAACCATTCAACAGAGTTATATTTGTATGCTATTGTACAATTGAGTTCCTTTTTGTGTTAGAATTTTAAATGATTTGCATGAAAATAACATTTGAACATCTAGGAAAAAATTACTATCTTTCCCATGTCCAAATGTTTGTGCATGCATTGGCAATGAAACTCAATCCCATCAAACAATATTTGCATAGTTTTTGTGGTTGATGATCCATTCCAATTCTCAAAATTGTTTGAAGTTGGATTGCACATCCTTTTTTCTTGCAATATCCCATTTTCAGTCATATATGTTTCCCTTTTCTTCAATTCGACATCTACATTCATCATATTTGTGGCAATTGCATCCATGTTTCTATGTTTTTCATCAATGTGTTGATTTTGTTCTTCCAATTTACCAATGCTAAAACCTATTTGCTCTCGAAACTCATGCATATCCTTTGTGATTTAATATTTCCCTTCTTGTTTAAACTTCAACAATTTAACCTCTATTTCAGCTATTTTTGCTTCATGAGATTCAATTGCAACTTCCCTTGCATGAATATCCTCCATCAACTTTGGATGTTTCCTAATTTCCTTCAACCACACCTTAACAATTATTAGTGGGAGCCATCACTTGCTATGGTTTAATGCATTTCATTATTGAAAGTTATCTATCAAATTATTGGTCATTACACAATATGGGTAATTTCAACTAATGTCCACTTTTCAATGTAATTATTGCAATTTTCCGACATATAAGAGATGTTGTAGTAACTTCTTAGGTTAGGCAATAATTAAATTATTTTTGGAAATGCTAATTTTTTTAGAATATATATATATATGAAATGTTGAAATTTATATATATATATACAAAGGAGGGCAAATAACAAAAAATTGGTGGAAACTTGGGACCTTCTTACTTTAGGCCAATCCACTTGTAGAACAAGTATTCAATAATTAAGAATGCTTCTCTATCCTATAATTTGGTGGAACATTATGTCCCTTCAATTTTGCCAAACATTATAATATAAAATGTTGAAAAATGTCTCATTGTGTTAAAGGTTTAAATTCTAAAAAAAACTCAAAGAAGTTGCCTATGTTTATTACCAAAATTTTATTTATTACTTTTTCAATTACTAAAATGGATTATCAAAAATAAAATAATTATGTGGCACCCAAGTGCCAAACCTAAAAAGCTACTACAATAATATGAAATCAAGAAGTTTAACATCCAATTACAATAATTGAAATTATATATTCATAATATTTATTTTGATTTATGGTTAAAAAAGATTCTTGAGGTCATAGTTGTCATAAGGTTTGATTTTTATGTACATGTCATTAGATTGATTTATGAAAATGTTTGCAAGATTGGTTGTCTCTAACTTACTAACTTTTCTTGTTCTATATGTTCCATTTCAAACATGCGAGATGTTGATGATCCTTTTTCATGAACAAATTGTTTTTCTTGCAACCTTTCCAATTCTAAAAAATACAAATTCAATAATATTGTTCGAAACATCAAAATCAAATTAGATTATTAATTAATGATTATAACTATGCATGTTGGGGGTCCAAATATTTAACATGCAAAATAATTGAGAAATTATGTATTGTAATTTATTATTTTAAAAAATTCAAAAAATACCTAAAGGCTTCTAAGATTACATGAAATAATTAGGTGACCAAAATCCTTGTTTTGGTATTCAACTATTTTTTATTAATTCTAAAATAGGACTTCTAATTTGAAAGGACTATATCCAATCAACCAATTACATTTATTGATCAATGACACATTTAAAAGTACCATTGTTTCATTTTGTTTGAGTTCAATATTCAAGGTCTTTGCATTTTGCAACTTGACAATTAAAAATAAAAGGTAGTTAACTAATAAATACAACTTAAATATAAAGGATCTCAAAAAATTCACTACACCCATGTCAACTTAACTAAAATTGAACATTGAAAATCTCATATGTTAAATAAAGATTTGAGAAATTATTTTGAATCTTTATATTTATCTTTCCATGTGAACTTTTTGCATTACAAAAACGTTCATAATTTTCCATTTAAAATAAGTTGCATTTATCCACCCTATTCGCATATTCATAACACAATAAATAGTGTACATTTTTCAAACAAAGAAGTCTTTGCTTCTTTTTTTGCAACTTGATGTAAACGTTCTTTAAATTGCATTTCTAGCTAGACATAGTTTGATTATCCTCGTCAAGAATCTTTGCTTTCTTTTTTAATGTCATTTCAAAATTTAATCACTCCTCTTCTTTTGTTTGCAAGATTTCTTGTTTCTCTCTTAAAATTTGTCTTTTTTTTTTTTGGTTCATTTTATTTTCTTTGAGTAAAGTGTTTTCGTGTTTCAAAACAAGAGCATGTTCCTCCACTTCTACAATCATAATTTTTAAGGCTTTTTTTTCATCCTACAGCCTCATTTCTAAACCCTGCACATTTTTTTCATCTTAATCAACTTGCATATATAACATTCTTTGAAAGTAATCATTTTATGGTTACATAACTTAACCAATTGTTAGTACATTGATTGATTCTTTTCAACCTAGTGCACACATTTCATCAACACATATAATAATTGAACACCTTTTGAATATATAATGTGACAAGGATGCCAAATACCATAACAAATACTTATATAAAAATTACATACATGTGGTTATTCAAATGGAGATTGGAATTGTTGTCAAGTGAACATATATATCCATATCAATATTAGATTTAATCATAATATTCAAGGGTGTAAGTACAAAAACTTGGTTTTGGATATTACATGCAAGTCATTCTTGTTGTTGATGATTGTTTGTTCTTAATATTTCAAATTCTCCTTTTTTCTTGCCAATCCTTTGCCATTTCTTTTAGTTTGTTGTAATGCAATGCCTCCTTGCATTCAAAAAAATTCACACATAAAATGTTAAAATTACCCAAATAGATTGAAATGATGACAAAATTGGTGACATTCATCCTTTAAAAACTTGTGTTATAGGTGTATACTTGGTTTCTTAAGTCAAATTCTTTTGTGTTGAGAAGATTTTGTTGTGTAGACAATTCATCAACCCAAAATTCCAACTTCTTTTTTGATTTTTCAAGCTTATGTTGATAGCAATTAAGTTTTGTGGTTACTTGATCTAGTTTAGCCATTTTTTCAATAATTTGTGCTCCACCTTATTCTAGATATGTTTGAAGTTTTTTCTGTCATTGTCAAATTTCATCAATATTAAGGTGAATATTCAAAGGAAAATGATTTCATGATTGTCCAAAAATTACCATTTAAAATTATCCATAACATCATGTAATAATGGATAAAAAATCAACCTAAAAGTTAAATTTCCTTTTTCTTCAAATTGAAAAGTGGTGATGTAAATGTAACTAGTTCTTGTATTTGTGTTGTAACTTCCTCCTTTCCAATGATAAAACTATCAGTTTGTTTTTTCAAGGTCTCCTGAACTTCTTGTTGCCAAATTAAAAGATCTTGTTTTGTACTATGAACATCTTTTAGTTCTTTTTCAACATTTTGTTTTGTTGCTTGGAGTTCTTCCATTTGAACATTATAATTCATCACATGTTTAGAAACCTAATTCCAACAAGTGGTCTTTAAATCAAATGATACATATCATATATGTGTGTGTGTGTATATATATATATGATAATTAACCCCAACTTTGGAATGGGTCACAAGTAATATACACTTACATCTTGAATGTGTTTTTCATGTTTGGCATGTAATTCCTTCTCTGCAACTTTTTTTTTAACTTTCATCTCCATAAGATGTTTCATCTCTTCTATTGTACACCTTTTTTCCTCTACCAAAATCCCTGTGTCTTTTTTCATATTTGCTTCTTTATTTTATAATGTTTCATTTTGAATTATGATATTTTCTTGTTTGGATTTTATTTCTTCATTCCATGCTTGTTGTTCATTCACAAGCTTTGTTTGCATCACCTACAATGAAAGATTAATGTCTATCAAAATCAATAACATTGACCCACAACAATCAAGTGCCATAGATGTGGGCGGGTGGGGGAATAGGTCAAGGATGTCAAAATGAATCATTAGATTTGTCTGTCTTCCACCTTTGTTAGTTTTTTCAACATTTCAAAGTTTTATTACATTATTGTCATTAAGATTCAAAATGATGAGTGTAATTAATAATTAGAATAATTAATTTGTAATTATGAACTAACTTTTAATTTTTCTTGTTCACTCGTCATTTGTAAATCAAACTCTTTTAATTCACTTTTTTTTTGTAAGAGTTCTTGTTCTTTTATACATAATTGGTCTTCCTTGGGCTTCATGGTTTGTGCCATGGACTAAATGAATCCTCCAACTTTCAATTGCTCCATAGCAAGTTTTGCCCAAACATTTTCAACATTTTTATTTAATTCATGTGCTTCAAATATAGCCCCTTCAACTTCCTTTAATTGCAAATTTTTTTGTTCAAAATCAACCATGGTTTTTTTTAACTTCATCTTATCATGTTCCAAGTCCACTTGTAAAAGCTTAAGATCATTTTCCCTTTGGTTGAGTTTTTGTGTCTTCTCTTCCACTGCACAAGTTCTATGTTGTAATTCCTTTTCATGTTCCAATAGTGTTGTCTCCTTTGTTGTGAAATTACAATCCATTTCTTTTTAATAGAGATAAATGTTTCGTGCATTTTATTTTTTTCATTTTTCAATTTTTCATTTTCAAATTCTTCCTTCTTAGTCTCAAGTTCCTTTTGCATTTTTATCAAAGTTGAAATCCTTGATTGTACATCCTTTTCTCTTATTGTAGCTTGCCTTTCATTTTCCTGCAAAATTATCATCTTTTGATTTACAATCATTTGTTTTTCTATTAAGCTTTGTGAGGTCATATTCAACTTGTTTTGTAAAAATGATGATTCAACTATTCCATCCATGTGGGCTTGCTACAGAAATAATTTTATTACCTTTTCTTGGCCTTGTAATAATGATGTAATTAAATTTTTTTCACATTATGTTATAACCTAATGATCCAAGACCAATTGTTAAAGTGTAACATTCATTCCATTTTCAAATAAACTAAAAAAATTGTAATTCCTTCTTTTCACATTAATAAAATTTAATTGCAAATGAACTTCAATTGTAATTCAAAATTTAAAACAGAACATATATGGTGCACATATTAGTGTGAACACAAGTGTTCAAAGTCTTTCCATCTTTTTGTTTTTTCGTAAATCTATATGTTTTGTGACGCATTCCTAAGTTCCTTGTTGAACCCACTTGAGGGTCCAAGTGTGTTGAATTGCGAAAATATGGAACTTGGAGGCGCTCCCGACTTCTAGCACTAAAGGGGGTAAGAGGGGCATGCTAGAAGTCCCAGGATTAGACTAGGAAGAGGGACACTTATGTTGTTACACGATCTTGCATCCAAAACCAACCCCAAGTTGGTTAGAATCCATTCTGCTTTTATTTAGTGTTGGGATAAGCCACGGGCGACCTTGGACTCATTTGACTCACCACAGCCTGGAATCGGGGGAAGCCACCACCTTCCCCCATATAGTATTCTCTGCTTTACTCTGTGGGAGCCACATCCGAATGGCACTTTTTCCTGAGACTTTCAAGGAGGAGTCCCGAAACTATGCCGGGTTGGATTCCTAGAACTTTGGGAACTCATATCTCCTGGTTCCAACCTCCGATTGGAATGAGGTCTAAACCAAAGTTATAGTTCTCCTTGAGAGCCTTCCAATGCCCTATCGCACTCCTTCTGTAGACGTCGGGATGAGGTTGATTTCCGACTTTTAATGGTTGGGAGTCAAATTGCCAGTTTGACTCCCGGCTCTTCTTTTGCCCATAACTTGGGCTGTAGATGTCCAAATGACTCATGTGAGGCCATTTTGGACATTTAAACTTCAAGACTTTTTCATTGATATAATGAACACCTCAAGGTAAGGTGTTTTTCCTTCTGCTGTTGAGCTTTAAAGTTGCGGGAGTCCCTGAGGACTCCCAATTCCCACTTTTGGGAACGTGAGTTTCATCTTCACACTTAACCCAAAGTGGGGTTGCAACATTTTGTGAAACATCTAATAATAATATTACAAGATTTTCAAAAAAACTCAATTAAATGAGGTCAATGTAATATTATTACATGTCAAAATTGAGGGGTTGAAATCTTGTAATAAACTTATCTATGAGATTGGAAACATTTATGATAAAAATTATCAACTTTAAACATACCTTATGGTGATCTTGTAAATGAGTGATCCAAAGGACCAGATTTTCATGTTTTTGAAATATCTTAGTTTTATCATCTTCTACATTATAATCATTATAATTATATGTCATCATCATGGTTTTGGGCTTGATAAAAATTTCATCCATTAAATTTTCAACTTTGGTTAAAAAGTTTGGATTCAAGTTGGCAACATCATTTAATCCTTTTCTTTTAAACACATCAACCCAATTTTCAAAGTATATTCCTTGATCCAAGAAGGCAATTAGTTGTTGACAAAATCCAATAATAGCAATGCACATTTTGTCACTACATTTATCATTTGTAGACAAGAATGAAACCTTTTCCAAATTGGCAACATCTTTTTTCATGATTGATATATTTGGTTCAAATCTTAATGGGGTACTTCCCAATTTTGAATTCTCTAATTTACTTTGCATATTTTCAATGCCTTTATGTTCAAATTGCCTACATAAGACATCATGTAATGTTACAAACAAGTCTTTCATGACTTTATCCCTTCTTATTGCACTCGCTGACATTGCCTCCATTTGTCATAATACAATACAAGTGTTGTCACTGACAATATATTGAAATATTATAATACTTTCATACAATACAACATGTATTCAATATAACACTTGTATTGTCCATTTGTCATAGAAAATCTTAAATTATTTCCCCTTCATCAATGTTCACTTTGTAAATGGGAAAAAAATGACATTTCAAATATATATTCCAATCTTTTACAATCATATAAAGCTCAATACATTGATTGATTAATTGACAATTTTATCCAATAAATCAACATTATAAATGACAAATAGACATCCAACCAAGCTTGATCATGCCCATCGACATCATGTTTGCTAAAACCTTTTGTTTGTTCAATTCACATTCTTTACTTTCAATGGATTCCTTTGAAATATATATATCGTGTAAATACATGTGAAGATCCTTCTTGATTATCATGCTACAAAACAAATGTTTCATGTAAAATAAAAATATTTGCCAAAGAGAAATAATTTTATGAAAAGTATTCAATTTTCAAGCAGTTCATTTTGAAGTCACATCATCTTCAACATGCAATTTGATAAGTGCTTAGACTTTAATCTTGCCCAAACAAATCAATTTGAGACTAGATTGACAACAATTGTGGCCTAAATTATATTATAAATGCCATTTTATTTATTTGTTATTGCCTTGAAGAAAGGGGTGGTACACATTAACATTCCTAGTGCATGAAAAAAATGACATTATTTTTCAAAACCATTTTGTTTAACAAATTGTTTTGATTTGCCATGGTTCTGCAAGATGAATTTTTTAATTGTCACACTACTTAAAATTAGAGATATTTTTCTTAGCTAAAATTTATACTATAATAATTGTTGAAACCTATTCCTAAGATTTCTATTCATGTTGATGATGTTTTCAATAAATTACACATATTAATTCATTTCAATATTAATCTTACACAAAAGTTTTATAATAACTATAAAAGGAACATAAATCTATATTGTTAGGTTTTCTTCATATTGTATTGAATTTAATGGATATTCAATATTAGTTTCATATGGTGACCTTGATTCATTTGAAGGGCAAGAATTAATTGGTTTAGGATCATCAATGGCCAACGAAGTTGTAAACAATGGCAATGCATGTTCTTTGGGAAGCCTTTCATTTGAAAATTGTGCCCTTGGATCTAAATTTTTAGGATTGGAGGTCACAAGACCATTGTGCATGTGTTCAACACTTTTGACTTCTTTAGCAAACTCCCTAGATGGTATACATAAAGGGTCATATGATAAACAAGTTTTTGAAGCGTTTCGTTTAGAGGCAACATTTTTGTAATGTGTTTTATGAGGCTTTACATTCATGTGATGTATGGCGGGTATTTTTATCTTTGACAACTGAATAGAAGCAAGATGAACATAAGGTGCCAAATATGTGTACTTGGAGGATTTTGAAATAGATTTGGGAAGGGATTTTGCTTGAAGGGAAGAATTAGAGTATATTTCTAGAGGAGAATTTTGTTGTTCATATGGAGGCTTATTGTAGGCAACCAAATTCTTGGTAGGGCATAAGGAATAATCCACAATGCAAGAAGATTTTCGTGAAGGACGGTTTGTGAATATTGGGTTGCAATAAGATGATGATGTTGATTGCACTAATAATTGTTGCGAGTTGCCTTCTAGTAAAGAACCTCCATTGACTTGAGGAGTGCCATTGTTCACTTCTCATTTTGTAAATCTGTTTTGGAAACTCAACCATTATTTCAAACATTCATAAAAAGAAATTAGGGTTAAACACTTTCAAAGAATGAAGTTTAAGCAACATCTGAAAGAGATTGGAATGATGTAACATTTCTTCTTTATTTGAATGGAACAATTTTAACATTATTTCACCTTCCTTAAAATATCAAGAAAAGTTCACCCGGGTCTCAAGTTGTTCAAACTGCTTTGCAATGTCACAAGCTATGGACATGTCATCAACAATTGAGACACCTCTTGATGGTAAGATTGTTCCACATTTTCCCATGTCTCAATACCCTAACCTATAACTTGATGATACAATGCTAGTTTTGTAGCATAATGCAAACGCTACATCTAAGACTAACTTGAACGTACATGACAATAAGATATTGTTGGATAGTTTTTCAAAACCCCAATGATCATTTTACCAACTTCAGTCTCTTCAATCATACTTGAGGTGGCAAGCATAGTTCAATTCTCAAACATGACACGACAGTTGGATGTGGTTCCTTCTGACTATCATAGATGGTATGTGCATGCTTGTGGGGACAATTCTCTTGTTCATTTAAAATATTTGCTACATTCAAAAGAGCTGAATTATAGAAAAACATGAGAAGACATTAGAGACACAAAATTGTAAAAGCACACACTAACATGCCATCATCAAATCATCACCCAAATCCATCAAATGCATGCCACCCACAAACAAGACATCGGTGTGACCAAATGAGGTGAGGCCTGAGACCAACAAGGGGATCGTGAGAGACTGAGGTACAGAATAATAATCTTGAGGATGTATGTATATCAGCGGGTGATGAAAGATTTCACTTTTCAAGGAACAGATTGCTGGTACGGTGGACTGAGTTTGGACATGCAACGCATGACTCTGCATCAACGGGTTATTGAACGAAGGTGCGCGAAATGAAAACAAAGACTCTTGAATTGGGGCAGCTCTGCTGCAGCTTGCAGGAGGAGGAAATGAAAACAAGCAGCAGCAATCAAGAGTGGTATTTTCAACGGTTATTCTGCCTGGTTATGAACTAGTTGTTGTCACGTGACTGGGTAATGCCCTGGCAGCAGGGCATTACACAGTATGAATGGATGGGTTAATGCCCTGGGTGCCAGGGCATTACATGACATAATGTATAGGGTAAGGCCCTGCTATGACAACACTGTGTAACAACCGAAGTAATCAATGGTTTATATCCTGTGCCCTATGGATCTTACAATCTCACACCCTCTGCTCTAGGGCTCTTTTTGTAAGCTTGATTACTAAATGTAATCCACCTTATAAATACACTAAGAATTCTCTCCAAGGTTGTTACAATTGAAGCAGGCCAATATGGCAGTCATAATTTCCCACCATATTGATGGACAAGAGACCCCTTTATAGGAACCAGCCCAGCTTGAGGGCATTTTGCAAAATAGCATATGCCCACCCTTTAGGTTGTTAGCATGGGCCATGAAATGATTCAGCAAGTGCATAATCCCAACTATCAATTATAATCCATACTAATCACACCCAACTTCAACCTCAAATGCAGAATGATGTGCAAAGAATTTGGTTTGCAATATTGACTGTGGTAGGCAAAATTATGGGTAGTGACCTCTGTGGTCTTGTTGAGTCCACTATTTTTCAAAACAGAATCCTTACCTGGTGTGAATCCTGCTGCGCTCATGTATTGGTATCCATTTTGATGTCCATTTTGCAGTGGTCATTTTAACCCCTTTAAAAGCTGTTTTCTACTTTGGATTTGGACAGTGACTATTACTTGTCCAGATGTAAGGACATAAATGGTCTTTGAGTGTTTAAAGGGACTTTAATGACGTCTGTTGGTGGGAACACTGATCATTATTCCATTTGCACATTATTTCTATTCTAAAATAAAGGAGTTGGTTACAGTTTTGGGGTGGAGATGTTCTAACTACACTTATAATAATTGGCACCTCAAAATCAAGTGATTTTTGGGGTTATCTATTGCCATAATTTGCAATTAAAAGATATCAAAAAAATTGCCAGATTTTTGTATCACATTCAAGTAGATTGCCAAAAATATAGAAGGGTGCCTAGATCTTTTTACTTTCATCGTTCATTTCTAGCCAATTTGGCCAAACGTTTTTATGGACGATCATCACATTAGCTACATCATACTTTGTTTAAAAAGCACTGGATTGAAGTTGTTTGAAAACTTGAAACTTTTCAAAATTGAGTATTTCAACCTTAAAGAAGCTTTTGCTTGAATTCAATTCTTTTGGGGAGGAATTCAATTTTTTCAAAATGTGACTCTACAAGGATTTCCATTTTTTCAAACACCTCCCAAACTATGATGGGCATTTTGTTTTTTGAAATGCCCTCCAACATTTCCTTTTTTCCTTACAATATTCAATGAGTATCACAAAAATTTAAATGACACAATGTTTCACTTATGATAAATCCTTGAGATGATATGAGAGGAGGGGTATCACAAAAACTTCAGCACTCGGCAGGAGGAGGAGGCAAATCTTTTAAAATCTTGTAGAGCCCTCCCAAAGTTTTTTTAGTCTAACTGGTGGGCCTGTAATTTATCCCTTGCAGGGCGAGTGTTGAACAGCAGGGTCTTAGATCATCTCCACCCCCACACCAGCAAACAACCCTTTCCATTAAATCTTGCAGGATGATAGCGCAAATCCTGCTGCCCTCTCGTATTAACTAACGGTCCATTTTGCAGTGGTCATTTTAACACCTTTAAAAAGCTTTTTTCTACTATGATTCGGGACATTGACTATTACTCTTCCAGATGTAAAGACATAAATGGTCTTTGAGTGTTTAAAGGGACTTTTATGACATTTGTGGGTGGTGACAGTGATCATTAAACGGTATTTCATTCTAAAATAAAGGAGTTGTTTGCCAGTGTAAGGGTGGAGATGCTCTTATGCCGCAGAGCAGGCATTACAAAACATGTACCTCTGCATCCATCCTTGCCATTCACAGCCTCAATTGAGAGAGTTGAGTTTTACAGAAGGTAAGTCCGTTCGAGCAGCTCTTTCTGGATATGTTTGTCTGCATCTGCTACTCCTCATTTTGGGAACATAAGCATGTCCATTGTCCACTCCTCATTAGTGTTTTTCTATACTCTAGTGTGGTTTTCCTCAGTTGGCATTATTCAAGGACAAAGAACCAGGTGAACTCCATGAGCACTGAGGACAAGGATGATACGGGTGGCAGAAATTGTCATGAAACAGCTGACATGAGAGCCTTATGATCACCAAATAACTTCGTTCCTGAAGATCAAGTCAGATTCTATCAATCTTAACTATGATTACCAGCTTGCATGGAGGATCAGAGGCTCTTTGCTTGATTCTCTGAACATTTGGAAACAGAATCAAGCACAGGGTGTAGGGTTCAGGATTAAGAACACTGAAATCCTGAACAGAAGATCTTGGTCGCAGACTTGAGATAAATTGGCAATGAGGTACACAAAACTTATGCAACGTATCCATAGCATTAAAATATGTCATCACATCATATATAAAACCTGATAAATATGAAAATAAGGAAAAATGGTCCCATCAAATTCCTTGTTCATGGGTTGAATAATTATGGAAAGAGTTAGGGTGTGTAAGAGGTAATTATCATTGGGAGAGGGTTAATAAGTTGTGATCGCTACCCCTGTGGTGAGTAGCCATAGCCAAGAGCTACTCAGGTCTCAATTACAACCCATAACCCAGGGTGTGTCGCACTGTGGCCTTGCCATTTAAATTAAAAAGTATGTTAAGGCAAAAAGAAGAATTATGGAAATTCAAATATTTCACCATGCACAAATTTAATCTTCAAGAAAATCCTGCAAAAGAAACCAAAATTCTTCAAGATATCATAACTCTATAATAACTAATCTCAAGTTTCAACACAAGCAAAACTATCATCTTCCAAAAATCCTCATATAAAAATAGACCTACTACCTAGGGGCCAAAAATCCTTTGAGCTACTATACTCTATAATGAATCTAATCACAATATCCTTGCCTTGGTAGGCACGGCCAACAAAAATCACCTAAGATAATTTTGTTCACGAGATTTACCCATCCTCCTACCCTTTGTTGTCACTTTTTAAAAATTCCTCGTGCAATCATTCCTTGTGAAAATGAAAAGTTATCACATGTGAGGACGTCTCCATTGAACATTGTTTTCTAGTTCGATATTTCCATTGCAGGGCCACATACGGAGCACCAACTGCCAGGCCACATACACCGGTGCAAATACACAGGTGCTTTAGTCTGTCACCCTGCAGAAATATTTCTCATATTTCTTGCAACCAAGTTTAGTTATTTACTTTTTCCCAACTCTGCCCATAAAACTAAAACAGGGACTGCAAATAGGTGGGAGACTACTAATAGGTAGCAGCAAGTATTGGGCAGGTCTTAGTTTTTTTTGAAACCCGCCAGGTTTGGGTTTCACAAGCTTTTTCGCTATTCAATCTGGTTTCTCTTTTTAAATATTTTTTAATAAAACAAAAGACCTGGGAAGGGTTTCAACAAATTCAAAAGAAAATTTCCCCAGAGTTCAAAGTTTTGGTTCATAAACATTCATGCTAGTCGATTTTCAAAGGCAGTTCTTAGACAAAGGGTATCAAAAGTTTGGTTATTTTGAACATTGAATTTTTAAATGATTTAAAATAAATATTAATAAACATCAAAATCAAACTAAATCTACTTACATTTTATATGTCCAAAAGTTCATACCGCTCAATAGGACCTTAAAGTTTTTTAACTCCTCTTCAAATTCTAAATCCTTTTTTAATGAACTCTACCAAATTGAAAGGTGGCTTCCAATCAATTCTAGGTTGATTTGGTCATTTTTCTTCATAAATGTTAATCTTTCTAAAGTTTCTGAATTGTAAATGATATCTTCTCAACTTTGTAAGTATCCCCACTAAAAAGAATTTCTTCTCAATCTCAATTTGTGACCCAACAATCTCTAAAATTTGTCAGACCAAAAATTGAAGAATATGAAATATGGCTTCATGTTTTGCCCACAATTGAAAATGGCACTTGATTTCCTTGGAATCCATTTCATATTTCATGAATATCAACATTTCCCTATTGACAAGTTTTGTAGTTGGCTCAGTTGTCTTAGGAGTTTGTTCCAAAATATCTAGATCAAATTTTGTATCTTTTATTTCATATACAAATTCAACTTTTGATTCTACCATTGGATGTAAATAATGATAGCATTTTAAAAGCATAGGATATAACAATCATCTATTACATTCTTCAACAATATTCACCCCTTTTTCACTACCAATAAAAGAAGACACAAGACAAAGGCTTTTAAATCTAGGGTCTAAAATTAAACATAACATGTTATGAGATTTTTCTTTTCATATTTTCATAAAATAAAGAGAAATGATTCCAAAACATCACAAACCTCCTTCTTGACATGGATAACAAACAAAGATAATTCAAAGACAATTCCAAAATCATCATCAATCAAATTAATTGAGATCGATGGGTTTGTAACTTTTCCCCAACATTTCAAGCACATGGTAATGGTAGATTGCAATGCATTAGAAAATAACTAGTGATTATTAAACTGGTTCAAAACACATGCATTCACAATAGGAGAAAAAAAATCCACAATTATTTAAGAGATGTGCCAAATGAGAAGAGGAGGCACCTTACCACTAATTCTAACAATATTTTGCTTATTATATAACAAAGGATAATAATATCTTTGAATTGCAAGGCCCTTTTGAACATAATGATTTTGTTGGCAAACCTACAACTAAAATTAAACAAATGTTATGTATCAAACAAACATAACTGAAAAATAAAAAATATTTAAATTAAAAAAACTTTCTCTTTTTTTGTAAAAGATCAAAATTTCACCCTATCTTTTTTGGAGTATTCAATTTTCAAGTGTGAATGTTCAAATGTAAACATGCCTTATTCGATTCATGTTTGCCCTTGCTTGACTTTTTAAGCGAAATGATACATTTCTACAAATCTCATTGTGTATATTAGATTGTTGTAGATACACAATTCTTAATTTTGGCAAAACATACACTTGTTTTGTTTTCTTTACCAATTTAGATAATATCTCATGAGAAAAAAAAATTTAGAAAAAAAGATAACTCAAGTATATAGATGTAAAATTAGATGTTTGAACCAAACAATTTCCACAAATTGTAATGGCAATTGATCTTTTACAATTAAACAATTATTGCATGATCACAATCCACATGTTTCTTCCAAGTAGTTATACCATATTTTTTTAAATATGTTAAAAGTTTTTTTCTTTCTTTAGTGTTTGGAATAAATGCATACACATCTCATTACTTGAAGATTTGCAAAATCAACTTCTTTATCATCATTTACACAATAAATACCCAACATATTACATTATTGTTATGTCTTGTCCATTTTTTTCTAGGTGTGCAATGTTTGGAATTTTTTTCCATCTCATTGTTTTCATTAAGGCTTGTTATTTCTTTTGTTATGTTTGAAGGCTTCCATTCATAATTTCATCTTCCATATTCCATTCATTTAAACCAATTTTTTTTTCACCATTAATAATCATCACATTTTCATTTTGACTTGACTCCATTTCTTACAAACTATTAAATAGGTTGAAGAGAAATTAGAAATAAATATTAATATTGCCAAAATTATGGGTTTTAGTTTCGATATCTAATCTATCCAAAAAAATATCAAATAAAAAATACAAGCAACTAAAACAATTATAAACAAAATTTACAAGCAATTACAAATATCTACAAGATTTACAAGATTATTAAGTTTAAAAATAAAAAAATATTTAAAAAATGTGAAAATTTTCTACAATTATATTTATGGTCTTGCACATTAAAAATACGCATTATATCAAATATTTATGATTCAATTGTAAAAGATTTATCATAAACAACTAATTTGCACCAACATAAATTGAAAAAAGTAAAACAAAATGGAAATACTATATATATATAAGACAAATCCAAAAAGAAAGGCAAATCAATTCAAAAACTAACTCCAAAAAAAAAAATGCAAAAACATACATTGTTGTTGAAAGATGCGATATGGAAGAAGCTTGAACTTCCAAACCTACACACCTACAAAAAAAATAAAATGTAAGGGGAAAAAATGTATTTGGAATCCCAAAAAACACCAACAAAACATAGCAAGGTATCAACAAGCAACAATAGAACATAACAAATAAATGTTGATGAGTGAAAAGGGTCAAAAAAATACCAACAAAACACAATATGCAAGTGTTGACAAGCACCAATAGAATGCAGCAAGGGGGTGATGATGAACACTAATAGAACACATCAAAGGGGTCATGACAAACATCAATTAAAGCACAACAAAGGACCATTAACAAGCACCAACATAATGTAGCAAGGGGATGACAACAAACACCAATAAAATGCAACAAGGAAGCCATGACAAACATCAATGAAGTGTAGCAAGGGGTGTCCATGAACATCAACAAACCATAACACGAAGACAATAATGAGCACCAATAGATTGCAACATGAAGGCAACAACGAACACCAACAAGTGCATTGGGGGGCATTGATGACCACCAATAGAATGTAACACAAGGGCAACAATGACCACCAACAAAACATGACAAACAATAACAAAACATAGAAAGGAATGCTAATGAATAATGAAACACAATGAACAACAACAAACACCAATAAAACACACCAACATAGCAACAAAAAAGCACAACAAAAGGATGATGATGGACACCAATAGAATGTAGCAAGGAACAATTCAACAATATCAAAACAATGCACTAGTCAAGCAAAACAAAAAAATTAACACTAAGTTTAACAAACACTAAACACTCTCCTTATTTATAATGAAAGTTGAAGAGAGAAAAAGTAGGGGCTAGGGATGGCTCTGACTTTATCGCCCTTGTTTAGGGTAACCCTAATTATTAAATTTTTTTTTAATCCCTACCTACTACATAAGACTAATTCTTTCTGGCGCTTGTTTAGGGTAACCCTAATAATTTTTGAAGAAATTTATCCCTACTTAATATCTAACACTAATTTATAGACTACTGACACCTGACACCCTGACCTTCTTGATTTTTAATATCATGACAGAGTATTAATTTTATTTCATTCTAAAATTGAGGGTTTCAAATGGGCAGTTTTCAACCCATTGAGACCCTCTGAAACGGTTTCAAAAAGGGTATCAGCTTTTATGAGACCCTGAGATATTCGAGTTGAGAACCAGCTTGAAACTCTGACCGGTTTTCACCTCTTTTCTGAGACCCGCTCAACACTGGTAGCAACCCACCTAGACCAATCAAACTATCTAGCCAATCAACAGCAAGGCATTATGCTTTGCAGTGCGTTTCACCAGCCTCATTGGCAAGCTGTGAAAAAGCGTTTGGCCAAAACCATTTTGCTGAGCCAAACTGGTGTATTTCGACTTTTCTTTATCCAATTTTAATTTGCAAGGTCACAGACTGGACAGTACTGAAGATGCTCTAAGAGTGTGTACTATCTATAGCTCTTCTATTTCTGTGAAACTTGACAAAATATTTGAATGCTGATGATGTCCAAGGGAAGGCCTTACTCTCAAGGCGTCAAAAAGCAACTCCAATAGTTTGATTTGCAAACAAAAGGTGTACTCGTCGTCACATCCGGAAATGATATTACTATTTGCCCTCTTCCCATAAACAAAAAAGATTGGAATCTACATACATTAAGTTTGCATTTAAATGCCATGTGTGGGCCAATCAATAGTAGCCAATTTATGTCCAATCATTTTGATTAGTTACTCAAAAAAAAAAAAATTTAAGGGCTTTGGGGGGGGGGGGGGGGGGGGGGGCACAAATGAAACAAACAAAAAACACAACCCAAAGCCGAGGAAAAATCAGACACAACCAAAAGGCACAAAGATTTTAGGGCTTTTGAACAATCCCCCACCTATTGTGATCCCAATTTTATGTTATTGGATTGAAAATGGGAAACAATAAGCTTGGCATCTTGGATGTGTGAAATATTTTCAGAGGTGCAAATACCTTTTATCAATGGAGTTGCGTAGTTGTTAGAACTTTTAAGAAAGATGGGTGCCTTAAAATGTAGCTAGTCAATGGCATGAGTGAAAGTTGAAATGAAATGCAAGCAACAATTTGCTAATAACTTACAGTTCACAACTACGGTCAAGTTTCTAATGTCTACAAGTCTATTGCAAGCCAGTTAATTTTGGACAAATTATTATATGATTTGAACAGTTTCTCCATGAAAATACAAATTGCAATATTAAAATTAATGTTTGTTGATGACCCTAAAGGAAGATATTTTCAAACTAACAACTTTTAACAGTTTGAAAATATTGTTACACTAAATTTATTCTATTTGATGCTTTCTGATATCAACTCATTATTGTGAACAATGATTCCTTTTAGCTCAACTATAAACAAAACATGTTCACATTTTTGTGCAAAGAATATGGGATAAACTATGGTGTTAAAGTGAAGAATATTTTGAAAGAACACATTGCACATTGCATTGTTTTAAGTAAAATAAATTTAATAATCAATTTGTGAGAATTGCTTATAAGGTGTGTTAATTTAGTTATTTAGTTAAATTTTAATTGAATAGGGATAAATCAAGTTAGCATAATTGTTTGGGATTTTATTTTGAGTTAATATAGGTGCGAATGAGGTTTGAAATATAATGTGAATGGCTTATAATTTTTATTTTTGAGATTTCAAATTATTTTAAAAATGCTAGCACATACTTTTGTTATATGCAAGTTTTTATTTGTTTTGTGCAGAATGTTTTTTTTTTTTTTAAAAATTTGGTGAAAATGTTAAGTTTGAATTCTTATTTTCATTACAAATGAATGATAATTTCGAATTATCAAAAACTTTAACACAATATACCATTATAAATATTTTCATGCTATGTTTTGTATATGTAATGATAATAATAGGTGTACGCATTGGCACTGGAACACACAACATGTTAAAAATAATTGACTGTGCTTACATTTATGAGAATTGATAATTTGAATACTGATCGAATTTTTAAAAATAATTCTTTTGATACATGAAAAAATCTCATCAAACTAAAATAATAATAAAAAACCAGGCTGATTCCTACAACTCTATGAGAAGACTGGAACCATCATTCTCACAAAAATGTGAGGGTCGCCCAACATTGGAAATTACATACCAATGGAAGACCCCACCATACCAGCTTGCCCTGCATAGGGGTGCTTCAAATAATCTAACACCCACCCAAAAGCTCATCGCAAGCTAATGCACCTTGAATTGGAGCATGAAGAGAAAAAGAGGGGCCAAGTGAGAAAGATGACCTAATCAATTTATTGAATCTAACTCTTATTATGTCCATGCTTAAAAAAAGTGAATGCATAAAAGTCCTGAAATCACCAATGAAAGCTTTGAAGGAAAATCCAGTTGAAAATATTTTCAATGTTGAATTGTTGATGTTGAACCACAAGCTCCAAAAGCGAGCACCTCATCCCAAAATGACTCTGCCCTTCATGACAACTTCAAACTTCAAACTAGAAACTTCCTTCACTGAATCTACAACTTCTCATCTAAACACATGCATCTCTATTGGCACTTTTTGTCTTTTGTATTTTCAAGTTGCTCCCTAGCATAAAATTTGTTTTGCTTGATTTTCTCTGACTTATCTGAGACTTATTTGAGACTTATTTTATTGGATCTTTCAAAATTTGGAGGACCCAAGACAATAGTCTTCTGAATTTCACAAGATTCAATTTCATGATAAAAAAAACAAGAAAAAAATACCTTGCTTTATGCAAGGAAGGTCCCGCTATTGGGGCCTTTCGAATTTTTGACCTTCCTACCATCTATTGCCTTCAAGGATCTCAAATTCAAAAGGCCCCCATAGCAGGACATTCTTCTATGCTAACATACCCATCCATCAAATGCATACATCACACTCCAATGGCACTCACACATGGGGTCAGTCAACGTTGAGGCAAAATTTTGTGACTAAATCCTACAATGGATGAATGGATGTAATACTGGATTTCATACATGTGGATGAAAATATGCTTTCTTTTTTTTGAAATAATTAATCTAAATATATATATATCTCAAATGAGAACGACTGAGGAGGAGGGAGTTTGGAAGGTGCATAGCAGCGCCTTCTGCTCTTCTCCGTCTTCTCTTCTTCTCCGCATTCAAACGCTTCCCATCTTTCTCGGCGAAGTCGGAGATGGAGCCTCCTCTCATGACCTACCACGAAGCCGAAATGCAGCGCAGCCATCACTTCATTCAGGCCTTGAAGGTATGACAATAATATCGGCATTATATATGTATATTCCTTATATTACTTCTGTTTCTCCTTCTTCATTCCTCTTGTTCGCAATGTCTGAGTGTGTGTGTGTGTGTGTGTGTGTGTGTGTGTGTTTCTCTCTGCCCCGGACGCCGCTGCACTTCCGTGTATTCAATGCACGTTGCAGACAGTAAGTAGTGACGGATTCTTTTGTGCTTTATAATAGAGATTTTTTTGGTCTGTTTCTTAGACTTCCTTCTGAAATCTGAATCTTGGACTCTATATTGTTGGAATATCACTAGCTGTGAATAATAAGCCTGTGAAATCACCACCTAAAATGCAAATTGAGAGGTTTATACAGTGCGTGTTAGGTGTTGGAGTCAACCAAGATAGGAATTTTCACTTTTATGTTTTGCTAAATTGGAACTCCTTGTGTCTGAATGAAAGTATTGGAGCTCATATGCTGCTGTTATGGACATACGAATTCAGGGTTTATTGTCGTGTTTGGATAAGTAGAGCAGTGCCTGTTGAATATGCTGGTGTGACGAAGTCTGATGAAGAATGTCCTTTGTGTCTTTTGATTAGGATTTTTTTGGGGCAGCCTAATTGCTCAAATTGGTGACATGAACACTGTCATGAGTATTAATGCATGAAATGCTTATTTGTACTGTAACAAAATTCCTCATATGGCCCTTGAGTGCTAGCCTACAATCTTTCCATTGCTTGTGAGAAAGTTACAGAAACTCGAGATGCAGATTGTTATGTAAATGTTTGCTCTAAATTTTGAGCAGAATATCATATTCTTACGTGTATCTACTGCTAGGAGCTGATGAATTCAGTAAGGAGAAATCTCAGCTGGTCACTGCTATGCCATTGATGATGTAGGTGTTGTTTTAATACTTTATGATTGACACTCATAAGGTTATGACTGCACAGATTCTTGTCATATCTTGTGAGTTGAATTGTGCTTCTGATGGCTTCTCTTGCAAGTTCTTGGATTTAGCTGAAAAACAAAGTCCTCAAAGTACTTCCTGTGATATCTTTGATAATCATTCTCAACCAGATCTCATGATATGCATAGCTCATGTTCTTTCCAATATCTCTATTAGTGCTAAGTTGGGCATTATCTAAAGTCAATATCAAAGGTTCTTGAGGCTTTGTAGTTCTAAAGTTTTCTTGAGTTCTTGAGTTCTCAGATGGTTGTGATAGATAAGACACCATCTTACATGTTATTGTTGATGGTCCCTGAACAACCGAGAGACTCTCACTTTTTTTCATATTGCCAGTTTTATTGTTCTAGTTCTACCCTTCTGTGTTTGTCGTCTTCCTGGTTCTTCAGTCCTTATCTGGATGTCCTTCTTTGACTTTAATGAGAACGTTTGAAGCTTGTTCCAGCTTTCTTAATAGTGAGTATGGAGATTTTTCAATTCTCATTTGAGGTATTCTTGTCACAATTTTTTTAGTTTTACCACAACTGACACAATGGCTATCTTCAAAGTTTTTGTCAAGTATTTCTAGTGTTTTCTTTGCAATCATGTTGATATCTGTTTCAATTCCTCTGAGGCTTAATGCATTTGTAAGTGCATCCAAGTTTTGATTTATTAGTGCCAGGGTGATAAATACCTAATGACCAAGGAGAGTCTAAGAAATAATTGACAAGTAGTAGCTGGACTGTGTCAATGTGCAGGAGCTTCAAAATCTTCGACCACAGCTTTATTCTGCAGCAGAGTACTGTGAATCTTCCTACCTTTTTAGTGACCAAAAACAAGTGTAAGCTTTTTGTGTTGTCTTTCCACTTGAGCAGTGGCATTCAAATTGAATTCTTCTAGAGCAGGAACAAAATCCAGCGGTCTCCTCTTTCATTTAATTGGTATGGATAGAAATTGCACAGACTAGATCTCTGTGGTTCCTGAAACATTCCCTTCTGTTATGCTAAGATGTGCGGTTCAGATGCCTTTGAAAGCTGCTGAGGGTTAGATTTTCATGCCTCGGTAACAGAATGAGCTGGTGATTTTTGGCAGGGTGCTTGATAATTTGAAGGACTATGCTGTGAAGGCATTAGTGAATGCTGTTGACCACTTAGGAACAGTTGCATACAAGCTAAGTGATCTTCTCAGTCAGCAGACAACTGAAATCTCTGCAATTGAGCTTCAAGCAGCATCCCTAGCTCAGGTGCAAGTTCTTTAAAGGGCAAACACAAAGTTTATGGCACCGATGAAGTTGGCATTTTTTATTTGGAGGAGCTCTGAATCTCTTCCTTTTGGTTTAGCTGGAGATGTCAGTTGGCTGGTGGATACGGATGAAGTTGAAGAAGATTTGCAATTGGGAACCATGCAATGTACTGTATGGTTCTTAATTGCTTCTTGGAACTGTTAGAAATTTCACCACTGGAGATTACCGAAAGTCATAAAGATTGAGCTCTATGCTATTTTTTTGTACAGATGTAACGAATTTCAAACAAAGATAACATCAATTTGTTCCCTGGTTTAGCTTGCTTCTGTCACTGCTAAATGCAGTACACCATCATAGTCAACTAGCAGTTAAAGGGGAGAGGAAGATTGCTGGCACAAACTTGTGAATTTGTTGATAAAAAAATGGATGCTGTATTTTATGTTGATGATTTTGGAGATGATCTTGGTGTTTGTGTAGCGGATGCGGTCATGCCAAGAACATTCAGATCGTGAGGGGCTTAAGAAACAGACTTTGGCAAAAAACATGCATGTTAACCACAAGCATTATGTTCTTTCAGGTACTTGACTTTCTCACTCCTCCTCCCCTTATACAGAGAAATTGCCACCTGCCAACACTGTGTAGCAGTTCAGGAAATAATAGTTTCCAGATGAATTAGGAGATGCTATTCCCATTGGTTTGGAAGGGTTTAGGACTACAGTCTCTACTCCCAGAATAAACCCTAAAGTTTTCATACCAAATCCTAAACAGAACCCCTACTTGGATTAATCATTCTCCTGGGCAGCAAGGAATATAAGAGCCAACTATGAAATGTACAAATTGTAACCCTAGAGTTCAAGCACCTAAAAATCTAGAGATTTGATCTTTTGACAATCACAGGATTGAACCTCCTTGACTTGGTGGAAAGTGAAGTTCCTTACTAGTCTGAATGGTGGTTTGTAATGCTATGCAAAGCAAACTGTGTAGGTTTACACTGACTTGTTGTCTCAGAGAATACCCAGAGTTTAGCTTATGCTTTTGAGCCTGTTTGACTGTCCTAATGTATTTTGCTTAAAGGCCTATGGCATCTGCCTAATCCCTCAAAAACATGTGACTGTGGATAAGCCAATACATGTTGTGCAAGAACTCATTGATGTTGCAAGCACTTTTTTTACAGATCCAGTTGCCACAGGGGAGCAAATTTCAGCAATTCTCAGGGAGACATTTGATGTGAACCAACCACAGCCCCTTCCATCAACCACAGTTCAAATGGAAGTCCATCCACTTCCAGTTCCAAAACCAGTCCCCCTCTTTCAGGACCCTCTACCATCAGCTGATTTTGCAGGTATCTTTCCTCCCCTTGGTCTTCTCTACCTCATGTATATCGTCAAAGCACACCTTTTACACAGCCATACTTCTGTAAGGTGAACTATAAGTTTTGTCATGCTCCCAAATAAGCATCTGGAAGAAAGAGGTCACTCTCTGTAGTCCCAAAGGTTCACAAATTATGAATTTCAACATGTCATCACATTGAGCTCCAGGGAGAGCAGGTATCTAATCTAAGCACTGGTTCACAGTTTGCCCTTTTTTGTGGACTTATGAATAAAAACTGCAGATACTGATCTACTACTTTTAATGTGCTCTACATGGTGGAGTTAATGGGTGAATAATATTCACCTATGATTGAGGGGGTTGGTGCAGTAGGTTCAAAGAGCTCAAAAACTTTGGCATGGCATTTTGCATCAGATGCAGCTCCTGTTCCTTCTACACATAGTACTTCCACCAGGTACATTGTAGTGAATATTTGCTCTCACTCAAACTGTCATATTCATGTGATCTGCTTTATGATTCTGTATGATGTTCTTGTTGATAACTGGATGTCTGCATAAGTAAAGATGCAGTCAATAGTTGGTGGTTGTTTGTGCTCCAGTGATCCCCTGCCTCCCACTTATAGTGTCTTGAGACAGTAGATCTTGTTTGTCTTTTCAGTTGGAAGACAGCCATTTTACTGCTTCACTTGGCAAAGGATTACATATCCTCCAGCATTTCACTTCTCTATGGGACTGGTTAACTATTGCCTTGTTCCCATCTTACTGTTTGCTCACTGTGGTTATTTTTGGGATGACCTAAATGTACCTGAATGTTACAGTGGAGGACAACAGGCAACACACTCAGCTACAGGGGCTAGCATGCCAGAAACCTCACTTTCAATGCACTCCTTTGTCACTTCCCTTAATCGTAAGCCATAAACCCCCAAGATGAGACTTTAGAGTTTTGTACACAAGTGAGTGCCATAATATGAGTTTTTAAAGGTCAGGTTGAATTCACGTTGAAATTAGGTTTTATTCACATTGAAAGTACATGTCCATTTACATTGTACATTCAGACAGCTCTTGACTGATATGTTGCAGAATATGTAACACAATTCTGGATGTGGCTTGCTTTGGCAGAGAAGGATGAGCACATGCCAAGTACAATGAAGGCTGAGTTATCAAGTTCCAAATCTCTAGGACAGGCAAAAGTAGGCATGATGAGGTCTGAATCATTTGCACCTGCCAAATCTGCCCCTCCTGTTTCTGGAAAGGCAAGTTTTCTGTCCTTCACACCTTTGCTATGCAGGAGACATACCCATGTCGTTCCATGTCCAAACAATGGTTTGCATGTTTCCATATAAATGTGGTATTGCTTACTGTACTCTAGTTTGCAGCAAAGCATTGATCTTGAAAATATCTCATAGAAATATGACTAGTAGTCATTCTCATTTGTCATTGTGGTTGTCAAGGGCTGGGCATGCTCTTGCACATCCTTCCATCTCCAAAGCTGCTGCAAATATTTGTGCTACTCACAGCACTGTTCATCATTCCTAAGGATCACATTCCTAGTCACAGCTTATAGGATTTTCAAGCAGTGCATACATTCAGAAACATTCTCGGTCATGGTAAAATCTATTTCCTATCAGATCCAGATCCTGGTGGAACATGTACATTTTCAAAGATTGTGAGCAGTTCAGGATCATGCAACTCATCTTACTTTGTGGGCATCTTATGCTGTAGGACATTGCATTCACCCGCTCCATGACTATGCTCCCAAGTCAGCCACTCCCTGAAATGGAGTCCACAGAAGGTTCAAGGCCTGCTCCATCCCGTAGCAAAAGCTTGTTGCGCTCATTGCTTGGACGACAAAAGTCTTCATTAAAACCCACCACAAGTAATTAACAGGCTGAAAGGCTCTTCAGTTCAGCACTGATATCTCATTGTTACTGTAGAAACATTAAAGATGGCAACAGTCCACAACAGGGAAAGAGGGAGGTTGGTGTTGCTTGCCCTGTTTCTAGTTTCCTACCACCCCTTTACAGTCATACCATTGTCTCAAACCAAACAAAGAAAGCCTTTATCTATTCTAGATGCCTACTTTCTCATCTCTGGACCAGGAAGGCTAAGGCACTACAAGTTTGGACCAAAGAAGATTTAAATGGATCAGTTGAGTTATGCAGAGTTCAACTACACCCTCCCAGAGAAAATTCCATTTATTTCTATTTTTTGAGGGGAAGTGTGGGGTGGGGCATTGTCATGAGTGCAAACATCACCAAACATTCGGGAGAACAAAACACTATTTGCATGTATCTCCTACCACCCATAATATCTGCACATACCATTGTTGCACTAGCTCTGTAATAACATTGTGCTGATGACTGCAACTCCACACATCATGTGCACACCATCATTGCTCCAATTTGAAGAAATTTGAAGGAAGATGCCAACAAATGAGGTCCAAGGAGAGTTCAACAATTAGGTGAAAGTAGTGTTTGAAGTAAAAAAGAGATTTTGATTACAGAGATGAAAATAGGTTGAAATAGATGTCAAATTGAAAGACCTGAAGCTAAGCTATATGACTTATACCAAGGCTCTATTGTGACAGCCTTAGGTGGTTGCCTAGTGTTAAAGGCAGGGAAGGACCCTTTTCACTATGAGTCAAGTTTATAGCAGTTAAGGCTTGAGCTTAGGCTAACTTTTGCTAAAAACTCTCTAATCATTACAATAGTTATGAGTTATCATCCAATAGTTTGTTCACAACTACTTACATCATTCATGGCATGGAACAACAATGCATCAGAACGGAATCCAATGCAAGGAACTATATCAGAAGCTCAAGTTCAATTTTATAATTGGATATCTTACAGGATCTAAAGTGAAAAAGTAAGCAATGCACTGCTCTCTAAATAGCATTTAGGGAACAAGGCAAAGAAATGCACAAGAATCATGTCTTGTACAATGTTAAAATTGAACTAATTTAGGTTGATGAAACAAATTTACCCTTTATGAAAACCAAAGTACTCCCTTGGTTTGGGAGATTTAAAACCTCATTTTCTAGCGAAATCAGTTTGTTCAGAATCCAGCTCTACCAATTTGATACTTTTGAGATAGGTTGGGTGTGACTTTAAGCAGCCATGCAAAGAAAACTTGACTGAGATGGTTCTTCAGAATGCCATGCAAAGACTGAAATCAGACCTGAGTAGGCAGTTTAGCTATCCACTCTCAGTTGAAAGGTATTCATCCTGGGATGAGGAATTACTGTCTTGATCACATTTCAGCTAGATGGTAATAATCGATGTCAAGGATTGAATTGCTATACAGGAGCTTGTGAATATGAAGATTAGAAACAAGTGAGTATTTGCAGACAAGAACATGCAACTTGCAAGATTGAAACTACCAAAAAAGCAGATGAGGGAGGGGTTCCAAGCATATTACTATGTTCATGGTAGGCATTTTCAAGGTTTGATGGTTTGGTGTGTATATTTACAGAAGCTTATAGCAGATGGGAGAAGTCTATGAGGATGTCCACTATAATCAGTACACTTTTGTTTGCAAAGATTTTGCACAAATATACCACAAACATACAGAGTAGACAATAAAAAATTTCAGTGGATGAGTCTTGCAATTTTTACATGCAATTGCACAACTTATATTAATGACTGGTAAATTCTTAAGGACCTCTGCATAAGATCACACTGTGTTATTATACTGAGCTCAGTGAAATGCTCGAGGGGAGCAAGGTGATGAGTTAGTGATCAATTTATGATCGCTCAAGGAGAGGGATTGGAGAAAGATCTGTGTTGTGTTACAAGTCTTGACATCCCCTTCACATGATGTCTTCATATGAACTTGGTGTAAGCTGCACACGTCTGTGCCATGATTCCTCAATAAGTTCAGATCAAGACTTCAAGACTAAGGAGCAATCAGCTGCAGGGACTACAAACCATTTTCTAATCATAATATTGTAAGATTAATTTTACCATCAACAACAACAGACCATGAAACCAGAACACATATCTCATCACATGGAAACAACAAATTGCATATATTGAATATAGCAGGATTGAGCCTCATAGTTGCTACAGGCACAAACTGCACACAACACAGAAAGAGAACATGACCCATGTTTCATGGCATTTCTTTGCTGGAAAATAAATTTAGATTGTCAGTGCATTTGTGGACATGCACTTGTACTGTCGAAATTTCGACTTAGGATTCCGTGTACTAGGAAGTAGCACGACTGATCATACAGTACTGCTACTGCGAAGCCGAGTTCTTCATATCTGAGACCTGCATGAGAAATGAGTCCAACTTGGTGAGACATATCCAAAGGAAATGTTCTTAAATGAAGCTTGCCGAGATCAGAACTTTGCAGCTGGAACTTCCGGCATGTGAGACTGTAAGAACTCTAGAAAGTTAGAACAAAATCTCCACTGGTTGTCTCGATGCAAACATTCCGAGTCAGAGTCCTGGAAAGGAAAACATCAAAATCAACTATTTTGTGAGAAAGATGTTCGCCTATTGCAGTCGTATGTGAGACAAAAAGAAGGATGTAAGAGCTAGAGTTACATAGACAGTTTCACGGAACAGCTTCCAAATCCTTCCACGGCATCACAGACTTGAATCACAGGCCCAACAACACCTTGGAGAGAATGAACGTCTAGTGCAGTCGTACCTGAAGTCTAATGGAACTCGTTGCCGTTGACGCTCACCACGATACCACTGCCATCTCCAGCGAAATCCGGCACCACCACAACGACGTCGCCATTACCCACATTGACAGTTATGTTTTTCCCATCAGCACCTTTCACGACAATAGCTTGATGATTCTTGCCCTCCACTTTGACATGGACGTCGGTGACACCAACGGAGTATTTTTTGCCGTCCACGTAAAACACCACTGGAGAGCCACCGGAAATGTTGATCACCGTTGCATCAGCTTCAGCTTGCACCACAAGTGCAGCAATCAGAAGACTGATAAAAAACACACACTTGAGTCCGAGGCCAGCCATTTTGGTTGGTTCACTCCGAGGCACAATCAAATAACACTCTCCTCGACTACAAGAGCTTCCACTATTTTAAGGACCAGGAAGCTGTCAACGTGGCAATGGGTAACAGCTTATATTTCAGGGAATAATACAGCAACGAAGTTGCGAAGTTCGAATCTCTCACTGGAGAGAGAAGAGAAAGGGAATAAGTGAACCTTGACGACAAGTGGGAGAGGAGTACTAGCTCTGAAGTTTACAGGAAGACAGGCATTGAATTTGGACATAAATGACATTAGTGTAACAAGGACAAAACGTCACTTAAAGTGATCGGACACAAGGCGAGAATGTCAACAAACTGAGAAATCGGTGGCTCTGGCACAACAAACATGCAGGAGCAATGAGTTATGAGTGGACAAGGAATATGAATAAATGCAAGGCGACACAACCACCCCAACTACCTACTTGTAAATCTGGAGCTCTGGGATTAGCTAAGTTAGCTGCGCCTCTCGTTACACTCCAGTCTGTACTACAAATGGCACTGTGATTGTTGTTTGGATCGCGATTTGCAACGCTAGAAAAAACCGTTGTGGCAGAGCAGCGGAAAGACAGAGCAATTGCAGTGGGTTACTAGGACCCACATCAGTAATTATGAGGATGCACCACTCTTACCAAACACTTCATCATGATCTCATAATGAACGATTGACGAAATTGTGCAACGAAATGCCTGTGACAACATGAGGAGTCAGGACATGTGCTGCTGCTGCTGAGTGCTGGATCAATCACAAAATATGAGAGCTCCCCAAGTGTCCTGCAATCCGAGTAAACCAGCTCTTCTAGAAATGCGCCCACTTCTTGTTGCTGGTATTGATTTGGTTGTTTCGATTATTGGCGTGAGGTATCAGTGCAAGGTTTTCTTTTTCAATTTTGTAATGCAGCCACAAGTCTGGCGATCTTCCAGAAGAGGAATTGTTGGCCAAATTTGGCTACAGTTCAGAGAGGAAAGTAGAAAATTTTAAGAATCCTGTTACAGGAAACCCCTTTTAGATTCGCGTCCCATTTTAGTCACATTCTTGTTTGTGTCATTTTTATTTTTTATTTTTGTTTTGGGTAACCATCCGTTTGAGTAAGAAACATCATTCTTAAAAGTCATTATCGCATATTTTTATACTCTATTATCACATTCATTAGCAGCACAAAATATTTGCAAAGCTTTTTTTTAAAAAATCATTATAATGAGAGAAATCTAGGACAAATAGATTTTATAAATTGTAATACCCTAAATGAAAATGTTAGTGTCGATTTGTGTTCAAGTTGTGCAAACTAATAACAATGAATCCAATTGAAAAGAAAAGAAAAAAAAAACTTTCTAGTTAAACAAGCAAAAAAAAAACCATGTGAAGCCATGAAAGCAAGAAAACTTACTTTAAAAAATCTATTTGACAAAATACACAAGCTAATAGTTAAAGAGCTCAAACTCGATATAATTGATCACATTAAAAGAGACAGAAATCATAACCTTTTTCAAGTCTAATAGTGCATAGTAAAGCTTAGAATAACCCGTGTAAAAGATTTAGAAACTTGACACCTTTATTCTAACAAAAAGGAATTGTAAATTTTTCTTCTTCCTTATAATCACAATCCTGTAAGGGTTTTATATGGAATATGACTATACACATTTAAATCATAATTCATTAGTGTCACAAAAGAAAAAGGTGATCACCAAGGGCCTGATTATAAAAGGGGTTTACTATATATTTTTGCTGGCAAGCTCTCCGAACCCATTGTCTAAAGATGGCAATTTCAGAATTGTTTTCCTCTAAATCTGGTGACTTTGTTGCATATTTTGTTTCCACAAAAATCCTTTGTATGAGTTGCAACAGATTTTATTTTATTTTGGCGTCACCAAGTGTTGAAATTTGCCCCCCACCCCCCAAAAAAAACCCAGTTTTGATTATTTAAATCAGGTGTCAAAGTTGTTATTTGTTAATGCTTTTTCCAGTTGATGTAAAAGTAGTCTGGGAAATTTCCTAGTGTATTTGGAGGCTACCTTATATTTGTGAATATACCCCCTAGAAAATAAGAGGGAATGTAGACCTCCTATTTAGGAGGTGGAGGCACTTGTGCCAATACTCCTGAGCATCATTTTTTTCGAACAAAAATTTGCAATTTATCAACTTGAATATTGGGCTGGTGAATCATGAAGGATTTTTATATTTCCAATTTTTTAATTTTTGCAAAAATCTCATCAAATAGGTTTCAGCATTGCCCTGATATAAAGAACAAATGCTCAAATATTGCCTCCCCACTGCCAAGGCAAAATCCTGATTCACACAGGTTGTAGGTGCTTTTGACATAGATTATTAGATCATAACCCTAATGGCCGTTCATTTCATAACCCTAACCCCTCCCTCAAACCTGTTTTCACTAAACCCTCCCCTTTAAAACCCGTTTTCACTTGTTGATGTGCAAGTCTCCAAGCTACAAGTGTTCAAGCTTTAAAGAATTAAAACCAGCACACACTTTGACAAGGGTTCATAGGTGCGCTTGTTTTTTAACGGATTTAGAGTTGTTGGTGTGCACTCCAATAGGCTTTCAAAGTGGCACTTGTTCCTTGATGCATTTAATGTTATTGGTAGCTATAGATTGCTAGTAGGTGAGAAGGTGGTGTGTGGTGGTTCAACAATCAAACTTCAACTTTCAAGTGACAAGAATATTCCAATAAGCTAAGTTCTTGGATCCTAAACCTTTTGAGGTTCAAGCGACTTGAATTTTAAATCTTTATATGTTTCAATTTTGAATAGTTGATTCAAGTTTATGATTCAAAGTTTGATTTTGTATTTTTCTTGCAAATTGTAAGTTTCTTAAAAGTTGTAATCACAAGTCATTACTCAATCTTGAACTTCGGTGCTCAACGGTTCGCATGATTCAACACTTGCTTATCAGGTAATTGTATATTCATTTTGAAACTTCAAAGTTTGAATCTCAATGTGTTTTTCAAAATTGATCATTCACTTCCAAATATGGGTCCTTTTTTTACATTCAAGACTAAAGAATCAATGATCTAAATTCTTGGTGTGTACTTTGTGTAAGGCCAAGCTCCTAGTTCAAATTGCTTGTTTAATGTTGCAAGCATTCATGACACCAAAGTCCTGGTTCGAATTTTTTATATGATGCTATAAGGACACATCGCACCAAACATTTAAGTTGAATTTATTGTATTAGATCGCAAACACCCACAACACCAAGCTCCTAGTCCAAATTTGTTATATGAAACTACAAGCATACATAACATTGGTCATGATTTGAAATTTTTAAGCTTTTAGTTTGAACTTTTATTATTTTACATGAAATTTTAAAGTTATGTTTTTCACCTATTCGTAAATTTCAAATTTCTTGTAACGACATGAAACCTTTAGGGTTAAGTTCTTCAACCTTTTGATTTGGATTTATTTTATGAGACTGTAAACAAGTAATCCACACATTTTTTGTTTGAAATGTTATAAAATCACAAACTACATTGAAGCACTACCATGTTCATTTGAATTTCATTTTGTAAATTTAGGTCGGAGGTAATTATTAATCTTTATGAATTTTCGTTTTTGAATCAATTTTGTTGCTTGAACATTGAAATTTGAAACAATCTACATTTTTTATTTCAATCATGTGTCCATAGTCCAATTTGATAACTATTCCACCTTAGAATTCTTAAATTGTTTTTAAATTGTTTAAACCCTCTTAAAATTGTAACCATATGTGTGTGTTTCTAATTTCAAAAAACAAAAAAAGACCTTTGATATTGATGTGAATTGAAAGTTTCAAAAAAATTAGGTTTTGAAAATGCCATGGGTAGAACCTATTTTCAATGAATTAATCTTTGAAATGTCATGTTTATTCTAAAATTGAGAAGAAAGAAAAGATTTTAGTGGCTAAGTAGGATTCCATAAAAAAACATGCAAGTAAAAAGGAAAGTTATTAATGGTAAGTGGTTTATCAATATAAGATCTAGGTATGCAAAAAATGAAATTGCTTATGCTTGACTATTGTCAACAATTATCTTCCAATAGCTTAACCTTGGTCAAGTAATAGAAACAAGCAAAAAGGTTCAATTTGCCACAATTTTCAATCTTCTTAGTAAAGGTAAAACAATGATAGATTATGAAGATCTATAGCCTTTGTTTAAAGTTTAAGACTCTGATATGTCCCAAAAAACATTGGTTTAAAGGGGTTAGTTAACAAATGGAAAAATTATATAAACCATGAGGAAAGAAAAACAACTAAATTCATTATTAATAATGCCAAGTTTTAATCTCTTAGTTGTGATGAAATCACATCCATGGATAATAGAAGTTGGGCAATGCGAATGTTATGTTGTGTAAGATTGGAGTTGGATACCCTTGTTGTTATATGTCCAACAAGTGTTTAATGGATTTGGAATCAACATTTAACTTTCTTGATCATCATGAATTTTTTGATGACACAAGGGGGTTTGAAAGAAAAGGAGCTTACTTCAAGGTTGGTTTGTGTTGGTGTAATGGGGTCAATGCCTTTCAAGGCCTTAAATTTATAATTATAGTTCAAATTCAACATGGATACATTCCCTTTGTCATTGGTGTGCATTGTATGGCTCAATAATCAAACTTGGCAATACAAACATTTTCAAATTTACCTTTGGTTTTTCACTTAAGAGTCTTTTGTATTGTATTTATGCCTATTTCAACCATAGTCCCAATAAACATTTAAAATTACGAAATTGATAAAAATCATGGAAACAAAGGGCAATAAAACATTGCGAAACATCAAAACTAGTTGGATATCCATGATCAATTTCAACAAACATGTGTTATTTGAATATTACATTTTTCTCATGAAAGTGACATTAGATGTACCCACAATAGCATTTGCCAAATCTAATGTGTTTGTTGACTGATGTCAAAACGTTCCTAGGGTTGACAATTATTATGTCACTATTAAAGACAATGCATTCTTTCATTAAATTTGCATGATTGTGCAACCTATGTTTGTGTGTGACTTTATTGCAATAGTCAAGATTGTGAAGGGGGTGTGTTGGTTGTATTGTGGCATCCCTTCCTCTTTCTAAGGTGATGTGTTCATGAATTTCCAAGCCTTGATCAATTATGTTCATAAGCGCATGAATCTTCATTAGATTATTGATCTAAACACAAAAACAAGTCATTTTGCATTTGAATTTGTTGAGCAACATATTTGGGTCACATTTGTTGAATTTGTTGAACAACACATTTGGGTCACATTTAGATTGGGGGATTTGGTTTTGTACCAAAACTTGTATATGCAAAAATGGTGCCATTGCAAAAAAAAACAATGTGAAAAATATCTAGTAGTTCTCATAAATATTCTTTGTTAACCTCACAAATACATAAGGCTTGATGAATTACAGGTTCCAAGATTGTTTTCAGCCATAATTTTTTACTTATAGTGATTTTTTTTATCATTACTACGAAAAATAATCCAAAGTTGGCAATGTAAAAACCTTTTGACATAAAACCACTTACCAAGCTATGAAAAATCTTTTCCCCATCACAAATTCTTGTATAAAAACTTTCATTACATCAAGTTGGTTAAACTTGTACAAGTTATTGGCTCAAGAAGGATGAACATTGTTTTTATATGTTAACCTTCATGAAAATTAAACTATGGAACAAACTAACAACACATTTGGAGAAAAGTCATTTGGATGTCTAGCCATTAATCTTTCACCTTGCAAGACTTTCATTTTGGAGCAACAATTCAAAGTTGGAAAGATAATAGAACTCAATATGGAGTTTGAAAATTACCCAAGTTTCACATTTTTCTTTTTTGTATCATGAGTCTTGATTCTCTAGGCTTGAACTTTTCCTCTATTTTTTGCAATATTGTTAGATATTGGAATGCTTGGAAAGTTGGAAATTAAATGTTTGGTTTACATGTTACAACTTGCTTCACCTATTTATTGGCTCACGAAATTTTTGATTTGGTATGTTCCTTAACCTCATTACAAAAATTTATCAAATATTTTTTATGAAACTCTTCTATTAATGGCTCACCATTATGAATCTATATCATCATTTTGGGTATGAATTTTGAGCCATGGATCATGGCAATGAGCATATGGCTTTTAGCTAACTTTTATTTTAATGGTTGTTACAACTTAAGTTTTGATGATGTCAAAACTAATGGGCTACCTTTTGTTTCCATGATTCATGTCTTTTGGAATAAGCTAAACCTTCAAACCGACCCCCATTTGGGCCTTCTAAAATTATGGTTTATTTTCATAACAAACATGCAAGATAAAAAAATTCTTTTGTGTAGGTTAGGTTTTATGTTATAATGGGCAAGGTTTTTTATGGGTTGGGGTTCAATTCCCCAATATAGTTATGTTGTCACAAATTGAAAACACAAAACCTGCATAAGACGTACTAGAAATTTAAAGCTTGTAGGTCCAAAACTTATTTTTAAAATTTTCCTTTCACAAACTAGGATCAATAAAATGATTTCCCAAATTGTTGAAAATTTACATATTTCCTTGTCATTTATTGGCACAGTTCAACATCTATAAATCTATGTAACAATTATTGGTCATAGAGAGGCTCCATCTGTTGTACATCTACTTACTGTGTCCACACTGTGAACCCTAAACCCTAAACCCTAAACAATTCATCCCCTAAACCCCCTAAACCCTAAACCTAAACAATCCATTCCCTAAACCCCCTAAACCCTAAACCCTTTCATCAAAGAAACCAGTTCATCTAAAATGTGAAACTGGTTTTAATAAGGTAAAAACTTCCAAAAGTTGGATCCAATGCAATAGTCCGTGTCCCTGTGGGGGCAGGGCCCAAATAATCTGTGTACATTGTTGGCCTACACAAGGTAACAAGGAAAATCGAAGCAATAATATATACCCTAGCCCAGGGTCAATTTTCACATCTACAAAATGAATAATTAATTTTTGTAAAAAAATATTTATTCGTATTTTTGGATTTGAAATTAAGTATTTTTTTCATGATCTACGATGACATCCTGGTGTGAGGAATGAAATTATTCAGATTGTAACTTGCGACAATTGTGAAAGGTTTTCACCCGTCAACTTCATATTTTCATGAATTTATTAGTATTATTATTATTATTATAAATATTATAAATATTATTTAATGAATAAACTGACCCTAGGGTAAGGTAGACAGTTTTTGACAACTAACTGTTTTCAGTATTGGACAAGAACATGGAAAAACCCTAAGAATTGAACTTGAAATGCTAGGTACTCAACCTCTCTCACCATCCCCAGTACCAAGAGCCCAACACATGACCCTAAAATGAGCCCCACCAAACCCTAAACCAGCTGCCAACCCACAAAAAATGAGGAAAATGGGGTGGGACAAAACTGGCAATCATTGCCATGGAAAAGCAACAAATCACTTGGAAATTGTCCATTGATGATTCATTGGGTGGTCTTAGGCACTATTTGAGTGGAATAACATCAAACCCCATGTCATGTGTTCATGATTCCAAAGCAAAATTCATGTGTGACAACACTCTTGCATGTGTGATCATTTCATATGTTTCATCAAATTTATTTCTATAGAAAATTGTGATCATGTGAAAGGGACGAAATGAATAGGTAGGTTTAGAGCTGTCTTTTTGCACCATCAAAAGTAGGTTTAGGGTTCATGGGTAGGTAGTAGGTGGCATTATGAAATGCATATAAAAATATTTTCAATTTTTGTAAAGATTCTTGGATATCTTTTCTTTTCAGGTTTAGCAACCCAATGTGTAATAATTATTTAATTTCTCAATATTTCACTTGGGTAGTAAAAAAAATTAACAATTTATGGAATATTGGTTGTAGATAGAGGCAGCTTCTTTTAGCAAGTTTTTGTAGATTCTGCAGCTTCTTTGGCACCTTCTTTAAATTCTGAACTTTGAACCTCTAGCCAAATGAGACATTTTACAACAATTTTACAACAATTATGGAAGTTTTGCATTTGTTATTGGTATTCAAAAATACCAAATAATAATTTATGGAACTTCGATTTTTTTCTTCTCTCTTTTTGCCAAAGTGGGGAGAGATAATGTTTCATCAAATTATAGGATAGATAAATCTCTTCAATTGTTAGATATCCCATGCTCTACCATGATGGAGGATATTGAAGCAAGATTTAACTCCAGGTTTTATTATTTTTCCCACCCTCAATGTTGTCATGGATGCATGGAATGACCATGTTGTTCCTCCTTCAGTTCTTCTCTCAATGATGATAATTTCAACTCAAGATTTATTACCTACTCTTTTCACCTTTATTTCCACAATGGACTTAATTTTGTTCACTGGAAAACTCACATTTTTTCATTTTCAAGAAAAAAAATTAATTTTCAATTTTTAAATTTTAAAAAAAAAAAAAAAAAAAAAAAAAACCCATCCTGTGCTCTTCTTTCAAGCTTTGCCTCTATAGCCTTCTTTTGTGACTCCCCCTTCAATACCCTTCTTCTTCAATTCTAACTACACCAACCTTGCATAAGATGTCACATTTACAACCCTCATCATTATGAAGGGAAAAAAAAATGCAAGTGGTGTGGTAGAAAATTGGCCCAATTCCTGAAATTTTGACATCAAGTGTAGTAAATTCTTTAACTTTCGATATTTCAAGTAGCCTAATTTTTTTAATTGACATTTCCCAGAATAATCTAATTATTACTGAAATTGAAAGGGTTTATGATAGTAAAAAATGGGCAAATTTTTATTTACCATAATATCTTGTAGTTTTGACTCATGTTTTTTGAATAAGTGATTTATTTTGAAAGTTTTATCTCAAAATAAATATATTTTTTAAGGTTTAATATTTTTCTTCACAAGCTTTTGTTATTCGAATAATTTTTTTTTTGGAAATTTTCAACATTTCAAAAATAACAGAATTAATGCAAAGTTGCCAAGGTTGTAAGCTAGTTGATAGCAACTACATAACAATATTTTTTGGGCAATCTCCAATGTATGACCTAAGGTTGAATGAAGTATTGGGTAGCCTCTATCATGCCAAAATCTTATAGGGTATTAACCTTGTTAACCCATTGTCATAGGTTTCAACCAATTTAGGCTAGTATCACCCAATTGGTTTTCAAGTTGGCTTTTTAACTAAGAACTTAGGGGTATCACATTAGGTGATACCCCATTCAATAATCAACCCTAAACCTTGTACCCCCAATAAAACTATTAAATGTCTACTTAGGTTTCGTTTTCAAGACTAAGGTGATCTAGCAGGTAAATAAGGTAGGTAATTAAAAAACTCAAATAAAGAACCCCACACAAGGATTGAACCCAAGACTTTTCAAGTTTTTAGAATTCAACTCTTATTTCTAGATCACATGCCATATGTGGAAAGGCTTGTTGTAATTTCTTAACTTAAAATTTAATCATGCCAAGATCTCTTATTCTGGAACATGTGAATTTCAAATTAAAAAGCTATGAATTTTTTTTACATATGAAAGAATTTGGTTGAATGGTTAAGTGATTGTAACACCATTAAATTGTTTTGAGTTCAAAGTTCAAACCCAATGTGGGGAATGTTAACCTAAAGTTAATTTTCCGCCTTTTACTTAAGAGATTAATTATGTAAAGTACATCTTGATAACTTTTATTATCAATAGTAATTATCTTCACTTTTGGAGGATTAAGACCATTAATATAGTTTATTTTTAGGGATGGCCTAGAATGGTAAGTAAAATGTCAATCATCTTTTTTTTTAAAGGTGATAATTGGTTAATTGCTTAGAAGGTAAAAGGTAACATGGAGAGAATTTACAAAGACCAACAAATTGGACTTCTTTTAATGGTGTAATCTTTTTTGGTATAGATTTGGGGAGGATTTAAAAGTGGAAAGGCCCCTTTTGTTTTTCTTATTATTTGGTCTTGGAATGTAAATTTTTTCTCCCCTTCTTATTCTTGGAGGTTAACCTTGGAGGGGGGTGTTTGTATTTTCTTTTCACTTGTAGGTTGTTCATTATTGGGAGGAGAATTGTCTCATTAAAAAGAAGGGGAAATTTTCTCTTTTTGTATTTTGTGTGGCCAAGTGGGCTTAATAAATACTAGTTGTGTTTCATTTTTTTTAATGTTGATTTTGGATTCTATATGTATATTCTAATTGGACCTATTAATTAGGAAATAATTGATGGCTATTGAAGCCAACTATTACTATTGTATTTGTCATGGACATATGTATTTGTTGACATGTTGCACCATTTTAGAGGAATGTAGAAATTGCTACCCTAGCAATGGTTTTTCTATTGTAGGGTAGAATTACTACCTCTATCAAAACTATTCTTTCTTGTTATATTCACACATGGGCTACATAGCTTACTACCCTAATGATAATGAAAAGTTTGTAGATAGTAGATAGGTGGGAAAAGGTAATATTACCACTTAGTAGTAATTGGTTATTTTTTTCACATTTGAATGAGTAATTTCTTTTGTCAAGTTATTTTGCTAGTAATATGTAAGTAAAGTAATAATTATTTTTTTGTAGTTTTAATGTCTCCTTTCCTAGTATTATCATTTTGTTAAAGGTGATTATTGAGGACCTTGTTGGGGTTTATTTATACGAAGCATGCATGATATATTTAGATTTTTAAAATATCTTTAATGTTGAGAACTAAGATGATATTTGCGGTTTTATCATTGATGAAATTCACCTTGTGTAAGAACCCCCCCGCCCCCCCCCCCAATCTTTTTTTGTTTCATACATAAATTGGGTATTCAAATTTTTTAAATAATTTTCTTCAAAAATATTGGGCCAACTCTCACAATTTTAATAGAAATTAAAACCAATAAATTTCACAAAAAGTTGAAAATTGCCCAACATTAGATAATAGCCACAACCACAATTATTATAATAATAGTGGTGTAGTTGCCCACCAAAAATCACAATTATAGTGATGTATTAACTTCATAAATCACATCATGTAACATATTTCAATATAAATCTTCATTAAACACATATAAGTTGAAATTGTACCAAAAAAAAATTGGAACTTTCTGAAAGTTTTAGCTTTAGTACATATGGTGGTTGCTATTATGCAACATTACAATGGTCAATTATTTCCCATAGAATGGAATTCTTGATTCTGAATTCAATACTAAGTTCTAAATGATGTTAGGAATGACAACCATATTGACCTACAACAAAAAAATCAAATCAAATCATCATTTGAAGTTGACATATAATTATTTTGGCATTAATCATCATGGTTAGGGTTTTTTGGGGGGTTGTTATCTAAAAGCTATTTAAAAACAACCAAGTTTACATATTTGGACATCCTTTTGTGATGCGTTGTTGATTTACACCCTTAGCAGACTTGGCACATTTTGTACATAAGTTGCATGTTTGGTTTTGGTGTTTCAAGTGGCATCCACATAATCATTTTTGACAAAAAGGAAAATTAAAAAATGAGCATTATGTTTCAACTTTTTGTACAACAATGATCTTCACAATGAGAGCCTACTTGTTGAATTTATATGAAAGCATCTCAAGTTTTGTTACCTAGTGTAAAGTAGTGATGCATCAAGGTATAATAGAATTAGATGTAGAGCAAATATTAAACAAGGTAGAATGCATATGATTAGTGAGTTGGTAGTATGAAGACATTTCATTAGATGAGGATTCAAATTACTTTTGGAAGGAAAAACTTAGGACACAGTTTTAAAGGTTGAGGATTTTTCTAAAAGATTGTTTTTTTACATAGAGAAACTAAGATAGTTGCTACAGATTAATAAAAACAATAAGTAGTTTAAAGTTCTATTGAGTTTCAAACAAAAAAAATTTATGTTTTCCATTTTTTATTTTTACACCTAATATTAGAGATGTTTGAGATATTGGATTTTGAGTAAAAAAAAAATAGGAGGATAGTGATGCGTGAACATAACAACTAATCTAAACTAATGTGTTTTTCTAACTAAATTGTGAGCCCTAACCTTAGATTTTTAATATTGATAAGAATAGAGAATCTGGAAAAAGAAACAATTATTATAATGAAAACATTGTGTGAAAATAATCTACAAAGAAAATCAAAATAAATGAAACCACAACTTGTAAACTTTAAAGTATTTTTGAAAGTATGATTGTATTATTTTGTTCGTAGGTAGAAAGCAATTTTGGATCAAATTTGCGCATGTACCACATTTCTTTAAACAATACTTGCACCATGTTCATTGAAGTCATTTTCATTTTTTTTCATTGCTACAAATGTCAAAGATTTCATCACAATTTATTTTTTTTGTACACAAGTATCATTAAAACACCAATAATAAATATTACAAAAGATTATAAAACATTATCACTAAATGTGAAATTTAAAAAATCCAAAAATTGAATATCATTTTGATGACAATGAAATGGGGCATTAGAAAATGCTCCAAGTTTATTTTGATATAGAAAGGAGGTATTATTTCCTTTTAGTATATAGTTGAATTTTGCAATTAATACAGATCAAAAATTTATACTAGTCTTAATGATCTTCAATGGCAATCATCCATCACAAATTGGGCAATATTCAAACTATGAAAATACACAAATTTAGAACACCCTTTCATGTTGTAGGTAGTTCTTGTGATTTTGGGCAAATTTTTCATAAACAAAATTGGTTTTCTACCAAATTGTTTTGCAAAAATCAAGGAATTTGTGACATGATATTTTTTCAAAATAATTTTTGCGAAATGGAAAAACTTCATGAAAAAAATCATTAGGTTAAAGCAAGATAAAATATACGTGAAAAATACACATCTCAATTTAAATCATGTTTCATCCATATAATTTTACAATAAAACATCATCAAATTGAGAAAAATTGTGTGTGAAATATAATTCATTTATTCTATTCAATCATTATTAGGAAATGCGTCCTAGTTCATTCTAGGTTTCACTAGATTTTGAGTGAATTTGGACATTTTCACCTAGTGAAATTGTTTAACCCCCCAATGAACGGGGTTCAGTTGCTATGGACATTGAATTGTTTCATTAATACCTATTGAAACAAGGTTATTATCAAATGTAATACAAATTTACCAAGCCATTCATTTGTTAGTTAATTAACTAACCAACATGGAAATCAATTAAAATTTAATTATTTTATATAATATAATTCATAATTTCATGATATTTTTTAACCTATGATTTATTGACACGTGTCATTACTTAGCCTAGGTAGCCCACATAATCAACCTAAACACTTATTCTAAGAATTTGACAGGGGAATATTTGGTCAACATACCATTGTTGACCACACAAACACCACTTATGAGGTTTGAACCTTTGACCTTTGGAATGGAGGCAAACATTCTTACCATCAAGTCACCCCGCTTGTTGCGCTAATATGTTACATTACATTTTATTTATCAAATATTTCATTTTAAACATTGTAAAAACATAAACTTTGAAAATTCATATCTTATTGAAATGTGTTTAAATGAAATGATTCAAGTTTATTTTTTTAAAATTTTCAATGTAATTAAATTTATTTCCCTTTGAAAGTTTAAAATCATTTGAATAAAAAAAAATTGAATTTCATTATTCAACAACATTTCAATGACCATCTTTTGAAAAAAAAAATTTAATAAATGGATTATTTTTTGGTTAATATAATAATACCACTTATGTTAAACTTTTTTCAATTATTTTTGATTATTTTTGTTCTTTCACCCTAAGCTATTTTTGGTTATTCTAAATTATTTTTGGCTCCTTTAACTTATTTCACCTTAAGTTACTTTTTTTAATATAAATTATTTCATGTTAAATTATTTTTGGCAATCCTAAACAATTATAATATATGGCTATTGCTGGTTATTCTATTAATAGCTATTGATGGATATTGGTGGTTATTAATGATTATTATATTAATGGCTACTGATGACTATTCTATGGGTGGATATTCATAAAACTTGAATATTTGTGGAACAAAATGCCAAAATTGCAAGATTTCAAGGGAGGAATTTATGGAAATTGCCAATATGTTCCAATATGTTGTTAAATATGTATTCAATTTTTTTCTTTTATGAATTTTATGAATTTTAACCAAATTTGTTTATTTTTTCTTGAGATGATGGGGCAATGTCACGAAATAGGAATTTTTTAAAATGTAGATGTTGAATGTTTTAATTAATCAATTATAATGGGGGTGTGATATCAGCTACTCAATGAAATTCAATGAATATATGGTAGTTATTCTTTGACGAAAAATTAGGCAATCATGTTGGCCTATCATGGCAATCAAAAAATGATCATTTTCAAATGCAAATGATAGTTATTTCATAAGAATAGGGGACAAGTGTTGTTGATTACATTTACTTAAATGAACTATGTGTTTCATTACCTCATTAATTTTTTTTCCAATATTTGAAATTTTAAATATTTGTTATCCAAATTTAATTAAGAATGTTTGGATGGTATCTTATGAGAATATGTATTTTATTTCAAAGATGTATGAACATAATATTTGCATTTGAAACCATGGTTATATATTAGAAAATTGTTGCAATTTGCAACATTTTGCATAAGTTATGAAGTTATTTTACATTTTATGCAAGTCTTTTTGTCCATTAATTTTTAGAATTGGGATATTCATTTCTAATTATTGCAAGTTATTATTATTTTTGAAAATCCTTGTCGAATGGAAACGTCATTAAATTATTTTATTTTATGTTTATGACAGTAATGATTCCAAACAAGGAAAAATCCTTCCTTCCTCCTCTCCCCCCTCTTTTTGCATTTTTTATGTTCCAATATGGTTTTCAATAGTTTCTCATTATTTATCTCAAATTTTCAAATGTTGTTTTTTTTGTGTCCATCTAAATGTGTAGAAAAAATAATTAAGAAGATAGACTTGAAAGAGGTAGGTTATTAAAATATTCTAGTGACAATGTTTCATTGGAACTAATTTATGTACAATGGGTATTTTGGTGATCATCATTATGACAATTTCAAAATCATTCTAGATTATAATTTGTCATAGATCAAATTTCATTTTAGAATTGTTTCTTGTTGTTTATTTTGGACCCTTGCAATGTTCCTTTTTTTCGTTTATTTGTATGTTGTTGTGAACTTATTAATGAATCAGATTTTCATTGATATTTTTCCTACCAAATCAAGAATGAAAATATATTAATGGAACAAAATGATAAATAGTGCAATTTATAAAAAAATTATCTTTCAAAAAGACAAAATTGATTACACAAAAAAATTATTATGTCCACAAAACATAATTTAATCATTTTCACTAGTAGTGCAAAATAGCTTGGAGCCCAAATTTGAATGTAAAAATCATGGACATGAAAAGGCATATTCATGTAAGTGGGTAAGGAAAAGGATTATTTGGATGCGAGCATGCATAGTCCTCATTTTTTTGAATTAAATTTCCATTGAAGTATTGGTATATAATTTTAATTGGTTTTGTAATTCCATATGTGTTATGTGTGAGAATCTTGATACAAATAATAATAATAAATAAATAAATAAATAAATATTTGAAGGTTATGTGAAATGGCAATTGTGGGTAATACGGTATTCATGTTGAATATTTTTAGTCACATAATAGGTAACATAAGAAACAAGGAGAGCTGAAAAATGGAACAATGAGGAATGAATATCTTACAAGATGCCCACATTTCTATTAAAATACATCAATGAAATGTTTAGTTTGCCCATTGAATGTGTTTGAATTGCAATTCCCTTAAATTGTGATCATCATTTGAACTTGATTCAATGGCATCTCAATATATGTAAAAATGAAATGCAATACTTGTGATTAAGCTGAAATTTTCCATTTCCAATTTCAAGAATCTTACAAGACACTTTTATAAGAATCTTAAATTTTGAAAATATTCTTTGCATTTGTGAAAGGGGAAAAAACTAGTTTGTTACAAGAGAAATCATCGAAAGGTAACATTAATTTTTGTTGTGGCAAACAAAAATCCAATTACAGCCTCAGCATATTTTGCCTTTTTTTTTTGGGGGATGTTTGTCATAGCATCTATGCTTACTTGTTAATGTTTTAATGGTCTTTTACAATAGCGTCAACAATTAAGTTAAAATATGTCTAAGGATGTTTTGCGATTGTTGCTATACTAAAATGTTGGATATAATCATTGAATCCCAATGTAGCTTTTATCCAATTTAAGGGCTGAGCCAATGGTGTTTTGAATCCAAAAACCCTCTCAATGGGGTTCTTTGTTGTAATACATTAACTTGTTAGTTAAACTCCATAGAATTAATTTTCCCCACATATTCAATGTTAGGCTATGAAAAAAACCTAGTTAAATTTCTTTGATGTAAAGGATGACATTATTCATAATTTTAAAAAATATTTTTATTTATTTTTATGACCATGTTTTAACCCTTCTTGACCATGAAGCCCACCACTACACTTTTGATATGACAAAGCCCTCAACAAGGTGGTGTGCACAATGGTCATTTCATAAATTTTCAAACAACAAGGCGGAAATTATTGAATTCAAAATGATTTTTATAATTGGAAATTAATTAAAGTTTACAAAATTATTTTTTGGAACCAATCAATGCCTCTTCATCATATTGACAATTCAGTTCACATTTGTGTATCATGTCACATGAAAAAATGCATTTGCCTCTTCATGTCATATGAAAAAATGCATGAGAAATCTTCCCATGGGTGACTTTTCATGTCACATGAAAAAATGCATTTTCCTTTTCCTTTTCATTTCATTTCATTTCATGGGAAAATGCATAAGAATCTCTTATTTTTGACCATTATATTAGCCATCCTCCTATTTAGCCATCTTTTTCTTATGATTTTTAAGGTGCTTCTTCTTATTTCTCACCTAAGCCATAAAATTTAGCCAAGTTTTCACATAAGAAAAAAAAAACCTTCAAAGGAGAAAAAAGGGCATTTGGGATTCAAGTTAGGGCCTAAGGCCATTAGCTATCACCCTTTATTTGGGGAACTTAGGGTAAAATACCTTACCCAACACTTCTTACTACATATGTAAAAAATTGGTAGAATTTTTTGTAGTGTATGAGTGTAGTGCCCTAGCCAAAAGGGCAAGGTACCAAACTAAACAAAATATTCCATCATTTTAATTTGGGGATATGTTCCCATATGGTTTTTAATAATCGATCACTATTTATATCAAATTGTTCATGACCATGTAAAAATGGAAGGGAAAAGGTTTGAGAAAATAGGATTGAAAAAGGCAAGTTATTAAAATGTTTTAATTTCAATGATACAGGAACTAGTTTATACATTTCAAACACAATTACTTTATTTTCAAGCTTAATCATTTTATGATTATTTTCTTTTCCTTCACCTTTGCTAACATCTACTCCATTTTATAACTATCTCACTTCTTTTTCCGATTCACCAACATGGATATTAAAAAATAAATTAACATAGGTCTTTTCATGTCCATGAAATTTAACATTAACATAAATATATGAAAACATAAGAAAAAATTAAGGCCTTGTTATTTTGAGAATGCCACAACTCTCAAGTGTTACCCTTCATTTAAGATTCCTCAAAAAGACAAAGCTTATGCTAAAGGTGCCTCATCTCTCTCTAGTTTTCAAACAAAAATCAACCATTCAAAATTCTACGAAAAATTTATACAAGTTTTAAGGTGCATTCACACCTAATGTTAAGTCGGTGTTAAGTGAAAATCTAGGTGGCATCTTAGGTGGTACCCAATGTTAAATCAACGATCCTTTAATATTAAGTGAATGTTAACTTAACATAAAAATCTTTAAGGTAAATAGGTTTAGGTTCTAAATGAGTTGTAGCTTGGTGTTAGGGGTACTTAATACTAGAAGTCCTTAAAACACCAAGTGTGAATGCACCTTAAGGACCTTGAACATGGCAATTTGGGGAATATCATTTTGCTAACAACCTTTGAGTTAGCATAAGGTTAGTGGCCTCTCATTGGCTCAATGGTACTGGAACTACTCCCTACATCTGGCCTCATAAGAAGTGGCAAATCAAGTTTTAGACGCCACTTATGCCACTTGCTCCGTAGGCCTCCGCGCCACATTATAAGTTTTTTTATAACTCCGTAGACCACATTATATAATGTGGCGCGTAAGTGTGGTCACTCCGCGCCACATTATAACTCCGTAGACCACACTTTTCTGATAGTTAGGGCAAAAATTGCATTTTGGGGTAGCAAGTGGTGCCAATCTTTGGCGCCGCGCCACTTTATATTAAAAAGGATAAAAAGTGGCAAATGCCACTTATTATGAGGCCAGCCCTACATGGATGAAAAGGGGCACCTCAATCGGAACTACTCCCTAACATGGATCCCTAGGGTTGTTCTCGCGGGGATGATGACCCTAGGGATTTCCGGGGTGCATAAAACCCTAGGGTTGTTCTGGTGGGGATCAGGGATTTCCCGGGTGCATAAAACCCTAGGGTTGTTCTGGTGGGGATCAGGGATTTCCCGGGTGCATACAACCCTAGGGTTGTTCTTGTGGGGATGACCCTAGGGATTTCCCGGTTGCAGAAAACCCTAGGTTTGTTCTCATGGGGATGACCCTAGGGATTTCTGGGTGCATAAAAACCCTAGGGTTCTTCTTGTGGGGATGATCCTAGGGATTTCTTAGGGTGCATAACACCCTAGAGAAATAAAAAGACAATGGTGTGCGGAATACCCGAAAAGAACCTTTTTTTTTTTTTTTCTTTTGGGGTTTTAGGTTTTGGGGGGGGGGGGGGGGGGGGGGCTGGCTATTGAAAGTCAAGAGCAATTTCCCGGAAATTGTCGCAGAAGAAGGGAGGGAGGGAGGAGGAATTAGGGTTAGTAAAACAGGGACTTGGTCGTGGTGCTTGTTGATGAGGGAGGAGAAGAGGAAGAAGAAGAAGCAGCAGAGGAGGAGGAGGGAGAGGAAGAAGGGAGTGGCAATGGATGGGGTAAGGTAGCAATAAATTGCTACAAGAGTTGCAACAAGCAGCAGCAGCAGTAGTAGAAGCAGTTCGTCATCAGCTTTCGCAACGGTGCCAGCGTTGGAGCTTTCCTACTGTTGTTGTTGCCCTTGCATATGTTTCCCCCCGCACACTTGTGGTTGCGCATTCACCTTCAATTTGCTCGCATCGCCTGCCCCCTAATGGACCCCATCCTTATTACCTTGCCCCCAAATGGACCCTAGCATCCTTTAGCTTCTTGTGATCATTTTAACTATACTTCTTGGGTTTTGTTTGTCACTCTCTTTAGAGCCTTTTGCTTTCTCCTTTGGCTCCTTCCGCCTGACCCTTCTACCCGGGTGGTAAAAAAAACCTTCTGTTTACATTCCGGAAGCTGGTGTACAATCTGTACCAAGCAGAATGACAGTCATAGCGGCCTCTCCCGATGTGCGTATTGTCACTTCGTTGCTTCGCTCTCTCTCTTTTTGTTCACAAGTTTTTTTGTTTTGTGTTTCTTTTTTTTTTGGGGGTTATGATACTTGTAGCATACTGGATTTGCTCACTAGGGATGGGGGATTTTTCTGAAAATTGGGGTTGTGGGATCGGCGCAGGAAGACGATGATATGTTGGTGCCTCCTCAAGATTTCAACGAAGGTGTGGAACCGATGGAAGGTGGGTCCCTCCCTTGCCTGCCCTACTACATGAACTTACTAATTCATCTGTTTGGGGTTTTTCTCTTGGGGGCCTTCCTCTGCAAATCGTGAGAAAGCAAGAGACACAGATTCTTTGTTAGGTTTATGTGTGCCCTGACTGTTGTGTCAAGGGCATGACAAGAATCTGATGCTTTCTAGATTAGGTCATGATTGTCACAGTTTAGTCATATGGACTAATGATGAACCTATGAATTTCATGATTGTCTCTCATGGCTGCCAAGCTGAAATACACCATGCTTTTTCACAAGTGCGCAATGGTGGAGTGAATGCTCTAGTAGGTTATGATCAACTGAGAACATGTGAGAACATGGTCATTGTATGCTAGGACCCAATTGCACTAGCAGATATCAGGCATCATGAGCAATAGCTTCAAGCATGTATTCAGATCCACCTTAAGTTAAGCCTGACGTTGGGAAAGGACTAGTTTTCCTAGCACAATGATCAGTGTTCTTAGGGCTGGCCAGTAAGCATATTCAGAGTGCATCTCTTTCCCTACAGTACTGTTCATAAGGATGCCTTACCTGAAGACAATCCTCAGGAGTGAATGTAATGGATTGAATAATGATGGATTTGGGTGTTCAATTGTGGCTGAACTGATGATTGGTGTTTCATAGCTTGCTAATCTGCAGAGTTTGCTTCTGATTCTTCCCTTTCTCAAAGAGTACCTTCTGATTGGCATATGAACTATACCAATTTGAGAAATTTGCAAGCATGTAACTCTAGGTTTGATTGCTTGGTGCAGTCTTAGGACAGGGAGAGAGAGTTCCCACAGTGGAGAATCAGCCAGTCGTCGATGACCCATTGACAGGGAAGTTTGCATGGACGATAGAGGGCTTCTCTAAGATTAATATGCGGAAGCATTATTCTGAAAGCTTCACTGTTGGAGGATTCAACTGGTAAGCACACATTGCTACCAACTAAAATGGTCCCAAAGATTGCAACAGGCTGAGTGATCAATTGGCTATAGCAGGATATATGATTTGCTGACAAGGGGCAGAAAGAAGATTCTTTTCTTGTAAAGATACCTTGTATAATGGGGAATAATCTAGTAATGCTGATATTTAGTATTCTGTAATTGTGCTTCAGTATTCTCATTTTTGCAGTTGGAGGAGAGGAACTCAGCTTTGTGTATTATGTAATCTTGTACACTTCCTTTTAGTTGCAAGTGCTTCTCTTTGACCTGCTCAAGAAGCCTCTAACCTTGGTGCAGAAAGACCAGCATCTTGTATTTTCGTTCTTTATTTGAATTTCCCTTGGAACGTATTCTGCCCTGTTGGTTGTGTCTACTATGGCTACCTGCTTTGTCAGAGAAAGACTGAGGTTTGCTGCCTTGTGGGTGCAGGCGTGTGTTGCTGTTTCCAAAGGGGAACAATGTTGATCATTTGTCACTGTATCTTGATGTTGCGGATTCTGCCTCTTTACCTTACGGATGGAGCAGATTTGCACACTTTAGCTTGGCTGTTGTCAACCAGTATGATCCTAAAGCCACTGTTAAGAAAGGTCTGGCTTCTTTGTGGACATCTCCTGTAGAACCAATACCAATCTGATTCCCATGGTAAAACCTTGCTGATGGAGAAAGTACTGTTGTCAGTTGATGCAAAGGAGCCTAATGGTAGGTCATGCTTAAATTTTGGCCTTGACAACCTCTAGCATCCTAACTGGCTTTTGGTCCCATTGGCAGATACACAGCATCAGTTCAATGTCCGGGAGAGTGATTGGGGTTTCACATCTTTTATGCCTCTTCAAGACCTATATGATCCTGCCAAAGGATTCTTGCTGAATGACAAAGTTATTGTAGAAGCAGATGTGAATGTCCGAAAACTGGTTGACTACTGGGCATATGATTCCAAAAAGGAGACTGGTTTTGTTGGTCTGAAGAACCAGGGAGCTACATGCTACATGAACTCTCTCCTGCAAACTCTCTATCATATTCCCTACTTCCGCAAGGTTTTTTTTTGTCCTTCCATTTCTGGTGATAGAGAAGGTGGTTGCAATCTTGTGAATGCTATTTTAAGAAGTATGTTTCACCACCATAGATAAACCCATTATTCCATGTGCTACTTTGTCTCCTCTCTTTGCTGATATGTTGATGCATGGGTACTTGAATCTTAGTTGGGTAGTAACTTTTTGTCCCATTCTTACCAGGCTGTGTACCATATGCCAACTACTGAAAATGATTTACCTTCCAACAGCATCCCACTGGCATTGCAGAGCCTGTTTTACAAAATACAGTACAGCGACACAAGTGTTGCAACAAAGGATCTCACAAAATCATTTGGATGGGACACATATGACTCTTTTATGCAACATGATGTACAGGAGCTCAATCGGGTTCTTAGTGAGAAGCTTGAAGATAAAATGAAGGTATGGTTACCTTCTCCTGTCTGATGGGTCACATAGGTTCTCTCTGGTAAGCTCCTTGCTGAGGTAGGTTGTGTGAGATTTTTGCAGGGAACTGCTGTTGAAGGCACAATTCAGCAGCTTTTCGAAGGGCATCATATGAACTACATTGAATGCATCAATGTTGATTACAAGTCAACACGCAAGGAGTCATTCTACGGTACACTTGTTTTTGCTGTGGTGGATGGAGGCTATAATTCACAGTTTGGTGCTTTATTACCTACCATTTTTCGAGTCACTAGATGTGCAGAGGCTGATGTATTTTTCCTTGCAGATTTGCAACTTGATGTCAAGGGATGCAAGGATGTATATGAGTCTTTTGACAAATATGTGGAAGTGGAAAGGCTTGAGGGAGACAACAAGTACCAAGCTGAGCAGCTTGGTCTGCAGGTCAGATCCATCATGTGTGGGTTTTGTTTCTGCTTTGCTTCTGACATGGAAACCTTGAGGGAGGTTAGCCACATACTTGAGGAATTAGCATGTATTGCTACATGCAATTCCTCTAGTACTTATGCCTACTAATTGCTAACCAATCTGTCAAGGGAGTTTAGCTGCATGTACTTGAGGAATTAGTATGTAGCAATTCAGACAGTCTGATCTCACACTTGTAGATAGTATGGCTGTGCGTCATCTTTTGTGCAGGTCAATGTAAGAATAAAAAGATGTTTTTCAGAGAAAGTCACAGGTCAATTTTTGTAGCCTTGACAGTTGGTTGGCTTTTTATGTTTGCAGGATGCTAAGAAGGGAGTTCTTTTTATTGACTTTCCACCTGTCCTTCAGCTTCAACTGAAGCGGTTTGAGTATGATTTTATGCGAGATACAATGGTCAAGGTGTGTATAATAAATTGCCACTCAGATGCATTCTTTTTGTAGTAGGTATACAATCAGATAAGATAAGTTGTGAGTTGTGTTCAAGCATTCTTCCATATTTCTGTCGATTTGATGGTGTACTCATCATGTTGCGCCCTATGTGGAAAGTTATGCATAAACTGTGCCATTGGGAAATTAGTTGTTCTGCAACTTTGCAGCCACTTTCCTATAATTTTTTTGTCTATTTGAGGGATCACTGAATTTTATTTAAGAGCATGTTTTGGAGGAACCTTTTTTATCTATCATGCAAATGTTGCACTTCTTTTGGTTATGCACTCACTGATCACATTAGAAAGGAAACAGCCTCTTGGTCCTTATGTAGCATTCAAAAATGCAGATAAATGATCGTTATGAGTTCCCTTTGCAACTTGACTTAGATAGAGAGGATGGTAAATACCTCTCTCCAGATGCAGATCGAAGTGTTCAAAATCACTACACCTTGCACAGGTCTGCAAAGTTTCCCTTCTTTTGTATCCAAAAAGAACTGTTCAGTTTCTCTGTAATCACAGTTTCTTATTTTAAGCCATGTTTGCATTCACTTCATGGGGAGTATTGTTGGACCCATTGGAATTATTGTTGACTATATCTCTTGCCAGACTTATATCTTGGCTTTTTCCTCTCTGTCAGTGTGCTTGTTCATAGTGGTGGGGTACATGGAGGACATTACTATGCTTATATCAGACCAACATTGTCTGACCAGTGGTAACTTACATTCAAACCTGACTTTGGTTATGTCTGCTTAATCTCATTCCTTATAGGTATTGAATGGATGGGTGGGTTAAGTACTTGGTGGCTCTGCAGAAACTAGTTGAGGTGGCTCCATTGGTTATCTATCTAGCATATGTAATACCTAGTTTGGAGCTCAATTTCCTCGCAACATCCCTTAATATTTGACATTTTGACATTGGTCATGAATGATTGAAGCATAACCCAGTGGAGGGATTGAAAGATGCCCATTTGAGCTTCAAATTTTTGATTGAGTATATAGTTTGCACACAAGGCAGAGTTGTTTTGAACTGGAGAGGATGCATCTGCCTTCTGTAGGAATAGTCAATTCAATATAATTGTACCATGGACTTGTATACTCATGTTGTGTTGGAAAGAGCTGACTGAATGTATTTTTCACTGAAGAATTGGACAAATGCATGGTTAAGCTAGTGTTATTGAAGTTGCAACCTTGTTACTGGAATTCTGGCAGGTACAAGTTTGATGACGAGCGTGTAACAAAGGAGGAGCTCAGGCGTGCTCTTGATGAACAGTATGGAGGTGAAGAAGAGGTATATTGCTTCATACATGGTTCGCTATCTATTTGCTTCTGATGGTGAGATTGCATGTGAACAGAAGTGAGTGTGCAGGAGGAGGGTGCATTGTGAGTTGCAAAATTCCATCATGGTGCATTTGGCTGAGTATTGCATTTCCCCTTGCAGCTTCCACAGACCAACCCTGGATTCAACAACACACCCTTCAAGTTCACTAAATATTCCAATGCATACATGCTGGTGTACATCCGAGATGCAGACAAAGACAAAGTTGTTTGCAATGTTGATGAGAAAGACATTGCAGAGCATCTGCAGGTAAGATGCATTACTGACATCATAGGGCACATAATCCTATTGCTGAAACAAACTGAACTGTCTGCTTCTTATGAGTACATTGATTCCATGTGGGGAGATATGACTAGGTTAGAGAATTTTTCCATATATGAATCATTTATTTATAGGAAGTATCCAGCACGAGAGCAGTGTGGAGTGGACATAACCTGTTCCTCAATCCCTTGCGTTCAGATAAGGTTGAAAAAGGAGCATGAGGAAAAGGTGAGGAAAAGGAAGGATAAAGCAGAAGCCCATCTGTACACTATCATCAAGGTAATCACCACCTGCTTTAGCATGTTCCGTTTCCACTGCTGCTCTTTTGTTTGTTAGATTTTGTGTTCTGATTTTACTTGCTTGGCCAAATATCAGGTTGCTCAGGACATTGACCTTTCAAACCAAATTGGGAAGGACATTCATTTTGACCTTGTTGATCATGACAAAGTGCACAGCTTCCGTATTCAAAAGCAGACACTCTTCACACAGTTCAAGGTGTGTGGGCTACTTTGGCTCTTTGCTTGTTCCTTTAACGTCTCTCCATTATGGCAAATTGTGTAATGTGATGGTTTCAGGTGGATTTTTCTGTTTGTACAATGCTTTTCCCTGGGTGACTGGGTGAACATAATATTGTTTGGTATGCCTTAGTGTAAACAATTGAATCCTTTCCTAACATAGGATTGTGAAGGGCACCATTCTGTGATGAAGGATGGATTGCACTGTCCAAGGCATACACCTCCTTGTCTTTAGGATTGTGATGCTGCAAAAGAAAATTCCATGTCATGCATTGTTGCCTGCTTTGATAATCTTGTTGATACATTGGTTGATTTCTGGTTAAGCCCATGCATTTATCATTTAGTTGCTCCTACTCTACATGAAATGGGATTTCCACATTGTCTTGCAGGTGTCTTTCAAATGTCCGACATTAATTGAGTTTGTTCTATTAAATTGATTAGCTGAAAAGATTAGTCTTCCCCTGGAGATTGCACTCTTGTATCACAGTCATTTCTTTTGAAATCTGATTATGTTTACGTACATCTGCAGGAAGAAGTGGCCAGAGATCTTGGCATTCCTGTCAACTGTCAAAGATTCTGGCTATGGGCAAAGCGTCAGAACCACACATACCGTCCCAACAGGCCATTGAATGAGCATGAAGAGTCCCAAACAGTGAGAGCCATGATCCTTACCTTGTTTCTTGCCTGTAATTTTAGTTTGAAAATGTACATAAGCTCTAATATACACATATATGGTGTTTCTAATGATCATGCTCACAATGAGAATCACTTTCTGAGTGAAAAGTGTTTGGAGTGTCATTCTTTGTTGTACCATGCTTTTTTGTTCCTTTTAGCAAAGCAAAGATGAAGCCTGGATTTAGATGTTGGCATGTTTTCCTGATCAGGTGGGCCACTTGAAAGATGCTTCAAACAAGGCTCATAATGCTGAACTGAAGCTTTTCTTGGAAGTTTATCTCCCCAATCCGGTACTTCATGTCACCTACTTGGTGGTTTTCCTCCAGAATATTTGTAGCTTGATACCTTTGATACCTGACAAGGCTGCTGCTGAATCCTCTAAATTATGCAATTGTTTCTGTTTGCAAAGGATAATTCCTTTCTCAACACTGCTGTTTGCTGGACCATCTAGACACAGGGACCAGCTGTTCCCCTGGAGAAAACCAAGGAGGATGTCTTGCTATTTTTCAAGCTGTACAATCCAGAGAAAGAAGAGTTGCGGTAAAGGCTTCTCTCTGTTATCACATCTCTGTTTCACACAGTGGTGTATATAGACACATATATAGTTGGTGAGAGAACAATGCATACTTGAGCTGGAGTTGCTGAGCACTCATCCTTGAGAGCAGTTGCAGTACTGCTTCATCTTTCTTCATCTCTTTACCGTGGTGTTGTTTACTTAGTCTACTTTCTTTATGGTAGCAATTCATCCTTGCAAATCCTCTGTGGGCAGCTCAACAGTAGAATTCCTGGTGAGACTCCAATGGATGATTGTTGTAAATCATCACACATAGTGAGTCTTACTGCTAAGAAACTGACTGCTCTTGAGAATGTAGGAAATCCTTTGCTATGTAGGTTGCTTGCCCGTTGATTTCTTGCAGGCTCATTGTTTAACTCATATTTTGAAGTTGTGTGCAGAGAACAAAAGTATGATTTCACTCACATGCTAAAGCTGTTGTTGACTAGCATCTTTGAGATTTGGTCTATGTTTGTACCATGCAGGTATGTGGGCAGATCCTTTGTGAAGGGAGGGGGTAGACCAACTGATATTTTGGAGAAGTTGAATGAAATGGCTGGTTTTGAACCAACGGAGGAGATTCAGCTTTATGAGGTAAGTTCCTGCCTTGCCTGTGAACTCTGTGAACTCTTTCAACTGTAGTTGTGTTCACATCAAACACTGGAGTATGTGATGTGAAACTGATGATGCAGGTCGTTAGTGTAGTGTGCAAGTACTTCTGCCAATTCTTGAGAACATTACCTGAGAATGCATTCTTGCTTCTTCTTTTGCTCAGGAAATCAAATTTGAGCCAAATGTCATGTGTGAGCACATTGATAAGAAATCCACCTTCAAGAATAGCCAGGTAACAATTTCTTCATTGGAGTCTCAATCACTTTCATCATCTTGTAGCACTTCCAGGTTAGGAAAAGTGGATCCAAAAACTCAGGTCTTTCAATCTGTGTTAATGACTCCATTCGGTTGACTTCATTGTGTGAAGCTCGAGGATGGTGATATTATATGCTACCAGAAAACTCTTACACGGGAAGAGGAGGATTTGTACCGGTACCCTGATGTTCCATCTTTCCTGGAGTATGTTCGAAATAGACAGGTAATTTGTGTAGTGCTTTGCATGAGTAGCATCTTCTTTCTACAAACAGTTGAAAGATTGCCTTTGTGGGGACATGATGAGTTTTCTATGTTTGTTTCACATGCTAGATCTAGGGTTTAAGTTTGTCACTTTTGCAAGATCTAGGTTCTCTTGTTGTTGAATGACATTGCTCTGAACACATGCATCACCAGGCTGTAGACATGATTTGGGGCCTGTGTGGGAAGCTGATGTGCATTTCTGGGTAGCTGAGAAATCCGCTTTGTGGAACTGACTTATTTTGTCTTAATTTATGCTTGGTTGATTTTGGATAGGTTGTACACTTTCGGCACCTTGAGAGACCAAAAGAGGATGAGTTCTGCTTAGAACTGTAAGTTCACAGGCCTAACTATCCTGCACTTGTTTACAAAACAGTCCTCTTCTACATATGCCCTGGGAGGGCTTGCCCAAGGATTTAATAGTGAAATGGTCAGATTCCTGTTTCACATATCCTTGTGATAAGGGATATATCCCTCTTCTGACCTCAACATATGGTGCATTTAACTAGGATCCCTTACTTTTGGTTATGTAAATTTCAATTTTATGCAAAGATGGCCCTGACATATCCCCCCAATTTGGATTTTACTTTCATTCACACAATCAGGAAGTTCAGGCAGGAACTGTTGGAGGAATCTTATCAGCATGCATTGAATTATGAATGCTTATACAACAAGAGTAGACAGGTCTCATTTGTTTGCCGTCAGTTATTGTGCCCATCTGTGTGGTAGTACTGATGCTACCAGTATGACCTTGGATTCAGATCCAAGCAGCACACATATGATGATGTGGTGGAGAGAGTGGCGCTTCAGGTTGGTCTAGAAGATCCTGCCAAAGTCAGGCTGACATCTCACAACTGTTACTCGCAGCAGCCAAAGCCACAGCCCATAAAGTACCGGGGTGTTGAACGCTTAAGTGACATGCTTGTTCATTACAACCAGGTGTCACATGCCTCCTTCACCTAGCATGGAATATAAGTTCTTCTGGAAGTTCTTTTAAAGGAAAGAATAAAAGGAGCTCTATGTCATGAAATTTCTCACACATGTAGCAGGCTGATTGAGGCATCTTGTCATGACAACACTTGTACCTAATAAAGAAACACATTCTAGTGTAGCACAACTTCTTTGCAGGATTTGGTTTTTTTGAAGTTCTGATATTTGCAAGAGCTTCTTGTGATTTGTCTCTGCTGGTCTGTGGCAATGTGGGCATGGTACAGACATCAGATGTTCTCTATTTTGAGGCACTGGATCTGCCACTCCCTGAGCTTCAGGGCCTGAAGACCCTGAAGGTTGCCTTTCATAACAGCAAAACAGAGGAGGTAACCCTACCATTAGATGTGAACCTGACATTTTCTGGGGTTTCATATATTGCCTGCTTTAGGTGTAAAGCTTGCTCTTTTGAATCACAAGTGGAACACAAGTGGCTATGAAATGTTTTTAAATGTCATGGGAAGGTCATTCTGGTTACTTTGTGATGCATATATAAGCACAGCAAATCAGGAGAATGTTGGTCCCAAGTTTTTTTAGTATGGTGCTTTTGTATTTGCTGTCTGCATGATGCATCACAATTTCAAGTGCATGACCTTGGCAGCTGTCAGTGCACAATATAAGACTTCCAAAGCAGAGCACAGTCGGGGATGTCATCATTGAACTCAAGGGCAAGGTACATGTTTGTTAACAGTAGGTTGTTTAATCTTTAGGCCATCCTATTTGTGTTTCCCAGCACTGTGTTCTTGCTGAAGATATCATGTCTATTGATCCATTGGGCAAGCAATTAGATTTTTTTCCCCTGAAATGTTTTATTTGATTAGCCTCAACATATGCATCAACAGCTGAGTATTTTCTTGGCTGATTGAGAAGGTGGAGCTGTCAAGCCCACAGGCAGAGCTGAGGGTTCTTGAAGTCTTCTACCACAAAATCTATAAGGTTTGTAAATATCCTCAGAAGTTGGGGCCTTGCATCTAGTTCAGTCTGCTATTGTTCAAGTGTAAGAAGAGTGTCCAGATTCTAAGATTAAGTATCATCCAGCATGATTCTTAGCACAGCTTTTGATGTGCACAGAATTTATATAGTACTGACAATTATAACAGTCAAACCCTTGGCACTTGGCTGTTTTGAAATGTGAGTCCTAAGTTCTGACCTTTAGTTTTTGCCTGTGTGTTGTGGCAGATTTTTCCATTGAATGAGAAGATTGAGAATATCAACGATCAGTATTGGACATTACGAGCAGAGGAGGTTAACACAAAGCTCTTGCTTTCTGCTTATACCTTTAGAGCCTGCCACTCTGTTTCATTGTCAACTTCAATATGTCGGCAAATCTCAACTTGGTCTAAGCACTATACTATGAGAATGAGTGGTGAATGTTGCTTTGTGCCTTTGCAAAATTCTTTGTGAACTGCAATACAAGGATCTGTGTCTCAAGCCAGCCTTTAACCTTGGAAATACTACATGTAAGGACCAATATTGACACAATGCTAACATCCCACCTGATGTTCAGCACTTTTTCCTAATTCATCTTTTAGTGTTTAGTTCACTTGTTCAATTGTTCACTTCAGTGTAGCATTTGAGTGGTATTACTCCCATGCCCACCAATTTGAAATTCCTGAGATTCTGGCTTTTGAATATGACTTTTAGCAAATGTTTTGTGTGGGCTGTGGCTTGATGTCTCCATGCAGATTCCTGATGAGGAGAAGGAATTGGGTGCCCATGATCGTCCGATTCATGTTTACCACTTCTCACGGGATGCCTCACAAAACCACATGGTTTGACACTGCTTCATTTCCTAGCATCTGATTTCTGTAGGATGTTGATACCCTTGCGGTTGTTTTATTCAACGCTCAAGTCCACACTGGTCACACTGCAGGTGCAAAATTTTGGAGAACCATTTTTCTTGGTGGTGCATCAGACTGAGACATTGGCAGAGGTAAAACAGCGAATACAAACAAAGTTAGCAATACCTGATGAAGAGTTCTCCAAGGTCTGTTCTTGATCTTTCCTTGTCAAAGATTTACCCATACCCTTCCATGTGTTGATAAAATACTATCCATATGACTCACTTTTTTATTAGCAAGAATTATAGCTAATTCCTTTTAAGGAGGACTGATTCAATTGAATCATTCCTAAATCCATGTCTTTTGCCAGTTCAGGCCAGATTCCAGTGATACTTGCAATGTAATTATTTTTGAACATTTTCTTTGCAGAAGTTTCATATTGAGCTTCCTGTTCCTGAAGTTGACTTAAGAGTGTTGTGCCTATTAATTAATTGTGCTTGCAATGTTGTTGGCCTGTAGTGGAAATTTGCTTTCCTTTCATTGGGTCGGCCGGAGTATCTACAGGATGATGATGTTGTTGCAAGCCGCTTCCTGGTGAGTGGACTTTGATATCATTGAGTTTCTTGTAAAGCCTTATATTCATTTCCACCCTCCAATTATTTCAGACACTGGGTAGGGTTTTTTTTTTCTTAAATTCTGTTCGTTTTTCACCCATAGTGTTGTCTCGTGTGTGTTAACAGAAGAGAGACTCGTATGGTGCTTGGGAACATTACCTGGGGTTGGAGCATACTGATTGCACCCCCAAGCGATCACATACATCAAACCAGGTTCTCTTCCCTCTCTGATTTTCTTGGATAAATGGAAAAGTAAAATCTTTAATGTGCAATTGAGTTGCCAATGGTACTTTCATTCATGGGTAATAGGTTCTGAAATCACAGGTGTAAACTCTAAACTACCTGCTGATGCAATGTTTGAGGTTGCCAGATTCAATAGGTGCAGGTTGTGAAGAGAGTTTTACTATGCATCATTTCCTCACAGAGGAGTTCTTTTGTCCACCACCGAGTCATTTTTGTGTTTGCCAAAGTATTCCTGAATAAGTTACATTTCAGTGGGCCCTACTCATGCCTCTGACTAACTCTAGCCAGGTTTAACTCTTGCAGAATCGACATAATTTTGAGAAGCCTGTAAAGATCTACAACTGAAGTGGGAGTGACTGGAATGCATCACTTTTGAGAGCTTAAAGAAACATGTGGTTTCTTTTTTGTGGGGCACAGGGGAGGGGGTTGGGGGTTTGGTGTGAGGAAGGGGGTTAGAGGGAGAGGGGGATGGAGATTAGTACAACAATCTTTTCCTTGCTGTTCTATTTAGCCTGGTTTGATTTTTTTGCAATGCACCTAGTGGCCTGGGTGCTGGGTTGTACAGAGAGCTGCAGCCACTGTTTTTTTTGTCATGGTTAGAAACCCTGAATTCTCTAGTCATGCGCACAGTATGGAAACCCTAGCCCCCAAAAAAATGGTTCCTCCAATACCTTGGAGAATGGAGAGTGTGTTCTCTGGTAGTCATCTTGATTATCACAATTCTAGAGTGCATTCTCCCAGAGTATGCAGCATGACTGTTTTGTAAGTGATTCTTAGTGCAGATTGTTTTGCTTCTTTGTGACCAACTTTATATGTTGTGTCAGGTGTTCATCATTTATTCTTTGGAATGCTATGCACAAGTTGATCAAAATTGCCACTCTGAATTGCAGCATGATTTTGATTGAAAAGTGTAGCACATTTTAGTTGAAGTTGCTAATTATGGGAAAATATGAGAAGCAGGAAGACACTAAATGGGTGACAAAGAATTCTTATGATCATGAAAGTTGAGTAAAGTCTTTGCTGAAATTGCACAGCAAATTGTAATGATGATTTGAAACTGACTTTTCTTATTCCACACTGCTTCAAAATTGGTGCAATATGAGGCTTTCCTTCTGGGTCACAGTAAGATGAACATTGCCTTGTGATGTTCAAACTGCATTCTTGTTCCAATACAGGGTTGTAATTGCTTATTCCAATGCCTAAACCCACGTCTCCCGTTTCTTTGTGCAGTTTGAAAGTTTCATAAAAATCCAATTAAACCTATATTTATCTGTGCAGCCAGCTCTAGTTCTCTGACTGATGTTTCTAAATGGCTGTGTTCTTTCTTCAAAGCTATGTTTCCTACGGTCAATGACCTTTGGGTGTCTAAGCTCAAAAAAGCAGATGTTCCTTGTGATAGTAGTTGGATTCTCAATGACTCTATAGGAGTGGTGACCTTTGGGTGTCTAAGCTCAAAAAAGCAGATGTTCCTTGTGATAGTAGTTGGATTCTCAATGACTCTATAGGAGTGGTGGAGGTAATAAATAATCTTAATCGCTCAAGATCTGAAAGTGATAAAGCTTCCCCACTTCTGTTGCAGTCTTTTGACTTCTCAACTCTATACACTAAAATTGACCTAGTGGATCTAAAAGCTCGTATGAGAGTTCTGATAAATAAAGTGTTTAATCAGATGTTGAAACTTCATTGTTTTAAGTTTTTTATGGTTCAAAAAACAGCTTTGAACTTTAGATTCTTGTGGCTGAAACATAAAGCAGAGGTCAATTTGTTTGAAAATCTTCATAGCTTCAAAGTTGCAGAGGCTTCAGATTTGATCTCTTGGTTGGATTTCTTATTGGACAATTTGTTTCTTTGTTTTGGTCAGGGTGTTTATAGACAATGCATTGGTATCCCTATGGGTACAAATTGTGCAGTCTATTTGGCAAATTTCTATCTCTTCACTTATGAGTTTGATTTCATTAAGCATCTCTTGAAGAGTAACACATGTCCTGTTGTGCTTCATAGTTTGTCCTTGGTTCGTAGGTTCGTGGATGATCTTTTTGTTCCTGATTTTCCAGATTTTGAGAACTTCATGTACCTTAACCAAGACTCTTTTGGCGGCGGCATATACCCAAAAACTTCTTGCGAGTTGAATTGTACATCTAAAGGCTTCTCTTGTAATTTCTTGGATCTAACTGTGAGCCAGAGTCCTCAAGGTTTATCCTGTGACATTTTTGACAAACGCTCTCAACCAGAGTATGCAGGTATTGGTATGATTAGAATGCCTCATGTTCATTCCAATATCTCAATGACTGCGAAGCTGGGGGTTATCAATAGTCAATTTTACAGATTCTTGAGACTTTGTAGTTGTAAGAAGTTTTTTGTCTTCCAGATGGTCAATCTTATTGTCTTTCTGAAGGCAAAAGGCTACCCTTTTAAAGTTCTTCTAAATAGGACTAGAGGGTTAGTTCTTAACGAAAAATTCCTGTTTGGAATTTCTGCTTTTGGCATTTTCAGAATGATTTTGCTTCGGGTCATGTAAGTGGGGAGCTTCCTGTAAGCCCACTTGTTCTTTGTCTTCCCCTGTTCTTTTTCCCTTTCTGTCTTTCTTTGTTTCTTTGTCTGATCTTTGTTGTGGGGTTTGTTGCTAGCCAGTAGTATGGCTGAGTCTTCCCGTTGCTTCCAGAATTGCAGCAGAAACTCAGTTCGCAGGATGGTGCTTGTCACCGGCCTTTACCCACTGTAGGGAGCTGATGAAGTCAGTGGGGAAGTTGTGATAGTTAAGTCACTATCATACATACTACTGTTGATGGTCCCTGAACAGGTGTGAGACTGGCACTTTTGTTCATACCGCTGTGTGTTTTTCGTTTTTTTTTTTGTTTTTTGTCTCCCCTTGTTTGGTTCTTTCTGTGGCTTCCTGAGGAAGTGTTAGCCTTGCTGTTTTCTTCTTTATCGTGAGAATGGAGATTTCTCTATTCTTATGAAAGATATTGCTTATTCCAATGCAGTTGTGAGGTAATATGTCTTGGTTTTTACAGATTGCTGCTATAGACTGTTGTCTTGCACACAAATCCTAAGCGTTAAGACAGCAGACCCATCAAAGGTGACCTTTTTCCCCTTCATGAAGTGAAACTTACCAAATCTCTCAGCTTTTTCTTGTAGCCTCTATGCCAGATTCAAATTACTAGGATTCATCGGTCATACTAGCATGCTGTTTTATTTTTTAGCATGAAATAAATATTGGGACCTTGATCCTTACAACAGATGTTTTCTTTTGAAACTTTTGATAATTTAACCTCCAGTAACATCTTGCGTATCATGTTAAATCCTTCAGGCAAATTATAATTAAGTCTTGGCATACATTAGTGAGCATCAAAGAATTTGGGTACATAAGTGCAACAATTTCAAAACAAAATACACAACTGTGTTTGAACTTTGAACCTTTTCTGTAAGTAGTAGTTACACACCGGAGGGGATGAACGGAGGGGTTGAACAGATTCTCAAGCTCAACCATGCTGAAGAGTTCTAAGCAGGGTCATAGCTAATTGACAAAGTTTGATATCACTATGCCAGAATCCAATCATTTTGAAGGAAGCTAAAACTAAGAAGCCTGATCATTCAAGATGATGAGTCTACACAGAACTATTGACATATGCAAAAACTTCTCCAGAAAATGACAATTGCTTGTCAAACCTCTTCTGAAACCAAGAATGAATTGACAGAAACCTTTATGATACTGCAGCATTCTAGTGGAGATATAAAATGAAGCATTTACACCTTTAAGGAACTGAACAATGGGTGGCCAAAAAAGAGAAGGTATCAAAAATCAAAAATTGTGTTCATGAGGAGATACTGGAGTGTTGCTGCAGGAAGGAAGCGGAGCACACAATAGGACAGTCCTGCTCAAGAAAAAGTGCTGCAGACATTTGGAGCATCTGCTTGTGCGGCCTCACTTGTGGCCCCAATACATATCAATGGTATTCAGAATCAATTCAGCACTGCTTTCATCATGGTAGTGGTGCTGTAGAGTAAGCAGAAGACACCCAACCATGTCCAAAACAATGCAACAAATTGAACAGGACACATGCAAAAGCACAGTGAACAACAAGCAGTGAAAGAATGGCTCTGAATGGCTCCAATCCAGCTAGCATACATAATCTTTACAACATGTCAAATGACTGTTTACAACCATCAGCATGATGTGAGCCTAGGTGAGACTTAAGAACATTAACAATGACAAATTTAATCTAAATTTGCCCACAGGTGTGGGGATGAGGGGGTATCCTCACCCTTACAAGACCAATCAGGCCCACACCCACAGAAGTCTTACATAAAAAAGTTACAATTGAGATTGATGACAATTCTATAAATTCTCTTTGTCAGATGATTGAAGAGTTTTGAAGTCAGAGACTGGTGGATGCATTGGAAACTTCAAGGGTACTGAGCCATTGGGTGGTTGACGCTTCTTCTCCCAGCCAGCCTCCAGTGGAGCTAGTACCTTGTTCTGGCTCAAGGGATTTAGAGGAGCACGCCTTAGAGTAAAGCCTGATGTGTTCTGATTGTTCACACTGAAGGAACTTGGTTCAGTTGCTGCAATTCCACTGTGTGGCTTCATCCATACCTGAATTGAAACTTTCCAAATTAATTTGATCTCCAGAGGTCATTCCCTTGTTAAAGCAGCAACCAGCCCACCTAGCCTGAATAGAAGGGCCTATGACTACTGCAAACAAACAGACTGTGGCCTATGATGCTGACAAACAGATTTATGTGGGCACAAAAGAGACAATTGATTCACAGGTCATTCTTGTTCAGCAGTTGAAGACATGCAACAAAGTTGATATTGGGGAGCATCTCAGATGAGGCATACCGGGCGTGTTGAGGCATCCTGACAGGAATTGAGACTTGCCAATGGTGGTTGAGGATCTTTGAAAGCATTGGACTGGTAGATGCTGCCTCCCAGATTTCTTGACATACGCAACTTCTTGAACAGTCTGTCACTCTGCAGTCAACAGGCTATACTTGATGAGATTGAATGATCATCAAAATGCTGATATTGGATGCTCTTAACTACACCAGAAAATGCCACCATGACTGACTCCTAGATGTGAAACTAAGATTTCCTCTCCAGGCTATGGCTTAGAAACTTTTAGACAGGGTCCATCCATGAATGTCAATGTGTGCGGCAAGACTTTAGCAGCACCCATCATAAATTCAAATATGCTGGGCTGAAAATGCAGATTCATGCCTTGGCTGTTTCATTAATTAGCCAAATATCATGCAAAGGGTCATCAGAGGTTTTCACATTTTGAAAATCACATTAAGTGCTGTTTGAAGGGCCTGTAAAACTTCTTCTGTTACAATCCAAAATTGCCAGATGAGAAAATTAGGTCACAAATGAATAGAACATACCTGCATCTTAAGTTCCTGGACAGATTTTCCTGCAGAAAGTCCACCTGCCATTTGGCTTTCCTTTTTGCGCCTGGCTGGTAATGTTGGCACCACAGTTGCTCTATGTTTCTCTTCACTTTTGACCTCCACCATTTTAGAAGTAAAATCCAACTTGAGGTTTGCATTATGTCCCTCTGGCTTATCTAAACCAGCCTGCAATAGAAATATTTGTTCCTCATTGTCCAACACTAAACACTATGAAATGGGAATGTTTGAGAAAAGATCAATGGCTCTTCTGATTCCTTAAATGCATGTGGTGATAATGCACAGAGGTACTGCTACTGCCTTAATCTGAATCTACACAGACAAAACCTGAAGCTTATCTGAGCTGAAGCATTTATACAGTCCAAACAGCCAAACAATACAAGCCTGCTGAATCAAACCAGGATATGCACCAGCAAGGTCACAATGAGTACCTTAAGATTAGTTACAGCTGCTTCTTTTTCCTTGGGGACTTCTTCAATCTTTCTGGACTCTTCCTGATGTGCCTGTAATAAACAAAAAATTTAATGGTCAATGATTGAACTCATGATCTCAAACATTGACCAAAGCCAAAATAATCACAACTTTTAATGTCTACATCTTCAATCTTATTGATGCATGACATGTTCTCAGGGAGGTTTGGACTGTTGCATCATAAATCATTGATGATGTATAGCAGAAACAATGTAGAAGCATCTCTCAACTGCCTGCATTAAAGAAAACCTGGCTCTGAGAACAGCCAAACCTTTTGCTTTTCTGCTGCTTTCCTCCCTTGCACCTGCAAGGCATCTTTCTGTGAGATGACCTCAACCAACTGCTTTTGTCTCACTGGATCATCCTCTTGTCTTGTCTCTTTCTTCTTCACCATATGAAGCTGACGCTCATAGTTTTGACATCGCCTTCTGCATACATGGGAGAGAGATTATGACACCATTTAGAGATGTGTAGAGCTGACTAAAAAAAATTTGGGAGCATCAGCATTTTCCACACAGCTCTAGGGAGGTTTACCTTAGATTCTCAAGTTGCACATGGAGCTGTTTGACTTCTAACCTAGCCACTGCAAGACTGGATTCTGCATTCCGTTGCCTTTCTTTGAGCTCTAACATGTCCACCTCTGCATCTTCCCAACGACCTTTGAATACCTCCATCCGGTCACATGCAGCATCAAGTCCTACTTCAAGTTTTAAGTTTTGAGTGAAGTAGTCATCATTTTCCTGCACTCAAAGTGGAGTATAATTATGATATTGAGGGGTTACTCATCCACAATAAAACTGTGTAAATGGTTTAATTTCTCCTAAATGTTTTATAAAACCCTTCCAATTTTGCCTGTCAATTTAACTATTATCCCAGACCTTTTCAAGATGAGCTCCTTTGTCTTGTGCTAGGTTGAGCTCCTTCATGCTGTGCTCCAGCTGGCTATTGACGTCCTCAATTCTGATAGCACATTTAAACATCCTGAGAATAAGTAATCAGAAAATGGTGAAATGCAAAGGTGGGCAATAAAAGCAGTTGATATTGTCAACCTGAAACCTCTGCTGAGAAAACTGAATGATGTGTAAAGTGGATACTGTCTCTAACCGTGAATTCAACTCTGTGATCTGCAATCTCAAATCCTTCTTCTCTGAGATAACTTTGTCTAGTTGTGCTTGAAACTCATCAACTTCGAAATTAAGTATCTTGATCTTCATTCCAGCATTATCAAGCTCTGACAAAAGTGATTCCTCAACATCCATGGCATTGCTCAGCTGCATCTGAAGCTTTTCCACCTGTGAAGGAACTGAAAGGTGAGAATTCACCAGTTGGAGCATCTGTCTTATGTCTGTTTCGATGCATTGTAAAATCCACAACAGTGAAGATACAGCAATTAGAGTTCAAAAGTACAAATGTGAAATGGCACAATCAAACAGGATTTTTAACAAAGTCAAATGTTTCCCACTCAGAGAATCTCAGTTGGAAGTTCATCTATACAATTTAAGTACAATGTAATTGGTGAAGTTTGACAGCATACCTGCTTTTCAGCCAATGAGGCTGCCTCCTCTTTATTTGTACAGTCAGCCTCCAGTTTAAGAACATACTCCTCAAGTTCCTGTTGCTTCCCCTCCTTCATGGGAAATAAAAAGTCAGGCTACAAATGTCCCACAAAGCACCAAAGCAAGAATATCAATAGATTAAAACAACCACAGCAGACAAATAATCAGGACATGGATGTCAGGTCTGATTGATAATCAAAAAATTGGAACCTACCAGCACAAGAATGTGTTCAGCATGTGGAATCTGGGCAATGTCAGCCCTACTTTGCTCCAGCATCTCATTCAGCTGTTGTATCTCCTCAGACAGCTTCATCCTGGCATCATGTTCTTCTTGCATTGTGGACTTTGCAAGAACAATCTGCTCTTCCAGCTTTTTGCAATTTATCTCCCAACTCTCACATTTCTCTTTCTCAAGAGCAATCACTTCCTCCAGCTTCCTATGGTACTCTCGATCAGACTCCTCAAACAGCTTTATCCTGGCATCATGTTCTTCTTTCATTGTGGACTTTGCAAGAACAATCTGCTCTTCCAGCTTCTTGCAATTTACCTCCCAACTCTCACATTTTTCTTTCTCAATAGCAAGCACTTCCTCCAGCTTCCTGTGGTACGCTTGCTCATCATCAAGAGCTGTTCGCAACTCCTTCACCTGCACCACACACTGCTTTAGGTCTTGGACATCTGAACATGCAAAACTCTGCACAACTGAAAATTGAAACCTAAATACCACATAAACATTTGGGAAAACTCAAGGCGCCCACCTGTTGCTGAAGCAAAAGTGAGTTCTCAGCAGTGTCATGCAGGGCTTTCTCCAGCTGACACACTTGTTCTTGGAAATAATCTTTTGTTGTGACAGCAGTTTCTTCAACTTCCTTGAGCTGTTTTTGAGCATACTTGTTAGCAGAATAATTTATAAATACCTTGACATTCTTTGCATGCAATTAACACCAAGCCCCCAATAAAAATTGGTTTGTTGTGCAATTTACTTCATTTGCAGAGAAGATCACACCTGTTTCTCATTATTGAAAGACTTTACAGCAGTATCCTCAAGTGCTTGCTCCAGTTTCATCACTTGTTCTAGTACACAGTTTTTCGCAGCAACTTCATCTTCATAAGATTGTTGGAGCTGATACAAATCAAAGAATGTGTCAAAATCTCATGGCAAATGTTGTCAGCTGAAGAGCATGGTAAACACAGACTCCCAATACAGATCAGATCTGGGTAATCAACCTGTTCAAGCTGGTTGTGAAGTTTTGTTATCTCCTGGCCAAGTCTTTGGCACTCTCCATCATGATTGTCTTCCAGCAATGCCCATCGTGCTTTCTCCTCCTCAAACTCAAAGTATGCATCTGTAAGTTCCTGCACGCATATACCCACCATTTGAATTCCAGGAATTGGATCTTCGAGGATAAATTTTAATTCCTCGGTCTTGAAAACTTACATGTGGAGAAATACTAATCTTAAAATGAAGTGCTGAAAACTTCTCCTTATTTCCAATTTAAGTCAACCTACATAAAGTTGAGATATGACATGATATTAAGGTTATAGAGATGCTAGATCTGAAACATAACAAGTTTCAGGAATGATGTGCATATCTTTGTGCATTCAATTCTACTTTGTGCATTCAATTCTAAGTACAGGTACTGTGACAGCTAATGAGCCTTGGAAATTGCAGTCACAAGTATGAACACAAGTTCAATAGATAGATTCAGAGTGAAACTGCTGTAGTAAGAAATTCCTTTGGCGATCTAACAAAAAGAAAGACTTACTGAAGCTTGCAGGGCCAAAGAAGCCAGTCCATCAAACACCCAGTACTATCAAGGGAACAGCTAGAACCATCCACAGTAATTCTCTACCTAAATACTGTTTTGAACCCTTAAAATTAGAATTATCTGTTTGTATTCACCTTAATCAAGGTGTCATTCTTCAATGAAAGCTCCTTTGTCAGGTTCTCAGCATCTTTTAATCCTGTTTCACAAACCTGCAACTTCTGCACCTGGATCAACAAGAAAAGTGTTATCAAGAGCACATGTAACATGATGTCTATTCTCCACAAAAATGAATTATGAATTGAGCTAGATGCTTAACCTGCAAAATCACTTTCCCCCCAAAAACTTGATTAGGACTTCATTCTTGTAAAATTCCAAACAATATGTGGGTGGTCAGTCACTGACACTAAAACAGTAAAGATGTCAAAACAAACTCATAATTTCTTAGCACAAGTGTAGGAAATTCATAGTTTGGACAGGTGGCAAATGCTTCTCCAGAATAAATAAGTGGACCACCTGTATCAACAAGAAGCAAGCTAGTGAACTATTTTGATTTCTGCAAGACTTACCTCCTGATTGCTAGTTGCTTCTGTCATAGCTGCTCTTTGTGCCAGCAGCTGAGCTTCCCCCTCTCCCAAGGTATTCTCCATTGCACACTGCGATCAAAAGTGTCCTTTTTGTGTTACACTGAACTTATAGACTTCAATTGGGCCTCACTCTTAGACAATATCAGGCAAAATCTGAGAGTGCACCAGTAAAAGTGTAGACATCACACTGCATCCCTACAAATGGATAAACTGTTACATTAGACTTGCAAGATCATGCCAGACCCACCAACCTTTTCAACTTCCAGCTTCGCAAGCTTCTCTTCTAGTAATTTTCTCTCTTTAGAATTCTCCAACAGAATACAATGGACACCTCTCAACTGTTCTTCCCGATCATCAATCTCTGAGTTTGCATGAGCAAGTTTACTTTCTAACTCATGCAGCTCCAATTGCTGTCTCTCAAATTCAAACTTGAGAGCCTCAAACTTGGATATCATATCTGTCTGCTGGCTTTCTTGATACTCCATCTTTTCAGTCAGCACATTAATGTCTTGTTGTAAAACTTCAGATGAACTTATCAATTCATCTCTCTCCCCCTCCACTTCCCTTAGAGTGGACTGCTGCAGCTCCTGCTTGTTCAAAAGGATAAGTTTCTCTTCAGAAATTTTGAAAAGAGATTCCTCCAGTTGATGAACCCTGACTGCCAACTCTTGCTTCGTAGCAGCAAATTGTCTTTCCAGGTTCAGCATGTCCCCAGTTAGCACCTCAAGTGCTGCATTTTTCTGAGATAGAAGTGTGTCCATTTCTGCAATTTGAGCCCTAGAACTACTACACTCAGAGCTTGCCAGGTCCAGCTTCTTCTGAATCACTTGAAGCTCACAAGTTCTGCTCTCCAAATCCACATTTGCAGCAGCTGCTTGTACTTTAAAATTCGCAATCTGATGTTCAAGAAATTGCTGTTTTGCCTCTCTCTCAGACAACATCACTTGCAATTCCTTCACGACCACTGCAGCTTGAGCATCTGCAGATTTTGCCAACCCCAACACACTAACTGCTTCCTCATTCTCCTGCCTCTGCCTCTCCAACTCTTCATCAAGAGCGTTCAACTCTTCTTGAGCCTCATCATTTTTTTCCTTGAATGTGATTCTTTCTTTCTCTGCAAAAGCTAGTGCTGCTTCCATTGTGTGCTTGTCTTTCAGAAAAGCAAGCTTTTCCTGCTGTAGTGCCTCCAATTCTGCTTTTGCACCAATATTTTCTGCACTTATAGTTTCGAGCTCCTGAGAAAGTGAAAGCATGATTAAGGATGGTAACTACATGTTTTTTGGACAGACATGTTAAAGACTACTTGAAAGTTGAAGAGCCTCCCTAAGTTGGCTCTAGACATAATGCAGTGAAAAGGAAAAACTCTAGCAGGCAAACACTTTGACATGCACATAGAGAGCTGTTCAATTTCATCATGTACAGTTCTTCGTTGGCACATAGTTAAAGAAAAGCTGCACAAGATCCAGCATGTCACAAGGGTCCCCTTCATTTTGTAGATATAATGGGAAGGTGCTCTAAGGAATACTGACCTGTGTAAGCTTCTCTATCTCTCTGACAGCTTCAATGGCCAATGCTTCAGCACTTTGTAGAGAGGCTTCACTTTTATCAAGTTTCTCAACCTGTTGTCCATAACTAAGTTTCAGTTAGGTGTAGGGAAACAGCATGAATTGGAGAAGTAGAACATAAAGATACCTCCTCTGCCTGACATGTGGGACCATGAATTTCAACCAGAACTCTCTGTCCATTTTGTGGATTTTCATGCAAAATTTTGGAATTCGTGCATCCAAGGACCAATTCAAGAATTTATCAGCCACCATCATGGGAGTGCCTATACTTCATTGAAGCTTGTTCACATACCAGTAGGGCATGTTCATGTTCAAGAACTTCAAGTCTAAGTCTGAAAGATGCTGACTCCTCAGCTGCCCTCTTTGTAGTCTCAGTTGCTATTTCCTTTTCTTGATTTGAAACAGCTGACAGATGCGCAGCAGCAAGTTTCTCTTCCAACTCCACAACAGCTGGTGCCTCACTCATTAAATGCTTATGCATGGTATTGGAGTCCTATCATGAACACAAAACACATCAAATATCTTTTGGCTGTTCCCTTGAACAAAATAACAGACACATTCATGTGATTCAACGTAATATAGTCAAAGAAGAAAGAGTTGGCATCACACCTGTAAGCCTGCATCCTTCTTTAATTCCATAGGCTTCATCTTAAGTGAGCATTCAGTGGCAAAGAGCTGGGGTTTTGTGTTACCCAAGTCTCCATTGATACCATCATGACCTTCTTCAGCTGCAAGGCATCTTTCCATTGCATCCTGACACAAAAAATTGCACATGAAGAAAAGATAAAGGTTACTTTGATCATGGAAAATTTGATGCATTCATCAAATAATATAAATTACTACATCTGTAGGAGGAATTTCAGGCAGGTGTAAGACCTTTTGTGCTTCCAATTCTGCAAGCAAGAACCTGAGCAAATTCTGTTCTTCAACTTGCGCAGTTAATTGGATTTGCACATCTGACAGCTCTTTGACAACTTTTTCCTGCTCAGAAAGTGCAAATTCTAGCCTCCTCTCAGCTTCCACAAGCTCCTGGCTTTGGCTGTCAAGTTCTCGACAAAGGCGTCCAATCTCTGACTCTGCTTGCTCACTTTTTTTCATCAAGGCCTCTCTCTCTCCCTCAACAAGTTGAAGACAGCTTAACAAATCTTCCTCCTTTTGTTTGAAAAGAAGCTTCTCTTCAGCATGCATACGCTGGGTCAAGTCCCATTCAGATGCCCTTGCTTGCAAAGCAGTTCTACTTGACTCATTTTCAGCTTGAACAGCTTGCAACTTTTGCTCAAGCATCTGGTTTTCTGCCTTCTTTTGAGCCAAGAAAGAATCCATGGCTCTCAGTTGCTCAACCACTCCAAGATTGTCAGACAGTGCCAACTCCAGTTTTTTCTGAGATTCTTTGAGTTCTTGCCTGTGCATTCCTTGAAGGTGATCCATGTCAGCTTGGATCTGCTTAGTTGTCTCTATGAGTGCATCCCTCTCCCCCTCAAGCACCTGGATCCATGCCTGCATTGTCTCACCCTTCTGAACAAGGCATGTCTTCTCAGTTGCAACTTCTTGCTGGGCTTGTTCCAACTCCAACAGATAAGGTGCAAAAAATTGTCTGATCTCTCCTAACGATGCAAAATCTGTTGTTGACATGATGGCCTCCACTTCACATTTTAGTTCATCAATGGAGGACACCAACTCCCTTTGCACCTCCACTCCTTTTTCATTTTCCTTTTCCAGGCTCTCAATCTTCTGCAAGGCCAAGTTGAGCTCATATTGTGCAGCTGCAGCTTCTTTCATTGATTCATGCAGCTCTTTCTTCACCTGGCAGAACCAGCTTATTGTCAAGATCTTTAAAGCTTTCTAAGGTGCAGTCATGAACTGTCTGAGAGGGTACCATAGGAAGACCCTACCTTATCCAGAGAATCTTCTGCAGCAGTTGCCTGGACCTTAACCTGCTCTGTCAGACTGCCTAGCTCCTGCTGCATGGAAATTTTCTCCAGTTCCAGGTTTTCAAGCTGCACAAATGCTGGCTCAGGATTACACCTCACAAGGAACCAAGTCCTCAGTCTTGAAATCAATCAGTTGGAGTTATGCTACTCATCATCAATCTGTAGTAGACAAGACATACAAACTCTTAAGGAATTGCCATCTACCTCTTCAAGATGCTCTTTTGCAGTTGTTGACTGACACTTTGCCTGCTGATTGAGACCACCCAGATGCTGCTGCATGTAACTTTTCTCCATCTCAAGATTCTGAACCTGGTCACATGCAATTCAAGGACTTTTGAGAAGAATGATCTTGCTGATCATTGGACTTACAGTAAAAAGAAGTGACCAAGAGCTCTGCCTTGCTGAGCTTGTTGTAGACCAACAAACTGTTCTTGCCAAACACCTCACATTACATAAGCCCTGTGGAAACAAAAAAAAGGACTAAACAAAGTATTTGAGAAGGTTATTCAAGTGAAACCTCCTGTCCATGCATTTATCACCTTGCTGCCAAAACATAACCAGGAACAAACCTGTGCTCTGAGCTGTTTGAACCCAGAATCAACATCACAACTGCCCAAGCTTCCAACTCTTCTCTCCACTTCAGGAACTTGCTGGTATTTATCATCCAGCTTTCGGGCCTTGCTTGCAGCCATTTGGGCATGTGCCAATTCCTTCTTCAACTCCTCAATTTCAATCATCTTCTCCATCATCTGCCAAAGAGACATGAATTGCCAGCAGTTACACCAGTTGACAGCTGAATATCAGGCAACTGAGCAGTGGACAAGAACAGCTCGAGCATTGGAACAAAATACAGCACCAATAGAAGAACAGCAACCTGACATGGCCTAGAAAGTGTGCTCCTAAGGAGCTTTAGCACTCACCTTAAATTCATTGTCACACTGGAGGTCATCATATTGTGCTTGTAGATTACTGATCTCCTGCTTAAGCTGCAAAATTGGCACCTGATCATCACATTGAACTATACAAGGACTTTCTCCACAGCACGTTCCTCCACTTCTCTATGTCATCTTGGAATATAACTACATCCTCCACAAATCCCTAAAGTCTATGATTCAGAATGAAAGTGTTTCAACTGAATAGTCCTCAGAGCTTGAGAACAGTTCTTTCAATCACATGAGAAATGCCTCAGCAACCCAACATATGAATGCAAATAGCTCAGATTAGGCTGCTTTTGCAACACAGAGAAGGATTTGCAACGCACTTCCATGGTGGCCTCTTTGTCAGCTGCAGACCTTCTTCTCCGTTCACCTACATGGAGTGTAGCACTCAAGAAAATATCATCAGAGTCGTGACTGGCTTTCAGAGTTTCAAGACCCCCATTGTCCTCGTCCTCTTTCCAAGATGAGAACATGGTGTCTTCTTCCTCACAAAGCTTCTCAAATGGAGGTGGCAAACAATGCAACCTCTCCCTCCTCATTGGAAGGACTGACACACCAAAAGGTGCCCAAGGAACCTCCTTTGAGAATGGCCTCTTCATCTCCTGGTGCTGCAAAAGATAAAATAAAAAGGATTAGCATTTGCATGTGCACCAAAAGTATCTCTACATTCTGCCATCGAAAAATAAAATGTGTTCACTTCACAGGAAGCTATTTATGCAGTTGCTACCAGCATTCAACAATGAGCTAAATTGTGCAGCTATTAAAGCTTCTGCAAGAGCACCAGTCAATGAGGCAGCTGCAATTCATGTGATCTAACAGGCTCACCCCAACATCATCTGGAGCCTCTGCAGGAATTTGTGGGCACCATGTTTCACGGCGATTGTTCTGGAAAACACCAGAAAGATGGAACGGCTATGAGTGAATCTGTATGCAGAGAAGGGCATGATACCAGTTCTGTGCTATTATAGCTGATATATCCATAAAAATGCAAGTGCAATAGGTTCCATGTTATTGGCACAAGTGGTGAACCTTTTTGCTGCGCTTATCAAAGTCTCGATCATCCACAGCAGAGTTAATAACCATGGTGCTGAGGTTTTCGATTTTCTGTTCCTGCTCCTTCAACCGCCGCTCACGCTCTGCCTGTGCCTTCTTCTCTTCTTGCAGCTCCAAAGCCATTCTCTCCCTATCAAGTTCAGTCTGAGAGCCAGGGCCAATAATGCGACAGTCAATATACTGTTCCCTTGTCATACCAAGTCACTACAATATTTCCAGGAAATGAATCATCTACCCTCCAAACACCCCACACACTGGTCAAAAACTCAGAGCTGATTGGAAGTCTATGACATCCTTACCTTCAGCAAAGCATTTCGAAGGTTAAGAACCTCCTCCTCCCAGTGCTCTGAGTGCGATTCCTGTGATCAGAAGAAACACAAAAAGGACAATTCCCAGATCAGGTGTCATGTCAATGAGGTTGCAGTGAAAAATCCACAGTGACACTTTGAAGGTACCCAGTCTGTCAGTTCCAGTAAAATCAAGACTAACAAGACAAGAATGCAGATGGCAATGATATTTTATGACTATCACTCATAATGATTTTGGGCAGGCCATTATACAAACTTCTGTGTCCTGAGTTTCTGTCACATTTCCAGAAGCAAAAGGAAGACCCACTTATGATGTCAACTAGTTCTCAAGAAACATAGCCAATCAAGAAATCAAAAGTATTGTCCTTCAAGCTACAACAAGCTTCTGGTGTAAGCTTCATCTCATTCCCAGATCAGATGTCAGAGTAATCCAGAACCTCACCTGTAACTTGGCCCGAAGCTCTTCAATTTCCTTCTTTTGGCGTTTTAGCAGGGCTGCATCTGTCATAATCTGCATAATACAAGCTCAATGACACCTCTTATATTCAAGTTCAATTCACAATGCATCTAATCCCATCAGTCTCCTGTACCACCATAATGCAAGTAAGGATGCGCCTCACCTCATTCACTTGTGCACAGTTAGTGACACGGTTGGCCCTACTTGCAAAATTGAGTGTCCCCTTAGTTTCATCTGCATGTACCTACACACCAAAAAATATTGCTCACAAAACAATGCTCATGAAAGTATTTCAATCCTTGAGAAAATGTTAGCCACGTATCTTATGAAGGATGGATGGCTTACCAGCGCAGGTGTGACATTGCAAATAACGGCTGTCTTTGCATTGCCCCCAAGAGCTGGTTGCAATATTCTTGTCAATTTACTGTCACGGTATGGTACATGGCCACTGACCAGAGAAAGCAAACAACTGTCACAACTCTGATAAATCAAGCCTAAATAATAGTCGCTCCACTGTCCAGAATCATAAGATGCCCAGAATCTACAATTTCGCCACTCCATTTCATTGAGAACATGCTTGACAGGATGCTAACCCTTGTTTCTGTATGCCTTCACTGAGTTTGTTGATCACAGTCCCTAGTGTCATCAAGCTCTTGTTTAGATGTGTTCCTTCTTTCAAACGAGCTCCTTCTGCTCCAGTTTTGGCAACACGCTCTGAACCCGCAAAATCCACCAGGTTCTGCTTACATACCAACAGGTTGCATGCAAAATTAGGCATACTTGGGGTCTGACAAACCCCATCTTCAAGAGAATAATTTTATTGCAGTGCACCCATGTACAGAGCAACCTTGAGAAACTATCCAAGCAGCTGCAGCCACGTCAACAGAAGGTCTTACCAGAAATGAAACCCTCACAGCATCACATGCTTGTACGGTAGTGTTACCGTAAGGGTCATCTTGACTCCTGTCCCTGCTCTCAACAACCTGCAGAAGGTGAAGTTTGCAGTCAAAGTAGTTGTCACAACTCACACACCTAACCACATCAATGTAAAACATAGAAATCTTTGACAACACACAATGAGAATGCATACCATGCGGAAAATCGTGTGTGACCTGCTGCTGTACACATTCATATTTGTTTCTCCGACATGACGGTGATCTGCACCATCACAAAACATGCATGATGAACATGGCTGGTTGATCAAGATTCTTCAACTAAGCAAGACAACAGACTACACATTGTGGTAAGAAGAATCAGGTAAGAATAGGTACTCAGGATTTCAACTACATGGGCAAGGAATGAACAATGATATGAACCTCGGCAGAAGGGAATATGTTCATACTTTCACCAAACTCCATAAGCTCAAGGACCTGCTCAGGACTAACCACAATCTCCTCTCGAAGGCCTGCTACAAATATTCCTTGCTGTGGACAACTCGCACATACTGAAATAAGTACATATCCTCATCAACTGTTCTCCAGTCTATGTAATTCAATTGAAATTGCTGCAGAAACCATTGAGAGTGCATTCTGGAATTTGAAAAGTCTGCAATTGTCATCCTGTGTACCTCAGCACTTTCATGGATCTGCAGCTTTTGTGCCTCTGGTGCCAACAGATCATTAATCTCCTCATTGTAAATCTCCATGTATGAAACCCATAGAAGAAACTCGCGAGAATTGACCTTCACAATCCAGAGCATGTTGCCATTAATTAGTTACACTGCAAGGAACAAAACTTGTAGGTTGTCACTTCTCAAAATCTGGCAACAACTAAACTTACTGCTTGAATGTTTTGGAAGACTTCATAGACAGCCAAGGGGATGATGCCAGGCTCCTGAGGTGACCCCCGCATAGTGAAAGTTTTTCCACTACTTGTCTGCCCATAGGCAAATACTGTTCCTGAAGGGACAACAAACACCACACGAACTTAGATAAGTAGCCAGGTTGGATGTTGCCTTTCTTCCACTGCCCAATCAAGGTAAACACCTATGCAAGCTTGCTTAGGTACAAATTGAACTGAAAATCTCAGCTTAAAGAGACAACCGTTGAAGCCTTGTACAGCTGATACAATGATGTCCTTAGTTTGTGCCTCATAAATCTCCAACGTTGTTGCTTCAGAACCAAACACCCTATCTACATCACAACCACAGCCAAATGTGAAAGCATGACCAGAGCATCCAAAATTCCCTATCTTTGCCAGTTTCCAGCACGAGTCGTATTGGATGCTGAGAGAGCAATGTATAGAAATCCAAACTTTGAGCTAAAGCCTACTGTGCAAAGTCTATTTTTTACTGCAATGGACTTCAACTGCCCCCCAAAATTAGGAAGCCGCTAGGTGCTCACACCTGGAGCTGAGCATTCGAATCATTATCATTTGCGAGGAGGCCATGAGGATTAACCACTTGATTAGTGCGCCGATCCTCAAGGTGCTGTCGAAATCCTGAAGACTACTCGTTACATGGACACAGTTTCTACCTCTAAGTTGTGGGACGCCCTTCCCTTAGATTCTTCCTTCAGAGTAGGATGTTTCCGGTGACCGCCACAATAGATAGTAGACCATTCCGGATACCACTTGATGCGCAGTGCAGTGACTACCTACTTGGATATCAGGAGCGTCAAGCTTTGAACTCGCGGCAACAGCAAGGTGACCATGAGAGAGCCCTGACCATTCCTTTCAAGGAAAACAAAGGAAAAAAAGAGCAAAGATAATTGTTATCTTAGGTGACGAACACATACCAAACGTGTAAGACTGGCCAGAAATCGTAGAGCCAGAAGCATTGCAGAGCGCAATTGAGTTGGGACCAAGCTTCCATGGACTCCCCTTCGCCACTTCCGCCTTGCTCAACGGTCGCACCCGTATCGTCACTGAAATCTTCTCCATTTCTTCTATAAAAAAAAGCTCAATCTACAAGCTCAAATCGGGAAACATACTTGCTTTCTCGCAAGAAAACACACGCTCCGGAAGTTTTTGATCAACTGCAAAGCAAAAAATGGGGAGAAAGAAAAACCCGCAGCAGCACTAAACTCGTGAAATTTGAAGAAGGAGACGTAAGGGGACAGACGAGCGTTTGCCGCCTTCTTCCGAGCCGCGCCTGGGGATGCTTCGACAGCAGCTCCGGCATTGCCTCGGAGGCAGCTCCGGCAAATAAATAGTAACTAGTTCGTGGTAAATAAAATAGGGGGGTGAAAAAAAAAATCACTTCCAGGTGAAGCAGCACCTGCACTGGTTACTACCTCCACCTTCTCGATAAAGGCCTCTTAAGGTTCGTTCACACTTAGAGTTATTATGGTGTATTCACACTTGATGTTAAGTCAGTGTTAAATGAAAATCTAGGTGGCACCCAATGTTAAATGGGCCATAGCTCAATGTTAAGTGAATGTTAGCTTAACATAAAATTTTCATGGCAACTAGGCTTAAGTCCGAAATGGGTAGCATGGTGGTAGTCCCTAACACCAAGTGTGAATGCACCTTTAGAGTGGTTAGGTTTACTTTGAGTAACATCTAGTTAACTAAACCTTAACATGTACCACCTATTGCATAGCCCTAATAATCTATGCAAAAAATAGGCCATGTCATGGATGCATACCACTTGCAATTAAGCAAAGGTAAGACCACCAAAACATAGAAAACAAAGGGGTGTGTCACACTATGGCCTTGCCATTTACATTAAAAAGGATCTTAAAGCAAAAGAAGAATTATGAAAACTCAAATATTTCAACATGCAAAAATATAATCTTCAAAAAATCTTCTAAAAAAACCCAAAATCCTTCAAGATATCATAACTCTACAACTAATCTCAAGTTTCAACACAAGCCAAAAAAATATCATCTTTCAAAAATCCTCATATAAAAATAGACCTATTACCTAGGGGTCAAAATTCACGAAATTAGATGCACGGAGTGCCCCAAATTTTGTGGGCAGAAAAAAAAAATCCTAAGTTTCCCCAAGTTACTTGCATAGTTTGGACTATTGAACATTGAACTGCAATAGTAACTATTGCTCACATAGAGAACATGAACTTGTTTAAATTAGGGCAACACGTACCCCCAATTCATATTCTAATTCAATTTTGTAAAGAACGTTGATTCTTTGGTAAATTTCATTGGCAATTCTATAAAAAAATTGAAACCTTCAATCCAAAACCTTATAACCTATGTTATAACCTAGACTTGAACCTTCCAAAATTCTCATATAAGGTTAACATCATTGAATTTAACCCCCAACTCAAGAGAAGGTTAAATGGAATAAAGATATCCCCACTAACTTTTGGTGTGAATCCAACTATAACGTGTTTTTTTTTGGGTTATGTGGTAGTAGGGGTAGGGTAATAGAAATAAGTGTGGTGTAGGTTGTGGTGTGATGTTGGTTATCGATACATGCCATGGATAATGTGCATCTATGCATGGAATATCATGATATGAGATGCATGCATGATATAGGATGTAATATTTGATGGTGACTTGTTATATAACATGGCATGTCAAGCCATGAGAAAAACAAAAGTTGGATGTCAATTGACTTGCAAGTTTTTCTCCTTATCACAAGATTTATCAAACACAATTTGCATAACCTATTGACATGTGTGTATTTTTTTCATGTGAATTTTTTTCATGTCAAACAGCTAGGTGTATCTTATCCAAGCAATTGACATCTACTTAACAAGCATATCTTTCCTCTTCTCTTTCACATTATTCTCTCATCTTATCATTTTCTCTTTATTCTTCTTATCTTTTACAACTTCTCTCTTTTCCTTTTTATGTTTTTATCTATGGGTTATATGTTGAATTTTTCTAGACGTTTTTCTACATGTGTCATTTGTGTCATTTATGTCTTTTTTTTTGTTGTCTTTATTCATATTATTTGTGTTCATTTATAGTGCATTTTTGAGGATTCTATGCATTTTGTTCAACTTTAGTAGCTCAATTACAAAAAACCTTCTCTATTTTTGAATCATCTTCAAAACTATGATTTCATGTTTGTTTATATCACATTTGCAAGGTTTATGTTTTTTTGTTCAACTTCGGTAGTTCAATTATAAAAAACATCATATGCTTCTTAATTGTCTTCTAAACAACTTCATTCATTTTGTTGATCCCATGATCTTTTATATGTCTTTGTATTTGCTCCAAGAATAATTACAATGATGTCATCACATTTCATCATGTTTAATGTGTTTATACACATTTGAAATATTAATAGTTACAAATAACATGACAAGGGCATTTGAATAACTTATCTATTTTTAATGTGTTGATAGTCTTGGTTGATTAGTTTGAAAAATCACGGAATTATGAAATGATCAAGATATGACAATGCCTAAATGGTGTGATTATGGTAACTATGCATATGATCAAACACTTAGTGTATTAGACACTTAAAATTTTGCACACATTGTTTGGTTGCTTCTAGAATTCAAAGGTGAAATGTAAAGCTTTATTAGGCACCATAATTATGAATAACATGCAAATTAATCAAGATACGTGAGGTTTGGAAGTAGGGGGTAAGTTTATTTGATTTTTGTTCTAGTACATTTTGTGATGTTTGAACAATATACACTTGCCACCCTACAATCAAACAATCCAATGTTGTCAATTAGATTGTTCAAAGTTCCTTTAAATTGAATGTTCAACCACAATTAACACGTCTACCACCTTTCTAAAATTGTTCCATTTTTTTTCATTTCATTTGTTTTCATCATTTGATGTTTCTTTTCCCATGGCCTTTTGTCACACTCTTCCTATGTATTCATTATATGTCACAATGTGAATAGCCTATTAAATGCTCCTTGTTGTTGATATTCCTTGCATGCAAACTTAATGGCTTCATTTGGTTGGCAAAAGATATTTCTATTAACTTTGGCCTATTATGTGATTCTTGCAAGGGTTTTAAAACTAGCAATTCATTGAAACTTATGCAATCCTTGTTTTTTGGCATTAGGAGTCCTTGGCATCTCCACATAATATTTTTTTTTAGGTTTGAAAAAATAGTTAAAATCTCCTTCAGCCACCACATAACTTGTTTTTGCAATATTCCTAAAAAATGTGGTAGCAGACTAATCTCCCCATCTAAGATTGTCATTAATTTCATTATCAAAGTTATAATCTTTTTCATCTACCTTGTTATTGTTAATTATTATATACATTCCACTAGGCAATATTTGGTCATTCATTGGCTTAGGATTTGGAGGCTAAATTCTTATAGCCCTAAATCCAAAATTGATATTCTATTTACACAATGTTTAATCTACCCACCTAGCCAACATGATCCTATCTATTTCAAAGAATTACTCCTAACCATTGCATCATCTTTTTTCTTTCTAAACGTTGTTTTGAAATGCTCAAAACATGACACATCTAGGGGTTGGTGCATGTAATGTACGGTTGGAAGTGTAACTAATCTAATCCAAATTAAATTCTTTGTACAAGAAATTATGATCCAAGTTTTTTTTTTGCATTGCCATGCCAAGTCCTTGGTTTGGACAATCTAATGTAGTCATCTCACAATTTCGAACACCCTTACAAATGCAATATCATGGTAGAAATTCACTTATTACATTGACCACACAATTCATAATTAACCATTCCCTTTCATTGAAATAAAAGTTGAGTATGACGTTGTAAACTTGTTATGATGTTGTACTCACTATAAGAAATCATGGCTTTTCTAAAGGCCAACTTGACCAAAATATCCACATTAACCAAAAGGTATGTCCATTTTGACTAAAGGTTTGGGACATGAAAAACACATGTTACATTTAATTAATACATTTGAGTAAAGTGACATATTTCACCAAGTGTCAAGTTGAAAATCTGGGCAAAATGGACAAACGTCCATCAAAATGGTCATGGCTTAATAAAATTGGCCATGTTGAGTGGATAGGGTCTAATCAAATTAACCATTTTAATTTAACCTTTAATCAAATTGACCGTTATAATTTGACATTTAATCAAATGAACCATACTCATTTGATGGTTTAGCCTATTTGTTAAACCCAAGCTACCGACCTAACTTAACATAACTTGTAAGTTAAGTTAAGCCTAGATTACCTATCTAACCTAACATAATTAATAGGCTAATGGGTTATTTGTTAAGTAATAACCTAACTAGTAGCTTAACTAGGTAGCCTAGCTTAGACCTACCTAGTAGGTTACGTAAGATGTAACTTATGCCTATTAAATAACCTACAACTAGGTAATGTAAGCCTTTTAGGTAGGTATCCTAGGTGACCTAGGTTTATTAAATAGACTTATTAGCTATGTAAATACTATACTAGCTTAAGCATATTATAGGTACGTAGCCTAGGCCTAGAAAATATAAAATAACATAAGCCACCTAGGCTTAGTAGGTAAACAACCTATCATATTAACTAAGTAATAGCCTAAATCACCTAAGCATGCTAGGCAATAGCCTAACCTAGGCTATCAAGGTCTACTTGGTAATTATGTAAGTAACATAGGTCACCTAAACCTACAAGGTAGGTAGTTAGCCTAACCTAAGCCATTTAAGCCTATTGGGTGTGTAGCCTAGTTTAGGCCACTTAGGCCTACAAGGTAGGGAGTCTAAACCACCTAAGCTTATTAAGTAGGTATGTAACCTAACCTAAGCTACCTAAGCCATTTAGGCCTACTAGGTAGGTATATAACTAACCTAGGTTAAACCACCTAGGTTCTTAAGTAGGTAGCCTAGTGTATTAGGTAGGTAGCTTAAGCCTAAACCTACTTAATGAGCTAGGTTACCTGTTTAATATGCCTAGGTTAGATATATTAATAAGCTAATAGGTATCTATGTAACCTACTAAATAACATCTAAGGCATAGGTAGTTTATTAGGTAGGTATAAACATAAACATAGTAAATACCTATAAAACCTAATAGACTATAAACCACATGTTACCTAACTACATGCATTTATTAATAGGTATGTCCTACCTACTTAATTTAACCTACTTAGAACCTACTTATTTATGTAAGTAATACATTAAAAAATTCAAGTTCATTTAGTGTAGTATGTTGAAAAAAAATCATGGAAGTTGATTACAATATATTGTTGGTTCAAAACCATGTTCATTACAATTATTGTCCAAAAAATCACCTTATGGGGTGGTGGTATAATGGTTAAGTACTTGAATTTTTAATGTGAAGGTGAGGAGTTCAATTCCCTACATTTGCAACCTAGGTTATTTTGGCTATTCAGGTGAGCTAATTAAGTAACCTAAATTACAAATCTTTTTAGACCACCTAGCCCAGGGGGCCTGGTTTAGCCTCGATGGTTTAATCTAGCGTAGGTGGTTAAACTAGGTGGCCTAGCCTAGGCCTAAGACATAAGGTTGGTAGGTAAGTAAATAAAAATTTGGCATTAAATATTAGGTTTATTAATTAGGTAGGTAGGGTAATTAATTAATTAATTAATTAATATTTTCATATTAAATCATATATATATATATATATGGTCATTACCCAAATTATATTATTGTCACAATGGTTCAAAAAAAAAACTTGGTCAAAAAAATCAACGAAAAAGACCTAATCAAAATGGTCAAGTTTAAATTGATTTGTCCAAAATGGCATTTTGGTCAAGTTGGACATGGGGGTAAAAAAACCATAGAGGGGTTTTTTTTATCGAAATTCCCAGTTAAAAAAGTTGTGATTTCTTGTAGTGTATTCCTTTCAACTAATAGATCACCAACATTAAACAATATACATTATGAACTATAAGTTTTAACAATTTACCTTAGATCACACCCTTAAAATCCCCTTCATGTAAATAATTTTAGTATTTTTGTCATGAGCGCATTGAATTGTGACAACTATAACCCATAACCAAACATTATTTTTCTATAATGAGTTTCAAAGCTTTTAAATCTATCTTCAATCACACCCTATATTCATTACTATAAAAACATGTTATTTTGATTAAAGAACTAGTAAAAAAGAACCCCATTTGGACAAGTGTCAAAAAAACCATCTTGTTAATCTTGACAAGTCGTTTTGTACCTATCTTACATGATTGGGGCAAGGTTTTTTTTACTAGCAAACTATTGAACTATTTGATTAGTCATTTTGACTACTTGATAGTGAACCATTTGATTAGTTTTATAACCAATTTTCTTTTGGATTATTACTAATTTATTTTGTGTGTGTGTAAATAGGTCTAGTAGGTAGATAGGTAGGTAGGTAGGTAGGTAGGTTGCATATAAGTATAGGTAGGTCATAAAAAGGCAAATAGGTAGGTGATAACCTAACGTAATCTACCTAACCTAGTTTACCTTACCTAACCTAACTTAAGCCTACCTGCCCTCACCTTTTAAACATGTATATAAGATACAAATATTAGAAATTGAACCCTAAACCTACACAATTATAAACCAAATCCTTAACAATAGACTACACTATCAAAAGTGATTAACTTTTGTTAAGTTTTTTATTTCACATGTTTATTCCACATCAGAAACATAGTGGTTAAACCTAAGTGACAACTAATGGTTAAATATAATAGTTAAATCAAGTGGATAGACTTAGTGGTTTAATGCAGTGGTTAAACTTAATGTTTAAAACTTTAGTTAAACCTAATGATTAATCATAATGGCTAAACCTAATTAATAAACTTAATGACTAAATATAGTGGTTAAATATAATGATTAAACCTTGGTTAAACATAGTTGCTAAACCTAATTGATGAATTTAATGGCTAAACTTAATGACTAAACATAGTCATTAAACCTTAGGTAAACATAATGGTTAAACATAATTGATAAATTTTATGGTTAAATTTTGGTTAAACCTAATGTTTTAATCTAGTGGTTAAACATAATGATTAAACCTTGGATAAACAAAGTGGGTAAACTTAATTGATAAACCCACGAGCCAAATTTCATGGTTAAATTTTAGCTAAACTTAGTGGTTAAATATAATGACAAAACCTTAGTTAAGCATAGTGCTTTAATTTAATTACTAAATTTAATGGCTAAATTTCATAGCAAAATTTGGGTTACACCTAATGGCTAAACATCATAATTAAACCTGGGTTAAACATAATGTCTAAAAATAGGTTTAACCTAATTGTTAAATCTAATGGTTAAACATTTAATGACAAAAAATTGGTTAAACATAGTGGCCAAATTATACTTAATGGTTATATTTAGTGGTTGAATTTAGGTTAAATCTACTGACAAATTTAATGGTTAAACATAGTGGTTAAATTTAATTAAACATAATTTTGGTTAAATTTTGAATAAAATTAATGGTTAAATTTAATTAAAAGTATATATATATATATATATAATGGCTACATTTAATTGCTATACTTAGTGTCTAAACTTAGGTAGGTAAGTGGGTGGATGGGTATGTTGTAGGTAATATGCATGTAGGTGGGTAGATAAATAAATAGGTGAGAAGCTATAAATAGATAAATAAGTAGATATGTAATTGGGTAGGTAAGTAAATAGTAGGTGGGTGGCTGGGTAATAGTTAAGTAAGTAATTAACTAAGTAAATAAGTGGGTGAGTAGGTAAGAGGTTGATACATAACGTAGTAGACCATGTCACATTTAATTAAAGTTGTATTGTTTAAAAATCATTGGCCATCTTGAATAAATGTTCCACTTGATTAAATATCATTGGTCATTTTGTTAAAAAATCATTAGCCATCTTAACTAAATGTTCCACTTGATTAAAAAACCATTAATCATTTTGATTAAAAATGATTGGCCATTTTGATTAAATGTTCAATTTCATTAAAAATGATTGACCATTTTGATTAAAGTTATAAAATTTGATTATATGTATATAGTCAGATTGACCATTATAGTCAAATTGATTGATCAAATAATGCATGTGTCATTCAAGCCCCTGGCCTTTAGTCAAAATGTACAAGTCTAATAATCAAAATGACAAATAAGTCAACTTGAACCATCTAAATAACCATGATTTGTAGAAGTGATTAAAAGCTTAAATTTGCATTGGGATATCCCTACATTTTTGTGCATTGGAATGTGACAACCTTAAACTTATCATGAATTTTTTTTTAAAAATAATGAAACATTTTAGTAAACAAATGGTACACATCACACCCGTGAATGAACACATTTATAATATCTTGGGTTGGAAGAACATAAAATGTCAATGATTGTTTATTTTCATTGAACATTCAACTGTAAGGCGTGTTTTGATTGTTGGATAATGTTTGGCCATTTGGTCATCAACTCTTATGTGAGCTAATCAAACATTTGTTCATGGGGGTGTTTTCGGTGGTAAGCACAGTTGCCCTATGTGGTCCAATGCATAAAAGAACACACCATCCATTGAAAAACCATTATGATTAAATTGTGGATAAACCACAATGACTTACCAAGGTTTTACTTCTGTCACCTACCATGGAAACTTTCCTACTTTCACCTCAAATTACCTAGGTAACTAGATACCTATGTAAGTGGGTACGTATCATGGGCAAGTAAGTAGGAAATTATAACAAGTTATTATGTGGGTAGGTAAATAGGCAACGCACTTGGTGGCTATTAGGTGGATACATCCATGTGGACAATTACCCTAGGGTTAGTTTCCACATTGACAAAATGAATTATTATTATTTTCCAAAATGAATTAAAAAATAAAATTGAAATGATATTTTTTTCATCATCTACTATAATATTGTGATATAGGGAATAAATTTTTTTTGCAAACAAATAATAGTTAACAATGTCGTGTATTATCAATGAAAAAAAAGTTACAATGTTTTTGTCTTTTAGGGTTGCTAATCATTGATTAGAAGTTGTTTGGGCAAATCTTTTGGTGTTTTTTTTTGCACATTGATGTTCCAAGGTTCTAGTTATTAAGTCCTTGGTATAATTAATTAATCGTAAACATTTTATTGATTGAAGTCTAATTGTTTTGATATGATTTTGTCAACGTTTAAAGTTTCCATAACACTTCCAATACCATAACGTGTTACTAATACGCTTAAGTATTTGGCCATTTTGGACTTTTTGTCTAGTATCGAACCTTTTTGTTCTTTCACGTCTAACTTTAGTTCTTCCTTGATAAAGTTTTGCACAACCCTTTGGATCTCCGAAGCATTTTATTTGCTAACTATAACACCTAACATGATCTTTTCTACATATCAAAGATATTCAAGTCTTTGAAATCTTCTAGGGTCCGATTTATAGTTAGGTTTATTTGTTTCAATTTACCTACAATGTTTGAGGGCAAAATTGGCAAAATCTAATTATGAACCCTTATAAAAGGCATTGTCCTTCGGATTAAAGTGAAGTCTTTTCTTATATTTTGCTAACACATGATGCATATCCCTTACAATGTATTTGGGTATTAGTATGTTTTTGATATAAAAAACTAATTTATATAAGAAAATATTGGCACAAAGCAAATATATTATAGAGTTTTTTAAAACCCCTATGTTGTATTGCGTGTGATCTTAAAGTTATATATATTAACATAACTTGTGTTAAATAGTTTTTGCATAAAATCTTGTAGTGCTTTGGACCACAATATTAGTTTGATTTCCTTAATAAGTAGATTATGATGAAATCAAAAAGTTTCAATATTGATTTTTATAAGCCAAAACATTACCATACATAATTATTAGAGCTCTCAAAGGGCGTGGTGACAGATTTTTTCAAGACAAAAATTATGGTTTGATTTTTGAAGAAAGGCTCAAATAAAGTTTTTACCACTCTTTCTTAAAGTAGATTCATAATTTTGTCAATTGCCAAAACAATAAAAAAAGGCTTACTCCCACCATCCAATTCAAAAATGATTACTTGCTTGGCTAGTTTTCAAGAAGTTTGCATTATCAACTCTTTAGATAGTTTTTCAAGGGCCTTATCAATCATTTCTACTTTGCTTTTACCATTGTTTTCTACAACTACATTACCTTTTAGTCTTTTGTAGGCTTGAGGTTATCTATGTTTTAATGTCCTAATAGAATATGCAATTGAACGCAAGAGGTGCCATTGGTCTATATTTACCTTTATTGGCGTTAATTTCATTATTATTTTTTTCTAGATTTTACTACCCTTTTCCAGTTACAAACATGTCACATTTATAAAAGGGGGGGTATCCTATTACCTACCATCTATAGCCTTTCCTTTATAAATTTTCACATTATGGGCAACATCATATGTGTGACTTGTTTTGCCCAGTGTATCCTATATAATACTTATCATTGATATGTCACCCGTTTCCTTTTTAGTTATACTTTGGTCCCTTAGTTTTTGCACCTAGGTGTTAGTTATTTTTTGGGGGTTTGTTAAGGTGATCCTTTGTTTTTACATTTGGGTATTTGCTTGTTGTTTAGGTTGGCGAGCGTTTTCTAATGCTCTTTGTAGTTTCCCCTGGAGAGTTATTTGCACCAAGGTTTTAGTTGGGCCTTGGAGCCTTCCAAACCACCCTTTGTTAAAAGGGGTAACGCTTGATCTTAATGCATTCATGGTAATCGTACAACAAAACTTGACCAAACCCCATGCTATGGTTCCTTGTGATCTATTTTTGCTATAGGTTGAAGGATTAAGCATGTACGATGATTTGTTAACCTTCGCCAATCCAAACGTGCTTTAGCAAGCTGCACATTAAATATATTTCCAATACCTACAACAACTATCGTTAAAACAATTGTAGTTGTTCCTACTCCATGTTAACCTAAAGTATTCTATTGTCGCCGCATCTTGGACTCTGAACCATATGTGAACCTATAGCGTCATACTGTTTTTTTCATCATTTTTGTATCCATGCAAGTTTTAGTTATGTAATTTATTTTTTAATGCAACAATTGAAATTTTGTTCAACTGTCCTACTATGTGTTTTGCTTCATGTAAAAGTAATATGACCTATTTCTACTAAATCCTTAACATTAATAGCCTTTGGCACTAATTAAATAAACCTCTTTGCACCTTCAAGAGCCTAAGCTCACGTTGATTTTGATGCTTTAGTAGTCTTACACTCCATTTAGTACATTTTTATTACCATCAAAAAGTTATATATATATGGATTTTTCTTCTCTTTGTAAGTTGGTTTATTTAGCAAAGTAAGGGTGTGTGTTAGTTGATAATAAGTTAACAAAGAATAAAAAATATAAATTTATTATTTGTTGGTTAAACAAAAGCTAAAAAGATGTGATGCATAAGTTGTGCACCTCCATTCAACTGCAATCTCCAATTCATGCCATCTCCAATTTCGACTTTTTAGTGTGATAAATAATAGTATTGTCCACTTTGCATACAACTCACTTTTATTCAACATATTGCACAATTATCAATCTAGTATGTATTCTAATTATTAACCATTTTTTAAAGAATGTTTGGTTCTTTTCATGGTCATTTCATTGTAAAGCCTTATAAATCTTGGATTGTGATCTAAACACATACCCTTTGACCTTTGGCCAAGGTGTAATGTGTTCAAGTTGTAAGAATAAAATAAAATAAAAATTCACAAGTGTTCTTCTTTGCTTTTGGATATTCATAAAACCACCATATATATAATTATGTTGCACTTATGCCTAATTTGTTTTTCAAAGTTATGAATATCCAAATGGGCATATCACGATCATTTATCATCGCTCTTTCACTTTTTGGAAAATCTTGCTACCAATAAACATGTGGCTTAACTAGCTTACCCTGCAATCATTCATTTGGAGTTCAAGATAGTTACCCTATTCCCAAGTTGGATTGTTGCAAAAACATGAAAGACAAGCAATACTACAAGAGGTGGAACACAAATGTAGAACATAGTAAAAACAACTACTTTATTGGCCTTTTTTTTCGTATTCCTAAAATGCTTATGATTAAAAATTAAGCTAATCACATTGTTCTTCATTGATATCTATTTCAATATACAAAAACATTTATTTATTTATTTATATGGATAAATAAACATATAAGATCTATTCAAAGTAATATTTTTTGTTGGGATAACTTCCATTGAGTATTTACACCTATCCCATTTATGTTATGAAAACAAGATTTGGTTCAAGATCACTTATTTTTTCTTCAACCTAGGTTTACTTGAATTTAGAAACTAGTACTTGGTAAGTTTTTCTACAAAGGTTTAATTGAATTAAGTCCATAATGTCTACTAATTCCGCCATATCAACCTCCTTCTTAGTCTTTTTTTCAAAAGGAAAAAACATTTCATTCTTTGCTTTGATTGGTCCCTTGGACCAAATCAATAATTTTTTTGAATTTGTTTCATTTTTTAATAATATAATTGAATATAATCTTTTTCAAGTTCCTATGCAATACTCTTTGATTTCATATATCGAAGATTCACAAAAGAAATTATAAACCTTACGTAACTCAATCTATTTTTGTTGTAATTTTAAAAACTTTTTGAATGAAATAATTTAATCAATTATTACATCATCAAACCATTTCCAATATAACAGTAGTAATTACCCCCAAAAATTGATTTGTTACACATTACACAAATATATATATATCACTATTTGGTAATTAGTATTGGCAAAGCTTGCTTAATTCAAAGGTTAAAACACCATGCTTGTAATGCAACAATCATCAATTTGACTTTGATATCAAGCTTTTGTGTTCATCTTTCATTATTTTCTCCCAATAATCATTTTTTTTCGATCAATAAGTTGATGATTACTCCATTGAAAAATAATAAAAATGAGTGGAAGAATTCTTATCCTTAAAAATATTATCAACATATATGAATAATAATGACAAAAAAAGAATCATAAAATTTTATTTTGATTTGTTTTTCCTTGCATATCCCATCCCTTATGTTATGATATTTTTCAACTAGGAAAAATAAATGAACGAATCAAAATGGAAAGATTACTTTGTTAGATGGTAATTTCATTCGATAAAATCTCAATTGAAAAAGACTTGTTTGTTGACAGATGAGAAAAAGAAAAAATAATATCCTTTCATTTCTACCATTTTAAAAGTTAATTTTTGCAGAATCAAGAGTTTTTATGTCCCATTATCAAAGACCTCGTGTAAGAATATTACATCGTTCAAGAGTTTTGTTGAGGTTGACGAGTAAAACACCCTAGTCAAAATCTAATTATATCAACCAACCCATATCCAATAAATAGTTTCTCAATATTAATATTTGTTTGGAAGAAAAACAAAAATTGAGTTTTCATTATGGAATAACATAACGACAATTATTTAAATATGTTCATATCACTATAAAAACAAAAGGATTTACAAATCAAATTTTGTTACAATTGCTTAAAATGTGTCTAAATAATGTGATTTTTTAATTAGGTCTGGCTCCCATTATTCTCAAAACAAGACAATTGGTAAATCATCAACATATTTATAAATTATCATACGATAAATATACCGAATTATCATTGTAAAACCAATATTTTATTACTATAAAAGATCGGCAAAAATCGCAAGTTATAATTACGAGAAGTATGGATATTCCCAGGGTTAGAAAACACCAAATCATTTAACTTTTGACTGTTCACAAAAAAAGGATTGGTTCATCAAATAATAAATTTTGATTCAATCGATTTAAAAATACATGAATTTATTAGTTGTAACATATTATTCTTGCCAAGTTTAAATTAGATTGGGGAAAAAAAAAAACCTAAACATTTTTTTTTATTAAATGAATAGACGAATCAAAATATTATATTTCATTAAAGAAAAAAAAATCCCGATTTGTTTTTCTCGATCACTAATCAAAATTTTATGCTTGCTCCTCGTTATATATTTAAGTCAGGGAAATAGTTCAAATATGATAAAATATGTAATATATAATCTATATCTCCCTATACTGATTTTATTTTGTTAAAGTCAAATAAAATCAAACTGAAAATAATACTAATTAATAATATTATTAATTACATATCATGATAATGGTATTAAAAATACAAATATGGAAAGAAAGGGATTTGAACCCCCCATAAACAAAAGCCTACATAACATTTCCAATGTTACGCCTTAGATCACTCGACCATCTTTCCTATGGTACTTTCCAATTTTAATCTACAAGTCTATGGAATAACAATCAAGTCTTTCTTTATTTATTATTGATACTGGGGATATGACCAATTTGAATTGATCATGGGAGGTATCCTTGCCTTTTCATTTGATTAACTAAATGGATAAAATAATATTCAAAAATATATATATTCATTCAATTTCATTTTCAATGATTCAATCAAGACTATTTCGATTTTGAAAAGGGGTGGGGGGAGAATTCTATCACAATAAGTCGAATTATGTATGACTTTCTTCTATTTCCTTGATTGGTAATGCTTAATCAATAGAAATATGAGAAAATTTTATTTTATTATTACTTCAATAATTTCATATCTTTATGTTAGATCAAGGACTAATTATTAAACAAGTTATATAAAATCAAATTATCTCTCTATTTTTAAGTTTTGATTATTGGTCCTTGATTGTTTGAACTATTTAGATTGAATTGTTTGGTTGGATATGAAACCAAAAATATATTAATATAATATAATATATAATAATAATAATGAAGTAACCCATCCTCTATGATGGAATCTATCATAGATGGAAATTATATATATATACAAACTATTTAATGGATTTATTTTTAAAAACAAGAATAGTAATAAATCAAAAGAATTATAACTAACCATGCTTAGGTTTAAGATAAATGATAATTTTATTGATAAAACTTTTAAAATTGTTGCAAATATTCTATTATGGATAATCTCGACCATTGAAAGGAAAAAAAAAACTTTGTAATGGTGTGGTTTAAGGTACATGACAAAAGGAATGATTATTATAAATTTACTTTCTATGGGGGTAAGTTTCACACAATAAGTCAAGTATTATCATGTTTTATTTCACATTCATTCGTTTTGAGGTTTAGAAATCAAATGTAACCTTAAATACTTTTATCTTTCATGAATTACGATATTAAGCAAGAGGTTTAAACTATAAGAAACTCTTTCTTTGTTTATAGTCCCTTCTATAAGGATGCAAAGTGAGAAGAACACCACGTGTAAGAATCAACAACATAAAAACTTCGTTAGATTTCAATTTTAAAATAATCATGCCCCAATAATTGCTAATAATAAATATATGGCTAGGATCACAAATTTTCATTTCATTTGTATTTTGGGTACCCATACAACCATCATAAATTGTCAGGGTGGCTAATCGTTATGAAATACAAAATGTGAGGAACAAATAAATTTATGGAGTTTGTACTTCTAAAAATTTTAACATCTTTTTAAGAAGATACTCTTTGCAAGAAAGATGGCTAGACTTTTTTTGGGAAGACACTAGCCCTCGGTAGTTATCACATTGGGTAAAATTTCTCCCCTTATAAAATGATCTAGATTATCTCCCCTCCCCCCCTAGAAACTATTTAGGAAAAGTCGAATCAGATGAAAATCTCATGTACGGGGAAATGGATTTCATTTTCATTTCAAAATAGATGGATGATCATAACGGATGTTAACCCAATCTAAGGGGAATATGCGAAAGCCTTGCAAAATTATTATAAAGCTATGCACTTAGAAATTGATCCTACGCTTAAAGTTATATACCATACAATATAGGTCTTATCCACACAAGTAACGGGGAACATGCAAAAGCTTTGGAATACTACTTCCACACAGTAGAGGGAATCCATCCTTGCCACAAGCTTTTAATAATATGTTGTGATCTGTCATTACATGTGGCTATCTATATTATAGATTTCATTAGTTGGAAGTTACCATAAATATGGAATTGGAGGCTTTTTACATAAGTATGATTACTTAATGGTTCCTTAACAGTTGTAACAATGAAAATCTCCATTGGAATCCAAACACCAAGAAATAATCAAAGCTTCCATACTCTATCTTGATCAGATGGAAAGATCTGAAATTATTGGAGTAATAATAAAATAAAAATTTCTCATATTTCTATTTATTAAGCAATACCAATTGATGAGCAGTGAAATTATGCAGAGTGTAGCCTATGATAATTATGATGATTTTCAACATGTCAACTTGATATTTTCACAAAATGTCATTTCACTATTTTGAGGATTATTTAATGACGAAACTGACCTTCGGGTAAGGAAGTATGTGGTTAACCACCATCCATCCTGCATGGTGCACTTTGGTGCTAGTTCACTCTGGTTGTGGCTCTTTTGCTGACCTTGTTCCATGGAATCTTAGAAGAATTTAGTGAAAATTGTTGTTCCACCAGGTGACAAATCTTCACATTGTGGAGGATTTCAAGTCACTTGTTGATTACATTGAGTACAAGTTACTTGCGTGAGCTAGCAAGAATCTCAGAGCACAAGTTGCATCAAAGAAAATTGTCTAACATGTCTAACATTCGCCATTACATCCTGTGGTCATCAATTGTGTTGCCTTGTTGGATCTTTGATTTGGTGTTACCCATTAGAATTTTAGATCCAGCAGGTTCCACCGACTGACTTCAAATCTGAACACTTGAGATTCAAAGACATAGTGGGTATGGCACATCATGATATGTGTTGAGCTCCTTTGAAACTAGATCACGATCCTTTGATCATTAGTGTCTGGAGAATGAGCTGATGGGAATTGATTAGATTTTGGTCTGAAACATTTTTTGGAGCACAGTTATCTAGTAAGATTGCACATCGATAAAATGCAAATTTGAAGCAGAGGTTGAGGTGGAATTGTTGGGATGTTTGGGAATATAGAAGAGAAGCAGCAGATCTCTGCTTTGAGACTGCATCTGGTAGACCTGTACAGGTTTTTACAGCACAGATGGGCTAGGACCTTAGTTGTGCTCAAAGGTACTGTAACCAAGAGAGGTATTTGAAGTGGAGCAGCAACTTTGATTCTTTGGTATTGACATGATTCTTTGGAGTTTGGAATTATTTTAGACCCAAACATTCTAGTGGCAGTCTGATGCACACATCATTTCATTCAATCCAGATGCCAAACCAGCTTGTTTAGTTAGTTAGAACAGTGGGATCATGGAGCTATATGTTATTTGATGAATGTCTTAGGAATGAAGGTATAGCACAATGCCTCAGAGTGATCAGCAACTTGTTTTGCTGATGAGTCAAAAACATCACCAAAAGACACAAATTTGCTCAAGACTGCTAGCAAAGTAGTTGCTCTTAATGAATGATGTCTGAGATGGAAGTATATTAGAAGAGAATCTACAAAGAGAACTCATTCTGTGGCAAGAAAGTTTTGTGGCAACAATATCTCACAGACTTTTCTGGCATAATTGGAGCACAAATCACACAATTGTGTGCGAAATTGTTGTGGCTTGAAACCGTAGTGAAGGGTATGTGTTGTTTGGTTTACCCAGAGTGGAATTCCTATGCCTAACAGTTTCTGTTATTTAACCCTGTAGTAGGTTCTCCTATCTTATGAAATCATAGGAGACCAATGCTGACTTACAAAACCAAAAGCAATTGTGACTCTTTAGTTGATGGATCAATGGTCATGGTATGCTCAGGTGTAGAAATTATTCAGAGCAACTATAATGCTCAGATTGCTTAAGCTCAAATGTGTAGGAATTATCCAGAGTAGTAATAACTCTCATCATTAGTGTCTGGAGGACGAGCTGATGGGAATTATGCTCATTGACACCCAACAATTGCAGTGGTCTAACCAATACACAATACACGGTTGTTGGTGGTCGGTATATGTACAAGAATAGGCCTGTTGGAATTGCAAGGTGGTGGATGTGAGCATGTTCATACACTCACAGATTCAACAATCACTTACCCTAACCCCATACTGGCTCCACTCCAAGAGTGCAAACATTTGTTGCTGATAGAAAATTTTGAGAACAGCATAGGGGCCAGAACAAAGCATACCTGAGCTGATCATCAACATATATTTCTCAACCTTCAAATCTAACATGCATCAGTCGTGTCATCCGGGTTGCTATATTACCAAGGTTACTATAATCACTGTTCTATGGTGAAATCTGCTTGGTTTGGTAGTAGAAAATTACTGGGATGTGTGGCCAGCATTTGTGAATCACATGGGCCGTTCATTGTCAGCAATTCTCTAAGCTATAGCTAGTACTAGAGCTCTTGTAAAGTGGACTACTGGTGCAACCCAAATCTCTAGTAGTAGTAGTATCGAGTGTAGTCAGGTCCAAGAACAAATGTAACAGGGAAGGGGTCCTCCTTAGGTTGTTCCACCTTCTTTTCAGGTTTCTTCTTTGCCTCTGTGTCATCCTTCTTTTTATCATCCTCCTTCTCCACTGATTTTGCCTCCTCTTTCTTGCCCCCACCTTCACCTCCACCTCCACCCCCACCACCGCCGCCACCGCCACCACCGCCGCCGCCGCCGCCGCCACCACCACCACCGCCGCCGCCGCCCTTTTTCTTCTTCCCTCCTCCTCCTCCTCCACCACCACCACCACCTCCTCCACTTCCTTTAGGACCCTCCTCTTTTTTCTCCTCTTTTTTTGCCTCCCCTTTTGACTCCTGAGAAGTTACAACAACCCATATTTCTGTTAGGGCAACACCAAGATACCTCCCATTTCCTGGAAAGATTGTACTCCTTCACCTTGATCTATGTGATCTACGGCCTATGTAACAGACAGAAAGGCAATCTCCCTATGACTTGAGGGATCCCATTCAGATCCCACAGCTGGAGAATGGAATGCATTGAACTGGTATATGGGAACAATTGCAGATCTAACAGTTGCAGAACTACATGCCTTTGTGTTTGATTGCTAGGTTAAATCATGCTATAACATAGATATTCAAATCCAGCTGCAATTAAAATGCATCAAGTTGAAACCTGAAACCAATCAAGACTCAAGAACGTGCAAACTACTTGAGGGGTGGTAGGATCTGGTTGTTCTCCATGAAGGCAGACAATGATAGAAAATTGCAACCAATTGTCGGTAGGTGAGGCTATGATCATTGAACTTGCTATTGGTGAGTGATGGAAATCTACCTCCTTCTTTGTGTCTTTCGCACCCTCCTTCTTCTCTTCTTTCTTCTCCTCTTTTTTCTCCTCTTTTTTCTCCTCTTTCTTCTCCTCCTTTTTTCCTCCCTTCTTTGGCTCCTCTGGCCAGAACTCAGTGTGCTTCCCAGTTTTGGCAACGCGGCGGAGAACATCTTCGGGCTTCACATTGCCAGTGACTGTCACTTTCTGTCCAGGAAAATCAACTTGATGTGATGTCACCCCTGCAGTTTCCAACCAAATTTCTTAGACAAAATTCCCCATGATCTCTAGGCAATCTCCCCTTGCAGATTCAAAAGGGCCTCTGATACCAAAAGTTTAATAATCAGTGACCTGGTCACCCCCTTTAGTACTTGACTTCACTACCTTGATGATAGATGATGATTGCATACCACATTCAAAGCAGCCATGAAGCTGAGTACCAGACAAAGGGCTCAATGCTTCAAATTTCGTACCACAAATCTAGGATATTGCAGAGAACTCTCCTTAACAACAATCTGAAGGTAATATGACAATGAGTGCAGTTATTACCCTATTGGAGTTGCTCAAAAAGCAACAGCCCCATCACCGTCATCATGGAGAGCAGTGATGAGCTGTTGCCATGACTAATCCATTGACATCATCAGCTCTGATGTAAATAAGCATATAATAATCCACCCACAACTTCAGGCAAACCATTATGCTTTATACACATGTACATTCATGATTCCAATTGATTAATCTTCCAGTTTTGAACTTCATATCTTTGAAATCACAGAGAAAATCTCCAGAACAACAATTCGAAGGTAACATGACAACAAACAGTCATAACCTTCTGAGAGTTGCTCACAAGGCATCAGACCATCACCTTCACCACAAACAGCAGCAACAAGCTGCCGTGATTACACAACGACTTGATCAGCTTGGAGCTGATCAAGTCAGCGGCTGTAGATATGCACATATGAATCCACACAAAAATCTGATACTGAATTGACTACCAAAAATGCGAGGAGAAAATTCAGCCTGGCAGAGGCCAACAATCCAAGGACAAAAGAAAGAGGAATGATAGCTTCAAGGACAAGCTTCCACCTAAGATTCCCATAGTCCTTGACCATCCCCAGATCAAAAGCAGCACTAAGTGCATGTCAGGTCTCCCTTCAAGAAAGCCTTGTGCTGGCCAGAGTTCTTATCTGAAGATTAAGTTGATCTTTCTACCAAGATAAGATGCTTGAGAGAATGCTAACCTGTATACAACCTATCCATCAGGCTCCCTATCATCATATCTTCAACACATTATAGGAGAAGCAGTATATTTTGCTAGAGAGATACTGGAAGAAGCAGTAAGGTCATCTAGAAAATATGATTTGGACTTGAAAGTTTCCATTGATGGATGTCACACAAAAGAATTGTAAGGGGGCTGTGAAGGTGAAAAACCTGGGATTCTTTTCACTGCTCTTTTCACTGTACTTGCACAGCCCTCGCAGTGCATCATCACTCTCAGCACCACTGTCTTTACGTCATTCTGCAACAGCTTGATAAACAACAGACAATGAGAAAGAAAGATCGAAAGAGAAAAAAAAAACTGGTGTGCTTGACGACCAACCAATGACAGCACCTAATTCTATCAATGAAAACAAAGATGTTGCCTGTTCATGCAGACTGTTGGTGTCTCAGAAAAAACAAACAACCACAAAAAAAGGGATCGTCATCAGTATCATTAAGCTACTTGTGCATTGGAAGTTCCGTTTGATTCCACAGAGTATCTCACAAGGGAAGAACAAATTCTGTCGTTTTGATTGATTGATCTCACAAGATAAAAACCAGAGTATAGAAGAAGCTTTCAATTCAATTGAAGGCTGTAAGCCAAGGATTGCAACTCACAGGATTTGCAATTGTGGAAGGGACATGTATACAAAAGCAGATAAGCACATAGATGATCAAAGATCAAAGTGGAAAGAGACGGGACTTATGATCAACAAAGCACCAAAACCCTTTTTTCAAAAGCACACAATCTATTGCTATCAGAGATGAGAACTTTGACAGAACTAGGATCATTGCTGCTGAATCTGAAGAAATGGGATTCAAAACTCGTGTGAAAAACTGACTTATGAGGACAATTGAACAAAAAATCTCTCTCTCTCTCTCTCTCTCTCTCTCTCTCTCTCTACTCATCCATAGAAAAATTCATGCTCCAAAAAGCACAATCAACTTTGTTCTCAAGAATAATAAAAAAACATCCCTCTTGAAAAACCCATCTGTGTTTGTATCTAATCCTGGTCCGACTTTCTCTCGGGATTGCAGGCAAGATGTAACTTCTCAAACACGTTCAAGGTACAAAGTCTAAAGAAGAAACAAGAGAACGAAAAAAAAAAAAAAACTTGGGCACGGCAAAGGAACTTCCCATTCCAAATAGAGCAAAATACAGAGCTTGACCGATCCTTCTTCAACTTGTTCTTGTTCTTGCTTTTTGTTCTAAGTATCAGATCAAAACACGTGCTTTTTCTTTTCATCATGTAAAATCCACAACAACCCAAATAAAAAGAAAGAGAGCGCTTCAAGTTCAACCACAGACAGACAGACAGACAAGACAGACAGACATACAGACAGGGATCCCCACCTCAGGCATTGTGTCTGATGGTTTATGGCCAGCGACAAAACTGGTGGAGGAAGAAGCTCAACAGCTTGCTCAACAGTTTGTTTGCTCAACAGACTTCCAAAATGTTGAGGAAATCCTTTCCAGTTGCACCAACAGCAGCCAGCACTAAAACTACAGCAGTTGGAGCTCAAAACTGAAGATAAACATAGGTACCTTACCCACCAATCCAGCTCCCCACACAACAGCAAAACCCCCCCAAAAGGCCAAAAAATAAAAGAAAAAGAAAGAAGGATGCAACCTTTAGAAGAGAAGCTGAAGCTTTAAAGATCTTCCCTCCCCCCAACACCACAAAGATCCCACAAAGACCAACCTCCTCTAATTTCTCACAAGCTTCCTAAGAAGAACACAAAAATCTCTTCTTTCTCACTTAATCAAAGGGAAGAAGGAGATGATGATGATGATGATGAATGTGCAAGAAAGGAAGAAACCCAAGACCCCTTGAGACTTGTCATTTTCTCCGAAGTTGCAGTCTCCCCCACGAGCAAGAAGAGCAAGAAGAGCAACAAGAACAAAAACAAATCAAATCACTGTTCACTCCACTAGCTTAAACGTGCTCACTTGGTCCCCTCCCCTCCCCCCAAAAAAAGAGTTGAATTTACATTAGAAGAAACACAAAAAATTTCCAAACATTTCTCCAAAAAGAATGATGAAATTTGTAGGAGAGAAAGATGCTCCCCCCTCAAGACTCTCATTACTCTCAATATGTAATAATACCATATGTGTAATATATTACACTATTTTTTGTATTATTTTTTTCTTCACAAACTGAGGTAAAAATAAGTTTGGGGAAAGCTTTTCCCATGCTCTTCTAATACAGGTACTTCCTCATATAGGATTTTTTTTTTTTTTTATTGCAAAAAAATAATTCTTTGGTGTTATTGGCTTTTGGAGGGTCTTTTATTAGTGGGGGGGGGAAGGGGAGGAGCTATAAGAGGGGGTGGGTGCCTTTGGTCTTTTTTCTTTTGGAAGCTTTTTGTGTAGTAGCATTTGTTTCCTTGCTCCTCACTCTTTTGTTTGTACCTGTCCTGATGATTAAAATAAAGGTAGATCATATTTTGGAAGATGGAAAAGAGAGGTAGCCTAACAAATGAAAAATATAAAGAAAAAAAAAGGGGTTTTTGTAACCTGACATTTATTTGCTTTTCATCATATTTTGGAAGAGAGAAAGGGAGGCAACAATGATAAATAGACACCAAAAAAAAGGTTTGTTGTAATCCATTGTGTCCCTATTTATCATATGTTGGAAGATGGAAAGAAGGGAAAACAATAAGAATAAGAATGAAGTGTGCTTTTGTAACCCATCATCATCATCATCATCTTCCATTGGTTGTTTTGTAACCCATCACAATCTTCAATTACCTTTGGTTAATGGAAAGGGACCAACCAACAATGAGAAGAAGAAAGCAAAAAGTTTTATAAAAACCTTCTTAAGATCTTTAATCAATCATGCTCCATTATGGAGGAATGGAAAGGGGTTCTTAACAATGATGAGAAGAATAATAATAATTAAGTAATTTAATAAAAAAAAGAACCCATCTCTTGATCAAAATTTGGATAGTGAAAAGGGAACAATGATGAGAAGAAGAAATTTTTAAAAAAAAATTAAAATCCATTCCATGATCTCCCCCCAATTTATGGATAATGGAAAGATGCCAACCAATACAAAACACTAACAACAAGATAAAAGGTTGTTGTAAACACCAATCATGTCCACACACCCAAAAAAAACAAAAAAACAAAGTTTTTGTAGAAGAATTGCTTAATATATTTTGGATGATGGGAAGAAAGAAAGGGACAAAAACAACAAGAAAGAAAATGGTTAAACATCCATCCATGATATGATCTCCACCCCCCCTTTCTTTTTATGGAGGAATGCAAAGAGAACTAACTAATTATGGCCTTCATTCAGTAGTTTGGCAATTTTTTTTTGCACTTCCTTGACTTGACTACTTTGCTGATTTTTTGGAGGGCAGGGAGGAGCGAGACAAGCTTCCAGAATTTTGTAGTGATCTTGACTTTGCATCTTCTCTATTCGATTCTTTATTTAGGGGAGGGGAGTTCACGGAATTTGTGGCTTGTTTCCATTTCACTTGTTCTCTCTGACGGCATGCAAAAAGAAAGCCAGCCAACCAGCCAACTATCACAGCCCCTCTCACTACACGTGCCGCCGCAAAGATGCACTCTGGAATTAGTAATATAATCATAGTATTCTTCTTCAGCCATGCTTTGCTTGTATCGGAGTTGATGATGCTCAACAATGTGATGATTCATGTGAAAAAACAATCTACCAACCAGTTTCTTGAGAGATCTTTTTAAACTTTTTGGGCATTTGTTGTTGTTATGCAGATGACAAATGAAAGAGTATCCAATGCACAGGAGGCCAGGGAGGAAGGGATCAAGTGAGTGAAATGGCAGCTCAAGCAAAAAGGAATCATTGCACTTTCCTTCAAGTCATAAAAACTCAAGTGCAACTAAAAACAGCAGCACATTAAGGAACTTAGTACAACAGGCACAACAAAAACATGAACTTGGTTTTTGAGATTAGCCTCTTGGGAAGTGTACCAATAGTAGTAGTTCTTTACTTTGGGTTATAGCTTCTGCCCAAAAAAAATTATATAATTTTCAAAAATGTTGAGAATTTTTTTCCCAATTTTATTTTTCTTTCAAGAAACACAAATTTGTGCACAAAAGTAGAGAATATTTTAGAATATCCTAGATTTATTTATTTATTTGACACTTAGATGTTGAACTTAGCTTGTTAGTATGGTAACAAACATGATTGCAAGTTTTGGCATTCTGGGGAATGGAAACCATGGGTTTTTATGCCTCAAATGAAAGATATTGAATACTTTACCCCTAGGGTCAGTTTTGTCATTAAATAATCTTTAAAATAGTGAAATTAAAGACATGTGGAAAACCATAATAATTATTTCAGGCTAAAATCTGATTAATTTCATTCCTCGTATAATAATATCAAAGTAGATCATGAAAATTTTCATAACTTAAATTTTTTTTAAAAGAATTAATTTTTTCGAAAGGAAAAAATAAATTGTCTTGTCAATTTGAAAGCTAACCCTAGGCTACCGTATGTGTTTCCATGCCTTGCATGAACAAACACGGGAACTGGGTTTTCACAGATTGCAATGGCAATTGGGTTTTCATGCCTTGTATGAAAACCTGATATGGGAACCAAAGGGATATGTTTTCTTTGCACAAAAAAACTTTGGAACTACAACTTGGGAACTATTAAAGTTGACCCTCCAAAGTGGGAATTCTCTTTGGGGAACGGCCTTTTGCTTAATGAAGTAAAAGATATACTAAAATAGTATGAGTGTACTCCGAGTGTGCCTGCATCACATACTACCCAGCTTGCGGGGTTGTTAATTAATTAATTAATTAATTTAGTCGATACGATTGCGTGTGTATGTGTTCATTCCTAGGTCATAATTAGGGCGAAATGGGGGGTTGGCGTGGTGGTGACATCACTAGTTGTAGAATGGTCCCCACTCATTCATGATTGTATGACATGGGTCCTTTGTTGTTGTTTCACTTGGGGCTTCGTCACTCACACAACATGATCACACTTTGTGCAGTAAAAAGATTCTTATGATGCTCTGTTGCATTGGAAGTGGAGATGGAGTTTGGTCGGTTCCATTTTCTCTTGATCATATGAAAAAAATTATTATTTGATAAGTGAAAAATGTCTCTTGAAATTTTTATTTTTTTTGATAAGTGAAAATGCCTCTTGAAAAAAAAATTACCTTTTTTGTGTGCTTCAAATTTTGTTCCCCATTGTCGGAAAGCCCAATAAAAAACATGGCATGTGAAAACACTGAAGGTGTGTGTGTGGGGGGTGGGGTTGGTCCCATTGCAAATTACATGAGGACTATAGGTACAAAGATGATGGAATGTTATTAGAATTTGTCTTGAAACACTAGGATTGTTTTGAGTCATTGGAGTTGAAGTGTGTAATCACATGGTCCCATTAATAATCACGTTGACAATTTAGTGTTTAACGTTTAACCTTCCATTAATCAAACCAACCATCTCAATCCCAATTCTTTGAGGGGCTTTTGTTGGATTGTCTTTCCATTTGGATCAGAAAGCATGGTGGAAGCTTCTTAAAACTTGGTTTAGTATTTAGCCACGAAGGCACCTTATGTTGGCCACAAAATTTTTGGACATGGCTAGTGTTTACAATCCAAGCTCATACCTCCAAATGGATCTTAATGATTTGTGTGTTTGACTATTTGCAGAAGGCTTGATCCTAAGTTTATAGTAGACAAATCTTAGGCATAGCAAATTCAACATTGTTTCATCCATGTTACATCATCATAGCATGCATTGTGGCTTGTCTCCATTAGTATGGTTACAATGATATGATCAAGTTTTTATATTTGGTATTGTGGAATCATGTTTCATTGAATATTTAATGTCCCTTGTGAGATGCTTTGCCATATTCCTCAATGTTGTTTTCAAAGGAAACTTAGCAAAACTTTGGCTTGTTGTATAGACACATTGTGAACATACATACAAAAGCTGCATTCAATAGTAAATATGTGATTGTGTTCATATGCACGGCACATTAGAACACAATCACATGCTCACTTCCACCATACTTCTAATTACTATATCCCGATATTATCATTTCAATAACACAAGCCAAAGAAAGACAAACATAAAAGGTTTTAAGCCCTTCCTTCCCGACTATTTTTTTGTTCGTGTGAATTTTAATTGATTATTATCATTAGAATTATAATTCTATTACACATATACTTTGTAGCTAAACAATGTAAGCAACTTTATTCAATTCATCAATGAAGGTTTAGTCTATATCTCAATCCGCAAGTGCCACTTTTTGCATCAGGATTTTTTTCCAGTTTTCTTTTGTGTTCCCAACATGTTCCCTTCAAATCCCCAATGGGTTCCCATCAGGCTACCAATATGTTCCCTAGGTTCCCAATGTGTTCCCCAAGCATGTTCTCAATATTGTGGATATATACTTGTCACATATATCAGTAAAAAATCAGCCTTAGACCCTAATACCAGGACCAAGATGGTATTAGAAAAGTTGATACCCACCCAACACAACAATGGTAGTTTGCCACCATGTTTTGAACCTCCTCCTCACCACCACCACTCCTCTAGAAAGGAGGCCATTCATAGAATAGCCTTGGGTGTCCTCATTACTTTGGTTTCCAAATCCATGTCTTCTACCAAGCACAAAGTGTATTCATTTTATTCACAAAAAAGTACCAAAAGCTGACCTCCAACAACATGTCACCAACATGTGATGACATACATATACATGGTCCTTGTTCCTTCCTAGAGACTGCCTTCTCTAAGAGTCCAAGCTGCTATTCGGCTCATTAATGAATTCAGAGAAAGACCAGAACCATAAGGGGATGTACAAAATGTACAACAATTTTTTTGCTTGCATGCCACTTCCACCTTTGGCTGCTCTTAAAGAGTAGTAGTAGTAGTAGTAGGCAATCATCATAGCCAAAGTACTTTGGAGAAGATCTTTTGGCCACTCCCAGTTTCTCTCCTCTCCTGTTTGTCAGTCAGTTTGTGAGTCAAAATTGGATTGTCAGAGTAAGTAAAGTACTTGTGAGTGAGTTTTTTAGTTGGATGGCTGTGCCCACAGGGGAGAAAGAGACTTCGCATATTTGGGAAATTGGGATACAATTTTGGCTTCAACTGCAAGCCAATTTGCAACTGACAGTTGCAAACCTAGCAGCTGCCATTTTCTTTACATTTTTTCATCAAATTCAATCTTGGGTTGTTATACCATACCATGTTTACATAGTTGGGTTGTTAATATGTTCTGATGATGTCGATCATTTCTCGTGATTTTGTTGGAACTTGTCATTGAGATATTACTTCTGCAATCAGCTGCTTGTTTTTGTTAGCTAGTTTTACAAAGGTGAATGCCAATGAATTTGATGAAAGAATCAACCAGCACACACCAGTGCACCCTGGAAGATGGATGGTGTGTGAACAGGAAACCCTTTTTGGTTGTATTTCTATCCTATAGCTAACTGCAATAGTAACTATGATTAGCTACGTACTAACCATTCACATGTGTCTCTCTACCTACGTAGTAACTACCCAAGTGACATGACTTATTTTACATACATACCTACACAATAACCACTTTCATTCCCTACCTATTTAGTAATTATACTAACCCACACAACCCAAGATATTTTACTTGGATATTTACCTAGGTAGTGCGAGTTGGATGTAGAAAGATTTATGAAAGTGGTAACACCCTTCGTGGGTGGGTCAACAACTACAACGGAGTCATAAATGGATTCCAATGGATGGTCCACTTGGTGGGTTAGATAATCTGCACAGCTGAAGAAGTTCAGAGTTGACTGAAAATTGTGCTGGATTTCCCAATGTAGGGTCTCTCTGGCATCCACTCTAATCCACGACATCCCCAATTCTCTGGGACCTTCATGAGCTTGAATGATCAAGGTCCCTAGCGGGACCACAAAAGCACGAAAACTACAACAATCTTGCTCTCTCTCTCCCTCCCTCCCTCCCTCCCTCCCTCGCCCAACAATTTTTTTCTCAAGACTATATTCTCAAATATCATAAAAGAAGTGAGTAGGTCTACTAGAAAAATGCATGAAAGAAATGCAAGGAACCTGAAGTGAATGCGGTTACTAATCAGGTAATGATCATAATCGATAAAACTTAGTCAGGGGGTTATGTCAGGGATTATGTACTACTAATTTGCATAGTCAAGTCTCTTCACCCTTTAATGGCGTTGAGTCTCAACTTTTTAGGCAACAGAAAATATGTACATTGTACAACAATTGCGTGCTCTCCAGTCTGCACAATGAGCATCGGATATAGAGCATTCTCCTTACAATTGGCATTTGCCCAACTTCTTTTCAACACCAAGTAGACTAATTTAGATTCTGTTATACATCCTTCAACAACTAAGTGCTCTCCAAACCTTACTTAGAGACCATAACTATTGTATTTATACCCAATCTAATGAATCCCCATCTTTTGACAAACCATGTTAACAAAAGCAGTAGAACATGAATATAACTTAGATCATATTTATTGTATTTTTACCCAATCTAAATAAATACTCGTCTTTTGACAACTAGGTTAACAAAAGAAGTAGAACATGAATAACTTTACACCGTATTTATTGTATTTATACCCAATGTAACCTAAGCTATCTTGGGGAGGGGGTGGGGAGGGCGGTATTCACGAATCCACAATGAGTATAGAAAGAATGAAGTATGAAATCTCTATCATAACATATCCATTGGATTTTGCACTCGAATAGCATCGGGTTTTCAAGTGATTCTAACTGGTTTCACGTCCTATTTGGATGCTTATTTTTTTTGTAATGGGTAACGAGATTTCGGATTCCTCTTTTGGAGGTGTCAGTGTCAGTAAGTTTTTTTTGGTGAATGGATGATTGAATTGAAAATGCACTTGAAATGTGAATCCGGAGTCAGAGAAAAACTGGCAATGCTTTGGAATAAGCCCCCTGGAAAAACCTGCTACCACCTAACCGAATCGTATCCACCAGCTTACCCTCTCCAGCAGCTCACTAAGTTGCTGAGACAACGGGATTCTTTCATAATATGTTCTTGTGAGGTTGTTTTCTTCACTAGTGAGATTACACTTAAGATGCTTGAGATTACACTTAAGGTGTGTTCACACTTGGTGTTAGGGACTCTCGTGTTGAGTACCTTATCACCATACTAGTCATTTAAGACTTCAAACTTAACTTATCACGCAGATTTTATGTTAAACTAACATTCACTTTAACATTAAGCTAATAATCGACCATTTAACATTGGGTGCCACCATTAGGATGATACCTAGATTTTACATTTAACATTGATTTAACATCTAGTGTTAAATGCACCATTTATAGTATCACTTAAAAATCACCGACTGGAAATAGAACTACTCATGGTGTGTTTGAGGTGTACACAAGTGTGGGCCAAAACCTGAAGATTTTTTTATTACCCATCTAAAAAGGCAAAGGGACAAATGCTTTTGGTACTTGGTTTTGGTGTCTTATTCGCATAACTCTTTAGGGTTTTCCTTTATGTGCAATAGGTGGTCATCTGCTAGTTCCATTTTTGAGTCCCTTGAGTTCCACTTGTGATATGAGTCAAAGGGTGGGCAACACTAGAGTGAAGTGAATCAATGGTCGGGAACACTGGTTATGCTATGGCCCATGCCCTGGTACAACCAGTTGTCACCTAACGGAATGGCGTTCTTGCCTGGCAAGGCTTGATCCATTCCTTGATGCACGGGCGCTACTAGTTCCATTTACTTGCTTTGACTCATTTCATGCCTTAGCCTTGCTCCCAAACCCAATTCTCTTTTTTTCCTCAACCTAGTTGAAAGCTAGGGTTGCAACAAAACAATTGTGAAATTACATAATCATATTGCATACAATAATTTCTCTATTTCTTTTTAGGATATTTTAAATTTTTTGAACATCTAAATTTTATACTATAACATGATGTATTGGGTTAAATATTCAATTGAACATTTGTTGACTCAAAAAAGATACAATACAAAGATCAAACAATCACATCCAAATCTAAGTACAAATGGGTTTGAAGAAGTTTTTTTAAATGTAAATTGGAGTTCTCTTATTATTTGCCCACATTTTTTTTGCTTTTTTTGTTTTTTTTTGTTTCATACTTTGTGAGAACACTATGGAAAATTGTTGTATGAGATGATTTTTTTGGGTATTCAATCATGCTTCCACCCAAAAGCCCATATTGGTCAACTCATCACCTAATCTATCACTTGGTGAAAATGGACCAAGTGTCTTGAGATAAAAAGAAGGACTTTCCAATAGGAAAGTTAATACATCCTTTTGGGAATTGCCCAGGTTTAGATAATTGGCTCTAGCATGTAGCCAAAATATAACATGATTCCAAAACTTTTCTACTTTACTACCTGACCTGTAGCCAAATTTGGCTAAGTCCTCTTGTCCATGATCACCTAACTACGTCACAAAATTGGGAAAAAAAAAACTATTTCTTTTTTCTTCCCCCATAAAGACATACATAGATAATACTTCTTAGATCCTTCCCTCAAGCTCTGTACAGGCAGTTGAACACAAAGAAGAAAAAGGAATGCACGAGTATCTTTCCACTTTGTGTATGGACATCAAGTGTTACAAGGCCTACAAGTTACAACATCAAATCAAGCTTCCAAGAAGGAAACCATCATAGATGAATGGGCTTTGTAGCCTCTTTTAACTTATTAAATCCATGTCTAGCTTATTTAATATTAGATATGAGAGGCGTGATGGTTAAGAATGAAGTTGATGACCCATATATATATATATAGAGAGAGAGAGAGAGAGAAAGGTTATCATCTTTTTGGGGATCAAGTTAAGGAGTTGGTAATAATGAAGTTGCTATTAAATAATGTGAAAAACTATGCTCTTTAGGTAGGTGACATTTGCCAAGATGGATAGTGGTGGCAACAAGCTATACTCAAGTGATTTTTGTGTAATGAACAAAGTGAATAGTGATTGTGTTATTATGTGCCATGTTCCAAATAACTTGGCATTTGTCATGTTTAACATAGGCCCTATTTATAATATTATAACTAGATGTGTATGTTGTGAAAGCTACATTCACACATTTTCAAAGTGTCACAAGTAGTGATGTTAATAACTATCATTATTCTAACGAGTGTGGATGGTGCCAATAAATTGTCTACATGTTTACACACAATTTTCTCATTGCAGTTACTATTTCATTTTCCCATATATCTATTATCATCAATAATAAAAATATATGGTTAGGTCTAACAATTTTAGTTTAGGAAACACAAGAATTCAAATAATATCAATGTTTCCTCATCAATATCCTACTACTTTCTTTACTTTAAATTCTATATTTCAAACATCTATAATATTAAGTGTAGAAACCAAAATGGAAAACATGAAAAATATGTGGTTTGAAACCCGATATAACTTTAAATTACTCACTATTTCTATTATAATCTCTAGCAACTATATCAATTTCTTTGTGTGTAAAAAAACAATTTCCCATTATTCCTCACCCTTCAAAACTACATCCCAAATCATTTCCCTCCAAAAGTAATTCGAAATTCTCAAACTAATGAGATGTTTTCATCCTACAAACTCACTAGCCATTTGTATTCTACCTTATTTAATCTCTACCATACACATGATTATATTATACCTTGTTTAATCATTGCCATACACCAAGTAACAACATGTTATGTGATGGAATGCATTGCCAACTTGATAATTATACCCACCTAGTATATTGTTAAAGTAAATTTTCAACTAAATAGAAATTATCCACAAAAGAAAATTGTCACTCCATGGTCATGTTTCACAATTGTTAATCCACAATTGTGAAAATGTTAAATTCAAGTTAAAATGGAAGTAAAATTGGACAAGTACACCCAAGTGAAAATTTTGTACTCAAAGGTTTTACTATTGAAGGACTCTAAAACCTATTGCGATGAAAACACAAAAAGATATGAATTCACTTTTGATTTTCACGAAAGCAATAGAGTTTATGTTTGGTTTTTAACAAATTTCAAGTACTACAAGTCAACTAAAAATAACCTACCTTGGGACCTTCATTGATAGCCAAACATGTTTTCGATAATTGGCCAACATTAATATAGACCAATGTGGCCTAGTTATTTTTTTTAAAAAAATTGGTAGGTAAGTATATGAACCCTTGATTGGTAGTTCTCAAAAAATCAAAGAATCAATATGACTTGGGATTGTGGTTCACAAAAAAAATGATTTGAATCTACACCATGATCATAAAAATTTCAAATAACCTACTTTAAACTACCTTTTTTTTGTTGGTACGTTCAAGAAAGTTTGAAATTTTCCAAATTTTCAAAACCAAAGTTTATAAATAGTGGTCATTTGTTACTAACTTTTTGATGTATTAACTTGGTGTGGTATACATGTGTTTCAAAAAAATAGATAGAAGAAGAATATTCATACCATATTTTTTTCATTTGATATACCAATTAGATATAAACAATACATATAGTATGAAAAATGTAATGCAATATGAATTTGTCTATGTAATACTAGTAGGTATGTGTAATTAAATGTACTATTGACCAAGCTTTCATTAATGTTGCAATTTTTATTATCGTGTGACATGCGATATGTGCTTCATTCACAAGGATTTCAATTACATAAGAGATTAGGCATTCAAATGTTAAGAGAAACCTCACATTCATCAAAAAAAGTAATTGCAAATTCAAAATGAAAAAGGACATGGCAAATTGGCGTAAGAAAAAAAACCATCAACTAAAAAACACTTTGCTTTGATACAAAATGCATCATCAAAATTTATACAAACAACCATTAAAATAGCCATTAAAATGACAAAGGTTTCAACATATTGGAACAAAATGTTACACTTGGGTGTAGTCACACCAACAAAATTAAAACAATTGTAACTAATGTTTTTTTTTTAATGTTGTAATGTAAAAAATTGTACTAGTGTTGCAAGTCGTTCAAAAACTCATTCACAACAAAGTTTTTAGTATATGATGGAAATATGTGGTATGATTTGGAATGAATCTAATGATATTTAATGTTCAAAAGTATTTATTAAACATTATAATTAATATTCTAAAACATTGTATGGACACGTATTTTTGAGGATATTTTTTAAACATGACATATTTTGGGGGAGGTTTTCCAAACATGTATTGGAACATAGAAAAGTATTGGAACATTTTTCGGTCAAATTTGAATTTTTTCTCAACTTTCAAATGAAATGTTTAAAGGTATTTTGAAAATATTTGAAAATAAGTAGTCATCCAAGTAGTTGAGTTTGGCTTTTGTTATCATGTTTGCATTCACCTCATATTATTAGGAACCAAGTTTTGGAGAATGGCATTTAGATTGTTGAAAATGAAAAAAGGCTTAAAACAAATGTGGTGCAATTATGGGGGTGCCAACACCCTATTTTTGAGGATGTTTTTTAAACATGTCATATTTTGGGGGAGGTTTTCCAAACATGTATTGGAACATAGAAAAGTATTGGAACATTTTTCGGTCAAATTTGAATTTTTTCTCAACTTTCAAATGAAATGTTTAAAGGTATTTTGAAAATATTTGAAAATAAGTAGTCATCCAAGTAGTTGAGTTTGGCTTTTGTTATCATGTTTGCATTCACCTCATATTATTAGGAACCAAGTTTTGGAGAATGGCATTTAGATTGTTGAAAATGAAAAAAGGCTTAAAACAAACGTGGTGCAATTATGGGGGTGCCAACACCCTTGGTTTTCATACAACTTTGCAAATTGAACATTCCATATTACTTCTCATTTGACAATAACATCCTATTCCACCAATTTTGTGGTTTGCATCTTGTCCATGACGGTGGTAGGTTGTTGCATAGATCTATGCAACAACCTACCACCATCATGGACAAGATTCACTTGCCATTTTAATGATGGTAACATCTTTCATCACCCCATCAATCTCTTCACATTAATCAACATTGCAATGAATAGTCAATTTCATATGAAATGGAAACATGGATACCAAGAATTAAAATTATGAAATCACAAATGACCTAACAAAGTATTGTGAACAACTTCACCACAAACATAAACACATAACCTAATAAACACAAGACTGAAAAAACATAGGCAATATTACAACAAGGAAGAATTTAAAAACCTTCACTCTATGCAAATGAGAACAAGGGTGAAAATGGCATCAAGAGATATTGACAACAACAAAACTAACCATATCAACTAACATGATGACAACAACAATGTAACCCTTCTTTGCCATGTAACCATGTGAAGAACTTATGACATGCAAATTGAATACAGGAAAATGAAAGCAAATTGAAACTTACAAATAGAAATTGGACATTGAGTTTTAAAACTTATACACAATTGACTTTCAACAAGAATCTTGGTGCCCAATAGTCACATCGAGGGCTAGAATGGGGTGTTGACCAAAAAAATCATATTTTAATTGAAATGGCCACCATAGTTATCAAGACCCACACATGAGAAATGAAATCATGCCAAAGTAGAAGATTGATGCCAACATAGAGAATTTAAAAGTGCACCCCTAAACATGGAAGGTTGATTAGTTTTGCGAAAATTGAATACTATACCTTAGATTCATGTTTGGCGTTAATTAATAAATTATTAGAGCAATCAAATTTTTGGAATTATTAACAATAATTTGTTGAAATTCAATGAAATTAGAATTCTTCAATGTCAAAAATTAAGCAAAATGTTTGACATTAATTAATCAATCAATTTATAATAATAAAATCAATTTTTTTGAAATTATTAACAACAGTCAATTGAAATTCAATGAAATTAAAATTGTTTAGTGTTGAAAATTAAGCAAAATGTACAATTTTAGGGTGGTTGTTTTGGTAGTCTTTTTTTCCTCACTCCTCTAGCTTAGTCATGATGTTTGTTAGCTAGCTTTCTCTCAAGCTCTGTATGTATATTGTGTGGTTATGTGTTTCATCCATGTGGAATGTTTTGCTGGTTTTGCATTAGGACAAAACACCTTTGATTTACAATCTAGTGTTTGAAAAAGGAGTTATAAATGATGCAACATTGAATATTATGTTTTGCATTGTTCAAAAGTACAAGCCTTTGCAACCACAGTAACAGGAGGCACGAGAAGCTAATAAAAGCCAACCATCCTGAACTCACCTTGCCCTTTAACAATATTCATTTCATTCATTGCACAAACGCATATCAACACAAGACCACACATTTTGTGGTGGGCAAAAATGACTCACCCACCTTTTTTCGCATTATTAAACCATCAACCCAACTAAGCTTGCCCGAAACATGAACACACATGGTCGGGCACATTGCACAAACATCTCATGTATTAAGTTAGAAGGACGTTGGGATTCCTAAAAATGTTAGCATGTATGATTCATAAAAATTTAGACAAGGCCACAAGTTTGATGAAATGACGATGATGACAATGATGATGAGCTATGACTTGAAATTCAACTTGTGGACATTGAAAGCCTTCACTTGTGGCCTTGTGCGAGGTACAATGGCAAAGATTCAAATGCTCAACATAAATGAAGTGAGAAATCAACATGCCAATGCGCATTCTATTGTATCCTATTGGGAATCAAATTGTGCAAATTGTGGGCAAAAAAAGAAAAAAAAATGGCAAGAACGATTATGCTCATGAATTTTCTATTTTCTCTTTGTAGAATAAGGATTATGCAAAATGTTGGGATCAAGGGAAGAATGGCAATTAGGGAGGTGGTCCCAATGCAGCTTTAGTGAAAGTGAGTGAAAAAACCAAAGCTTCAAATGGCATGGCACATCATATGGAACAATCTCTTCAAGGAACAAAGTGGTTCTCTCAAGTAGAACTTGAAATGTTTGTTTCATTTGTTGCTTGGTCCAATGCTTGTAATGCTCTCAAATGCATCTAATTCATGTAATTCATGACTTGACCTAACTTGACCTGTTATATTCTTGTTGTTGTGTTAAGCATATTTTTATTTGTGATGAAGTTTTTTTCATGAGAGTCTCTTGCATAGAGGATATTGTGTTCCATAATGTGTTGTTGTTGTGCCATGCCCGATTTGAAACATTGGTTTTCTTCAAATCATTATCATAGTGATGATGTTGACAAGGAACTCATTTTCATGCGGCCATGAGATCTTCAACAAAACATGAGCTGAATCTTGGTGGATAAAGAATGGTAATCACATTCGTAAAATGTACAACACACTTTTTTTTTAACAAACATCGCAAACAAATGAACATGCTTCAAGTTGAAAAGAAGAAGTATGTCTTGGATTTGTTGTGTTGCACAACTTGAAATGAACTTGCATGTATTAGTCTTAGTAAAGAGAAGTTGATTGAGGAGGACAAGGGTTTGTCTCCTAAGATTTTCCAAAAAGTTTACAAAATGGATTGATTAGTGTGTAGTGTCTTTTGTACATTTGGTGATAGGTTCCAAGAACATCAAATTATTCAACTCTTGCATATAGCCCACACCATGAGAAATCGTGTTTGTGGAGACTAGATTGGCATGCACCAAGATTATCAAAAAAACTACTGTGCAACTAGGGTACAACTACAACATGGAAATATGATGAATTAATAATTAAAATGCCATGTCAAAATATTTCATAGTTGTAATTTAGTTACACATTAGTTGCAACTTGGACTCTATATGGGCGTACGTATGCAAAGTATATATAGTGATAGTCAATCATAGTTTGACCATGAAAACAAGTTGTAGTGAAATGGTTAGTTTTAACTATGTTGTAATTGGTGTAACTTTAGCGCTAAATGAATAAATATTTTACAACTAGCGTATGGCGTTGATGCGTACAATCATGCCACATGTACGGTTAGGTAGAGGTCCATAACATCTAGAACTTGCAACTTGTTTGCAATTAAAAGTCAACTAAATTGGCTAGTTTTACAACTATGTTACAACTAAATGTGCCACTATGGTTTCATTACATAATTACTTGTCCATTACTTTGGAACTAGTGTTCAATTCATTTAGAATTAGTTGTCAACTATGTGGGACCTCATAAAACTAAAAGATTTACAACTTATGCAATTCATTGAAAGTGTAAATGCAGGCTTTTAGTTGGATTGGAATGGTGTATTCAAGTGTTATAAGTATGTACATATAGATATCATTGCTTATGCATTCTAAACTTTTATAGACTAAATTATTAAATGTTTCTTTGATACAAGCCGATTCTTTTATTGAATTATTGAATTAAAATAATTCATTTTCATAATTATTATTTTTTAAAATTTTAAATAATGTACTAAATATTATAGTCTTTTTTATTATTATTGATGTTCAATTTTTGTGTTAATAAAATTTCACTAGATTGGAATTCACAACATTTTGTTGGCATACATGCATATTAAACCATAGAATTTCATGAAAGGTGAAAGTCTATTTTTGAATTGAAATTAAAAGCAATGTATATATTTTATTAAACATTCAATAAGGGTGTACATATGAATATGTCTTTATACACTTCAATGTCTTCTACTCAAATTCATGTTTATTATTTAATATTTTAGATTGAATTATTTTTTACTATTTTTAATTAATAGTTAATAATTAATATATTTAATTCCCAAGAACTAATACTAAATATTGAACTATTCATACGAATTCATTAATTTAATTAATTAGTATTTGATTCATTCAAATAATAGTTAATATATTATGTAATAACTAATTGCCTAAAATTAGTAATTGATTACATAAATTTAATTAATCAATTCAAATAATTTTAGATAACAAACTTTGTTAATGTAGGCGAGTAATTATTGAATTTATTTGAATTCAGATCATCAATTATCTACATAATTAATTATGTAATCTTTATTTAAATAATTAATTATCTGAATTATATTAATTAATTCATGTAATCAATTTAGATAATTAGTTACCATATATTTAATTCAAATAATTAAATCCCAAATAATTATGTAAGGTGACTAATTTTGAATTACAAATTAATTAATAAAATAAAATAAAATATGTCGCAAACCCACTTTGGCCAAGTGTGAAGATGAAACTCACACTCCCAAAGTTGGGGACTTGGAGTCCTCCGGGACTCCCAAACTTTTAGAGCTTGACAGCAAGGGTCAAAACACCTTGCATTGGGGTATTCTTTATATCAATGGAAAGGTCTTGAAGTGTAGATGTCCAAAATGGCCTCACATGAGCCATTTGGACATCTGTAGCCCAAGTTATGGGCAAAAGAAGGGCCGGAAGTCAAATTGGCAGTTTGACTCCCGACCACTAAAAGTCGGGAATCGACCTCTTCCCAACGTCTATAGAAGGAGCGGGATAAAGCGTTGGAAAGCTCTCAAGGAAAGGTACAACTTTGGTTTAGACTTCACTCCAATCGAAGGTTGGAGCCAGGAGATATGAAAGCCCAAACCCCCGGGAGTCCAACTTGGGACAGTTTCGGGACTCCTCCTTGGGAGTTCCGGGAAAAAAATGCCATTCGGATGTGGCTCCCGGGAAGTAACGCAAAGAATACTATATGGGGGAAGGTGGTGGCTTCCCCCGAGTCCGGGTTGTGGTGAGTCTAGTGTGTCAAAGTGTCCGTGGCTTGTCCCAACACCCAAGGGTGTTTCCGAATGCAAACTAACCTTCTTGTGGTTGGTTTTGGATGCAGATTCAAGCTTGATAATCTGGTCCCTCTTCCTAGCCTAATCCTGGGACTTAACACGCCCTTCTACCCCCTTTTAGTGTTAGAAGTCGGGAGCGGCCTTCAAGTCCCAACTTTCTGCGATTCTACATAGTTGGACCCTCAAGTGGGTTCTATAAGGGACTTAAGAGCGCGTCAAAATAAAAAGCATGTGGGAAATGTTTTTTTAAACTTATAACTCAATTACAACTAGGGTGCCACTAAAACATTTAATCCATATGTTTTGTTTTCAATATCTCATTTCACAAACTATATAAAGGAAATGTTTCCACTTGTATTCTCACATTAAAATACATGTGCCATGTTGGGATGAGTTCATAAAAGCTTAACCTTAAAAGCAAAACACATAACAAATTTAAAAACTTATGTGGTTATTTTTTAGTTCATCTATTCTTTTAGTATTCTACCTTCCTACCTTCCTATCTACCTACTTGCCTACCTAAATAAGTAGGTATTATTTTTTTACCTACTTAGATAGTAAGTAGTTAGATAAGTAGGTAGTTAAGTAGGTAGCTTGGAACTTATCAACTTACCTACCTATGGCTATCTATTGACCCACCTAGGTACATATATATATTTGTTCTCAAAATTCAATTATTATGCCATGTAGCAATTTTCGAATATGCCACGTGTCATAATCCAAGCGCATTTAAAACGAATAATCATAATGGATGATGGATATTAATATTTCAAAAAAGTCACGAAAAACTCATAGTGCCACATGTTAAATTGTGATGGATGGATGAAAATTGAGGTCAACATGACATTATGATTGTAGTCATAGGGGAGTTGCATAGTAGTTGAAAAAAAGTTGTTGGGTCAAAGTTGTAATTAAGTTGTAATTAGTTGCATCGTATATACGATGAATTGTAACTTTTGCAACTTGTCCAATAACACTCACAATGTATAAATATGGTGGGTTGCAAGTGTCTGATGCAACTCAAAAATTGAGTTGCAAGGCCAATTACAAAACACCCTTTTTGTCTCATAGTGCCAAATGTTTCACAAGGTTTGTCTTAAGGATATACAATGAAAAGTTCAAGAACATGTTTCAACAGTCCATCATTGTTGTCAATGAGAAATGTAGTTAGTATAAAAGTAAAGTCAATTGATGATGAAAGACCAAATGAAGCAAAAACCCATGAAAATGATGAAGGCAGTGAAAACACATATGATGATGATGATGATTTTTTTTTTTTCAATAGTAACAAAAAGTGCACAACTCGTAGGTCCATGATGATTTTTTTGTCCAACATATGGTCCTATATGTTAAAATATGAAGGTCATAGTTTGTCACATGTCATATTCCATTTTTCATGCTCAACTATAAGGAGGATGATTTGAAGATCCCATGATTAAATAATACTAGTAATCTAAACATTCAAACATTTTTTCATGATTTCAATTGTGGAATCCTTTGAATATGTGTCATTGACTTCCTCTTTGTGTTCTATAAATTTTGAATTAAAAGTAATTGAAAAGAAAAGTGTAATAACATTGACTTCCATAGCTTCAAATTGAAATTACATGTTGAAATTCCTTAGCAATCTTGTTTTCTCCCAACCTTTGCAAATCATTTCATTCATGTTTTTCATATGAATCCATGTGTGAAACAACCATGCAAATAGGTTTGGTTTCATAATTGACATTTGAAAATCAATTTTAGGATTTTCACCTTTTTCAAATTGGCTTTTGATTGTTGAGCAGGTTTAAGAATGAAATTTTCTTTTGAATGCATGTTTGAATGGGTGTTGGAGGATGACATTAGCAATTGAATTACACTAATGCAATTTACTAGAATGAATATGAGACACATTTTTGGAAACTTCAACTTCATTCAATCCAAAAAAAATTGCTTTTATGAGTTGAACATCAATTGATCGATTGAACCATCTTTTGTTCTTTCAGTAAGGCAAAATTTTCCACTTGAACTTTTCAATGGGGGCATGAAGATGTGTTAACCAAGCTTTTGAGTGGTTTCCAAATTAGATTAGTGATTGGAGCTATAGGTAAAATGAGAGCCACTTAAAAGACAATTATTTTTTCTTTCATTCATGGGTGGGAGTGTTTGAATTGTTGTGCTTTAGAACACAACTTGCAAAGGTAACATTGACCCATTTGTTGAACATGATACAATTGTTGTAATTTGTCTTTTGTTTTCAATCCTTATAATTTGTATGTGTTAAGCTCCTTTTCATTCCCATGTTCAATCCCCTCCAAAGGGTACAAAGTGAACTCCAATTTAATTTGTGTTGATAACGAAACATGGAGGTATGTTGTACATATTGACAAGGTAACCAACTCAATGTGCCATGGATGTCCTTTCTTGCTCCCATGTTGATGGTAGTTCCCTTGCTATTGTTGTGGTTGTTTAGCAAGACCAATTAAAGTGTTTCCTCACGAAGTCTCTCATCCATTTAAAAAAGAATTAAAAACCTCATCATTTTATAAAATCTTTTAAGAGTTCAAATGATTTACTTTCAAAGATCCCTGTAATGATTGGTTGAACAATAGGTGCAAAAAGACCTTATCCAACAACACTCATGTTTTTCAAACAAGATAATAAACTCATCTTTCAATTTTGGTCATATTTCAAGAATTGAAAAATGTTTTTTTGCAACAATGGAAGCTATCCTTTCTCTACAACAATTTTCATATGTGGTTTTAGCTCCCTTCTTGGGGTCAACCACTCATACAAAAACCCTTTAATCAACTTTTCATATGGACCACTAACGTTTCCTAGCTTTTTATGAAATATTTTAAAGTAGTGGATAACACCTGTGAGATCACCATGTTTTTTCATGGTTGCAAGAATCAAAGGTCAAAGGTGTGCTATAAACCAATTTGTGTAAACACCTCTTTTCCTTTTCTTTGTTGATTTTGAATTGTTTGCATCATCAATGGTCTCGTTCTTGATTTCCCTCTTTTGAAATCAATGTTGTTTCCATTGGTTTTTGTGGCCTTTTAACAAGTTTCTTGAAAGGTGGGGTTGTTATTTCCTTCTCTTGAATTTGCGATCGTATGTCCTTCAAAAGGGCATGGACTTCTTGTGCTACAATTAACAACCTCTCCTCTTTGTCCACTCTACAAAACATATAATCTATCATTTTTTTCTTGTTTGGTTGTTGCCATTGCTTTTGCACATGTATGATACCTACCTATCTCAAACTTACATTAGGATGTACATGGTATCTTTAAGATGCAAGTATGATGATTCTTACATTATGGACACATTTTGAAAAAATGTGCAAGTTTAGGTATGTACGTGTTAATGAGTAGAAATATTTATATTATTTAGTTCCATAGGCCTCCTAATGACTATTAGTTATTAGTGGTAGACTTATTGTTCCTTACCCAAGGGTGAAGCTAGTGGGATTATGTAGCTTAGGTTAATGAATGGTTAGGGGTAATCCACCCAATCATTTAAGAGATTTCTAGGAAGGGATTAGGATAGAGCCTTATTTTCTAGGGGTCAATGTGGACCTTGTGTGTGGTACGTGGGAGAAGGGGGATAGAGGAAGTGAGAGAGGATGAAGGGATTCATTAGAAATTTGTGTGGAATATGGAGAACTTTTTTGTTTTGAAAGTTGAGGGAGGAATGGAGAATGATGTATGTACTTGGTATGAAATTTTAATGGAAGAGGGTTGAAGGATTTGAGTCCCTTGTGTTGCATTGTTATTGTACTAAGTGTGGAAAATAGAGTAGGGCATGTTATGTAAGTAAGATAGTTTTTGTAGTTGGTATATTTACATTTTCTTTAAGATAAAGTAATGGGGTTGCCCATGGGTAGCCTTTAGAGCACCAAGCTATTGGTTGCCACAAGAGGGTAACAACCAGTCTTTGGTGGTGGGAATTAGAGAAGGAACATACTAGCAAGTTACCCTTTGTAGGTTGGAAGGTATTGCTATAAGCAAAAGGTAAAAATTCAAAGGGAAAATAATTAGTTGTAGAAGGTACAAAACAAAAGGACTTTTCAAGGGTTGAAGATGGCAAGCAGAGCCACCAAAGACTCAACATGCAAGGAAAATGAGGGACCATAGTGGTAGAAGTGTTTGAAAACCCATTAAGTGATACCTTGGGAGTGTTGAGGGTACTACAAAACTAGGGAGAATAACTATTTCTAGGTTCTTTCCCCCTTTCTTTTATTGCTCCCTTCTTTATGTTTTGTTCTTTATTTCCTAATTGAAATTACTCATAGGAAGGTAGGTTGGGTCGTGGACAACAAACCCATATTTTCCTTATTTTTGGTATGACATGTTATTTTTTACTTGAGTAGTAGTAGCAAAGTAAGATAGGGAGGGTAGTTATTTACATGAAGTCATAAGGTGTTAACCTTGTCCCCTAGTTTCATCCCATGTAAGATGATAATGATTGGGGGCCACAAATTTTGCCCTTAACAATTAGTAATGAAAGGCTATAACAAATCAAATAAATTGTCATTGTAAAAAGTTATTATCAAATTGCAAAATAAAAATCAAGTGAAGCTTTCACTTCTAGCATTACAACTACTTATAAAACTTGAAAGTACCTATTCCTTGCACACAAACAAAACATTTTGAAAAAGACAAAGAAAGACACAAAAAAACATGGAAAGAACATGCATGTTTCAAGATTGGATGTATTGTTAAGTGTTTTAAGAATTGTGATGTTTCATCCATCTTGCTGAAATAATTTAAAAAAAATCAAAAAATGAAAATAAAAAATTACAAAATCTAGTAATGCTAATCCTATTTCTTTCAAAAACTTAATTATTTCAGCAAAAAATGCCAAACATGAGTTTGAAATACAATAACAACTAGACCAATTGGTTTTAGGGTTTAGAATTCAAAATTGATACTCTATTTTGGTATTAGTGCTCAATGAGTAATGGGGCATTAATGTGGTTTTGTGACGTTTAAACCTATTGCACGATAGCTATAGAATATTGAACAATTTTGTTATTGAAACTCTCGTTAAATCAAAAATAATTCAAAAAACAAAGGTGGGGGGGGTGCAATTTTGGTATTTTTTGAAAAGTGCTCAATGATTAGCATTTTATGCAAGTGATTTCATAAAATTTAGACATTAAATAGAGTTATTTGTAAAGTAACCCTGTCATTGGGCCTCCTTTCACCCACTTATCCCCTCTCTCAGTGGTATTTGCAAAGCGAAGACATTTTAATAAATCTCAGTATGAAATGCTGATACCCAGCATTTATTGCACAAGGTTTGAGACTAATTATAGTAGTTGTATAGTTAAGAGCAGTAAAAAACTAAATGTAGCAGCAGCAGTGGAAGCGCTTAGGAAAAAGGAAAGACAGGATAAAACTTAGTTTACCACCAAAATTGATAGTTTTCTGAGTTTCATCAGCAGTGGAAGCGCTCAGGAAAAAAGGAAAGACAGGATGAAACTTAGTTTACCACCAAAATTGACGGTTTTCTGAGATTCATCCCCCGTTGAATGCTACTGTACTTTTTTTTGCAGGTTTAGGGTTAATCTCTCACCCTGTGTATGACCAAACTCAGGGTTGTGGTGCTGTGTTTTTCTAACTTTACTTTACGGATAACTCAAATGTGCAAGAGATATTTTTTTCTTTCAAGAACTGGACATGGGGTTCCATTTTCCTCCTCTTTTGTTGAATCAAAAAAGATGAAACCATTTTCTAACTTTTTTCCAAAGAACAAGAGAGCCAAAGGTTCTTCTCTTCATCATCATAAAAGTCAAGAACTGCCTAACAGTGGTTCAAACTTGAAACCCAAGATTTGATCCCAGAGCTAGCTCGGAATTTGTGCACATGATTCGGACAAGGTACATACCGAAAGGAGTTTGCCAATGCTGAGCTTGCATACAACCGCCGTATGCACTGTAATCTAGGCCCTTTGTGGGGATGTCGATACACTTTCTCATGACCAATCTAGTGAGCACTGAGAATTGCAAAGGTCTGCTACAACTTGTGAAGAGAAACTCTTTTTTTTTTGGGGGGGAGGGGGTTCCTACTGAACTTCTCAACATGAGCTTAGAATCTTATATGTAAACCTCTATTGTCCATGCCACCATTTTTTTCAAGAGCTACCAGAAAAATGTGGCTCAGTACTGATAATAATAATAAAAAATTGACATTGAAGTAGGTTCTTTACAAGTTGCAAACACATGAGAAGGAGCATATGGAACAACGTTGAGAACTTTGAAAATATCACAATGAAAGCATTGAGAACACATGTAAACACCACAACATGACCAACAAATTCTTTACGCATACCAAATTTGGCCACCTTTATTTGTCGGTTTAGCAGATTCTCTTGTTATATATATATTAATTGTCCACATGCATCAACCTACCTAGTAATCACCAAGTACCTTGCTTATTTACCTACCTACATAGTGAACACTTACATTGCCTATGACTTAACCTATGATTCTTCCTTGCTTACATATGATAATTAGTTAGTTATTTACTTAGTTAATTAACTAATTAATTAATTAGTTAGTGCAAGGTGGAAGTAGTAGGGTTTATACATCCCAACACATTAATTTAATTTTGAAAAGGTTTTCCGCTGATGTCCCTGATATTCCCAACAATGTTCCCGTGCTCTCCCTCTCTCTCTCTCTCTTCAGTTCCCAAAAATTCTCAATGAATTCTTCAAACAAATCCCAAAATTTGTTTCAAACCAAAGTTGTAAATATATTCCATGTTGTGTTTCTATTTTTATTCTCAACAGCCTTTCCCCGAGCAAGCGAGTGAGTGTTTGTTTATTTTTTCCAATTTTGTGACGTGCCCGAATCATACATGCGAGTGAGTATTTGTTTATTTTTTCCAATTTTGTGACGTGCCCGAATGATACATGATTTAGTGAAATTTGGCTTTAAACAAAATATGAAAGTAGAAACAGTTGAGCATCCTTGTGTATTGTTGGCTACCTATTGGAACCAGATGTAGAAGCTGTCAATTTAAAAAATAAAAATAAAATAAAAATTTGAACAACAAAAAACCCCCCAAAAAAACACTCATTCTTTGCACTTTGGAAAAACAAAAATACCAACTGGAAAAAATTCAATAAATAAATAAATTCTGTAATTCAATATTACAAAAAAAAATTCAATTCTTTTTATGTAACCACACTAGCAATCATTCATAAGAGGAAGTAGTCAAATTTGGCTACATGTCAGAAGGGAAAGTAGAAAATTTTAGGAATCTTGTTATAATTTGGTGACCTACTAGAACCTATTGTCTAAATATGGAGATTCTGGGGAAAAAAAAAAAAATCCTCAAAATCTGGAGACTTTGACACAATTTTCTCATAAAGTTCCATATGCTCGTTGACAAATGAGCCTTTCAGAATTCTCTCAAGACTATGAACTGCAAAAAACATGGGGGATGCTGAATGGTTCTTCTACAAGTGTGTTGTAAGATTGGAAAGTTGATCCGAACAAAAGTCTCAATTGTCAAAACCATTAGACTTCCAATAATGTCAAGTAAAAATCATATTGCTCTCATTTCAAGTAAAACTCCTATTTTAAGTGGGATTGGAGTCAAAGGAATCAGAAGGAAAACAATTTTTTGAGATTTTGTGGCCAATGAAGTAACAAAAACAAGGCACAACATACAAGAGAAAAAAGAGCATCATGAGATATACAACTAGAATATTGATTGGTAGCATAAGTTTGGAAGACCTATTGCTTCGTAATCAACATTTCTACACATAATATAATTAGTAGTGACAAAGCTGGCCATATGGTATCAAATTTCTATGTACCATTCAATACAACCACGCAACATCTAACTTAGATGTATCAATGATGTGATAATGGGTACATTGAGGAGACAAGAGCACATGAGATCTTTGACACAATGTCATTGACATGCTCAGAAGACTCCATGCAAAAGCAGCAGGCTGCATCAATAACAACGAAGATGGCTATCACCTTTGCAATTCTGCTATTTGCACCAAAAATCTTGTTTGCTTGCTTACCGTGAAACATAAGTGCATTCTCTAGTATATCGTGAAGTGTGTGTATACAAGCTAAAAAGCTGTATCTTTAGATGGCAAATACTCTTTTGCACAACTGATACCTTATGGAATTGCAGACGAATAGACTCCATGAAAGCAGTGTAGAGGGAGATGTTGTACCAAACTGAAAAATAAACATGACAAAGAATAAGTGTTTAATCACCATTTGGGGTTGAGTGAAACCAAAACATGTAAATGTGGGTATTTCATGCATTTGATAGTGACCATGTTTGGTGAGACCATAGAGATATATGTGTTTTCAGGTTGAATCAAATATCTATAGACATACATGGACTCCACATGCAATGTAACCCTTGATTTATAAGGGCATTTCGTAGTTGGTATATGAATCAAAGTGTTAAATTTGTCATACCTGATGGATGTAGATGCAAATACCATAATAAAAAAAATTCATAATAAAAACATAGACCCATTGAATACCCATCAGATATTTGTTTAAAGATCTAAAAACTAACTCCTCAAAACCCCTAACAATTCAAAATGTTCCACTCTGATAATAGACAAAGTTATTCACACATAGGTTGCTAACTTACTAAGCACACATTCATGAGCAACAATAGCTTCAAATGTTGTGTATTAAATAAACCACAAAAGGTGCCAAGAAAGATGAAAATTTCCCTTGTGGTACTGAGGGAAATTTTAACTGCCTCCAAGCTCCACAGACTGGTAGACGATTTTTTTTTCTTTTGTCTTTTGGGGGGGGGGGGTATACTTCTGGTTGTGAAGCTTCTGACACTACAGTCACCAAAATAGTCCCAATTCTCTTCTCTCTCATCAGAAATTCTTCTCTTGCAAAAACTATGAATAAATTGTTCTCCAAATCAAAGCACCAAGCAAACAAGCAAAGGAATAGGTTGGCTACCACTTTAGCTTCCACCCTTTGGAGACACCCACCTCCCATTCAATACTTTTGCTGTTATTTGAGGAGCTGGTAAGACATTCAATAAGATTTGGTAGGTTGTTGAGAAAGGACATCAGATTTAGCTATTTTCAATTGATCTAAGCTACAACTTAGGTTGTGTCACTTTTGTACATTTCTCTTATTGTTGTCTTTCCTTTTCTTATGATCCTGGTTTGTGCTTGCTTGCAATACAATTATGGTCATTTATACATCAATAAATGCAAAGCCGAAATCAGCAAGCTCATCAGTGTTCTTCATTACCGGCAGCCACTCTCTTGTTTCAAACCTACTTGAAAATACCCTAATTTTGCAACTAGAATCTGTCAGCTTCCCCTAACATTGATTACCAAATCCAACTTCTAGTTGGTGCCGCCATTACGTGCCTTGTGGATTCATGTTCAAGACTTTTGGTGCTGTGTCTGGTTTTGGGTTGGAGGTGGAGAGGCTTCTAGAGCAGACTTCGCATACCAATGCTCTTCCAAACAAGATAGTACTTGGAGGCTACCTTGGAAATGGACGTCTCAAGTTTCCATTTCGATCTTTAAGAAAGAAATATTGGATGAAATGAAGACCTGCGTGTGGTGGGACTTGCTCAGCTACAAACCACTTGATGCAGCAGTTGTTGATCCAGCTGGTGATCAAAAGAGTTGTAGTAGTACTACTAATTCTGCGGGATCGGTTGATCTCGAGTGGGTTGAGCACCAAATTGACGAGCTGAATTGTTTTGGATTTCATGGATCTTGTGTGGGTGCCGTGTATGCTTACGGTGATCTACTTGGGCAGCAGTGTGCGGCACAATGCAAGCCCTGGCACGTGGTCCAGAGCATCCTCTTCCGGAATCCTGGCTTCGTTTTGCGCCATTGTCCAGTTCCAAGCGATACTCGAGCTGCAGGTAAAATTTCAACCCTAAACCCTAAACCCCTAAACCCTTTACATGCTGCACGCTGTAAGACATCGGAGCTGAATGAGCGCTGTTGGCCATCCCTTTGAAATTTTGTTTCTAATGCAGTTCTTGTGTTTTGTTGATTGTGTGCAATGACATCGTTTGCAGGAAGTACTGGAGATGGGGTTTGCAAGGAGATGATGGCAGATTTACTACTCTGGGCACTTGATCATTCTCCATCTGAATACAATTATATTGTCATCATCTCTGATGTGCAAGATAGAATATTTGCATCTGTGTTGTACCAGATGCATTTGAAGGGCTATCGAATCTTTCAGGCGACCCCACAAGCTGCCAAGTTTGGATTGTTGCATCGTGTGATTGCTGAATGGCCTAGTTCCTTCTTCACCATCATTCCTGATCGATTGCAGCTTCCACTTAAGGTGCTGGATCAACATGAGCAACACGAAAATCAAGCTAATTTGGAGAATTTTGGGACAGGAATTGGTTCAGCCCCAGTACAACCATTGAAGAGATTTGCTTCTGACTGTGACTTGCAAGGTGCTGGTGTAGACTTAGATCACAAGAAGAGAAAGATCACATTTGCTATAGGAGTGCAGCTTGCTGATCAGGTGGGTCAAAATTCAAACCTGAACACTATCAGGTTGGCAAAGCTACAAAGAGATTGCCGGTCTCTGCTAGGAGAAATCTTTGCAGGCCAGCCAGCAGGCAAGGGATATGATCAAGCGGCTTTGAAGAATGACTTCAAAACGCGATTTGGGTATGAGTTGGACAACAAAGCTGCAGGTTACAAATCCCTTGGAATGTTTCTGGATGTCACTATGCCTGAACTTCAAAGGACAAGACTTTCAAGTAAGGGAGCAAATCTCCTCTTCCTCCCAGCTGCCTCATAACCATTTTCATGCCATGGAATTGTCTTCTCATCGTCAGACTCCTCTCACCAGTTGTATTGAAGGGGAGCGAGCTGCTGGCAAGTCAAGAGCACCAAATCTTCATTTGCAAACTGTAGAAACTCAGTTTTCTCAGAAATTGGAATGCACAGAATGTCCATCAGATCCTCAGATGAGATGGTCTTTTGTTCATGTGCAAAGTATTGCAAGGTATTATGCAATTGATAGGATATCAATTTGGTTTTTGTTGAAAGAGGATTTTGAATGTTTTTAATTTCCTCCTGTTTTGTGTTGGGGAATGGTAGAGGAGGATTTTAAGATTTGCAAGTGTCTGTTTTTCCTTGGTGCATCTGCTTGCTTGTACCTAGGGGCTTATTTTGAAAATGCCCCCACCTTGGGTGTTTTCCCTATACTTAGTGATATAAATTACTCAAAATATAAACTGTTTTGAACCAGTTTCTCTCCAACTACATTGAACTTGCAAGTTGTAATCTTGTTCATGCTTTTTCTGTGCAACCAAGACCAAGATGGTCTTAAGTACACAGTTCACAGTTTAATTGTTATACACCCACACATTGTATCTCAATGCTGATATGTCATGCTTCTTGACGCTCCATGTTGTTTGATACACAAAGCCAAAGAGACACAAGCGACGCACTAGAACCCTGCCTGTAGGCATAAGGAGGTTGCAAAATTGAAATTGAATATGAGAATCTTAGGGTTTGTGCACCCATCAGAAAATTTCCTAATTTAATCGGTGCTGGCTTGATGTTTGAACTTGGCAATGAATGGGCAGAGCCATTATGTGATAATCCGCTTGTTCATAATGTCCAAGATGTGAAGCTCATTAGCTTTGATATACAAGCAACAGATTTTGAGAGATGCATACGAATTGAGACAGGCAACGAAGGCCCTAGAGGCAATCTCTCGAGTGCAAGAAAACTCATAATCTGCACTCAGTAATTTCTGCTCCAGGGTGCACCTGTTTGTGCTCCTCTGATGATGAGTTCTTTTACTGTAGTTCCTTCCTACGGATTCTCGACTTGGTCTTGGGTTATTGTCCAGTGGAGTGGGTCTCCAAGGAGAAGCAAAGAACCTGGTGAGTCTGAAATACAACATTGAATTTTTGTAAAAAAAAAGCTCGACATGGTTGTTTTTGTTCTCGTTTTCTCAAGCAACTAGAATTCCTGTTTTCCATTATTCCTTGCAACTCGGTTCTCATGATCTGGTTTGAAATGTGTTGTGCCCGAATTTTCGTTACCAATGCTCAATTCAATTCCGAATGCAATTACATCTTTCGCTAAGCAAGTGCAGAGCTCAACTAAATAAAATCTCTGTTTGATTTCAGCTCTGAAATTGTGAAATGATTATTTCAAGGGCCTTAAAATTGATCACGCTCTTAAAGTTCTCCTTTTTGTTTTATCTCTTGTTTTCTTCCTCTTTTCTTGTTAGGTTTCTAAATCTTTCCCTCTTTTTGGTGTTCTTTTTTCTTCTTACTTTCATTAGTATTCTCGTTCTCTTCTAGCTTTTGTTGGCCTAGCCAGCATCAAGGCTGAGTATTTTCTGTAGCTGATGGTTTTGTGACAGAACCCCGGTGTGCTGGTAACGTATGAAATTGCACCTCTAGCCACTACTGGAAGTGATAGTAGAGAGTCAATTTTTGTGAATAGTGACCCTCCCAAAATAGGCCAAACAACAGGAGCAGCAGAGAGACTTAACAAAAAAACTTAAGCCTAAGTCTCCTAAATTTGAAAGTTTTGACTGAGTAATCTACCAAGCATTACTGATCCTTGTATTGGAATGCCTGAGAGAATGCATGGTCCAGGGTTTATGGTTCCACATTACTTAGTACTATTTGATTACGCTTGATTCTTGCTCAATCCAGCAACAGGTCACAAGAGTACTGCCATCTTAAGTTCAAACAGATTCTGCTCAATAGTCTGAGATTCTTTCAAGATGAATTCTGGAGGTTTTGAGCTCTTTCCCTTCCGCCAAATGACAGTTTTGCAGCCTGTTTGTGCTTCTGTGAAGCCTACCCAGTTGCATTGGAGTGGAAGCTGGATGCCGAATCAAGAGTGAAATTCTTATTCTCTCATTCAAGGGGAAATGCTAGGAGCTCATTTGTTGGAGCTGTCCTGGTAGACTAAACAATTGCCAGAACCCTCCTTCACAGCCACAGATGAGAGATAATCTAACTGTTGCACCACAAGTTTGGAGGCAGGTGTGTTGATATCAGTTTTGTTTTCAGGATGCCTAGCTGTAGCTCCTCAGAGAGAGTCACTCTGTTGCTAATTCTGTCCGGTCCAGCAATATGGTTGGTAGAGACTATGGTCATCTGTGTGTTCAGGGACCATCAAGGGCGTAGTATTTCTGAACATGTAGAAACACATGTATAACATGTCCCTAAATATGCATATGTCCTTTGCTGTTGTTCAAACTGCTCCTTAATTTTTGGTTTGGTTTTCTCTTCTCTTTAGGGTTGAATTTTTTCTTTTTTCATGTCTGCCTGCTGATTGTTGCTGTTATTTATTTCAGATCTTATATATATATCCTCATTGTGAGGTCATCTCTCAATTCTATTTAGGTTGATTTTAAGTGTAAGTAGCAGAAATTCACAGCATTTGTGATGATATGGATAATATTGGTTCTGCGTGCCTCATGTGGACTCCGTTATTCTGTGAAATTTGGAGTAGTCAATAGTCAGTTTATTATGTTCTTAAGGCTTTGTATCACCAAAGAGTTCAAATGGCGAGCTTGATTTGTCTGCTGAGGGAAAAAGGTTACGCTCCAAAGTTTCTTCTAAATCAAACAAGAGGTTGGTTTTGACAAAGCCAGATTTCTGTTTGGTGTTTCTGCAGTTGGGATGTTCAAAATGACCATTTCAAAGGCTTTTCTATCCTAAGTCAAGACAAGTAGTGAGCTTTTCTAAAACTTTATCCTGTAAGTTCTTGCTTGCAAAACTTTCCTTCTTATTTCCCTCTGTTTTCTTCCCCCTTTCTTTTTTGGGATTTTCCATTTCTTGCCCTTCTCCCTTTTTGCTTTCTTTGTCTTCATATTCCATTTTCATTGAAGTGTTTTTTGGGTCTTCCATCTTATGTTTTGGTCAGCTGGCCAACATCCTGGCAAAGTTTTCCTTTTACTGCTGGTCTTTTGACAGGAACTTAAATACATTGGTTAATGTTTGACATTAACCTCCATCCATATCTGGAACCAACGATGTCAGTGGGGATGTTATAGTAGGTCATCAATACCATACATATTATTGAAGGTCCCTGAACATGTGTATGACCATCTTCTTCTTCTAATTGCTCCTCCATTTGGTTCCGTGCTCTTGTTTTCTCTTTTCTTTAGGGTGGGTTTTCCTCTTTTTCACGCTTGTTGATTGGTTGCTATTATGCTATGCAAAACCTTATTATCAGGTCATATTCTTTTAAGGTTGACTTGAATTGTGAGAACTTTTCTTTACCCATGAAGATATTTTCTCTATTGGATATATTCTAGTAAGATGGATTGTGATGATCAAACTTTCACGTGATCCTTTAATAGATTCAAAGAAGATGTAATAGAAACCAGTAGATTGTCAAAGTTGGCTCAATATTCTTATATGTTAAACCTTTGTATATTTCTTAGCCAAAGATGGTGTCATACCATTCAAGGCTTCTCTATTGAAAGAATTGTTGGAGATTTTTTTATGCACTCAAATGGTGAGATCAATAGTAGACAGTTCGGCATTGTCATTCCAATAGCAATGAATTGGATGGGTAGCATTGAATCTTTCTTTCCTTGAAGCTCTAACTTAGAAGGCAAGTCAAGTAGTAGGGTGTTGCCTGTAGTTCATAAACTTACTCCTATGTCATGGAGAAAGCTTCTAAATGTTTCAATTGTGAGAATGCATTCCCATAAAAATTGTGCTTGTTCCAATTGATTTTTGTTGGTTCTTGAAATGTGATAGAAACTTTGGACAAAAAATGGTTTTCCTAGGTTTTGGGTTGATTATTATATTTATCTACACCCGCTTTAAGGAGCTAATGAAGTTAGTGGGTATCCATGGTAGATTGTTAGTACTTTTCATTTGTAAGATAATGCTTGAGGAGCGGGGTGTTCTTGAAATAAGCCTCCACACAAGGCAGAGTGGAGGTGTGCTTATTTTCAGGACATTATGCTTTGAGGGTATTGTCTTGTGAAAAGCATTAGCAGAATTTTATTTTCAGAAAAAGATGAAAAAAAATCATAAGGTGAAACAAAATATTGGTTCAATTGAGGTTCATCCACAATTGAGTAATAATGGGCATGTAGTGGATGGTGTGCTAGTGGGTGTTGGTTCATTGTGGCTTTCCACTTGCTAGTGTGCCCTTTAGATACGCTATTTTTTTTTGCTAATGCTTGACAATCAAAGCGATGGTTTGACATTTTATGGAGGACTTTCATGAGGCTCTAACATGACTTTAGCCATGTCACTTTCAAATGTTGTTGTCGAGATTTCTTTGCAATTTCACAAATATATTTTTTATTAACTTTAGTAGATGTTTGGCATTCAAGTAGTTACTAGTGATGAGTTTAAATGACATGTTAAGGTACAAGAGGCCCCAACTGCTATCTTCTATGTCAATCTTTATACCTTTCCGGGCTAATTCATTTTGTGAGCTTAATTTGTACTTATAAGTACACAAGCTAATGTTTACATTGACTTATACCCATTGCAGGTAATTGATGAAGTTAATGGAGCCGATGGAGATAGTGGGGAAGTCGTGATTAGTTCTTATCATTACATGTTAGCATGTTGATGGTCCTTGAAGTAGTGAGAGCTTGTCACTTTTGTTCATATTGCTTGCTTTTGTTTTTTTTTCTAGTTCATTACCTTTGTGTTCCTTCTTCCTTGTTTTATAAATCCTTATTTGGAAGTCTTCTTTTGACTTCAAGGAAAAGTTAAAACTTTGTTGTGGCTTTTGTAATAATGAGTATGAAGATATCTTGATTCTCATCAAGGTTGGGTTTCCTTTCATTTATGCTAGTTGATTGGTTGTGATTATGTTGTTAGATATGGAATATCATCATAACCTTACTATTCAGTCATCTCTCAATTCTTTTAATCGTGACTTACATTATAAATGTTAAGATATATTAATGAAAACATCCTTTTTCCTCATGGTTTTGTTGGTGGTGTTGAGCTCATTAGTATAATGGTTGAATTTTTTGTTATTATTGCTAGTCTCGTGGTAGATATTCAATATGTTAATCAATATATGACCTTCACCCAGTACTCAAAGATGATGGGGTTGATGGAGATGTTATGGCGGTTGATCAATACCATACAACATGTTGAAGGTCCTTGGATATGCACAGGACTGTTGCAATCTGAAAAATTGTTCCTTAGTTTCACTTTATTTTTGGTTCTTTATGTTTTCTGGGTTTCTTTTTCTCTTATTCCCTAATATGCTGTTTTAATCTTATTTCTTGATGACCTTATTTTCAACTATTTCTCATCATGACACATATGAAAGTATACAATTCATTCTTGCTAGATTTCTACCTCTTTTCTTACGTGTTTGAATTTTTGAAGTGTGTTTTGAATTCCAACACATGCCTTGTCGTGCTTCAAAGTTTATCCCTTGTTTGTAAGGTTTTGTACAATCTTTTTGCATGAACTTTTTGTGCTTCAAGAGTTTTATAGAACATGCCAAAGGGTTACTTTGAGAGTTTTGTAGAACACACCAAAGCAGGATTGTAAGATTTGCAACTGATTCTTCGGTTCTTGGTGCTTCTTTTGACATGTACTCTACGCAGCAAACTTGCAATTTTGTGAACTAGGTCATGTCTTGTTTATTCTCAAAACATACGTCTCAAAAATCAATTCTTGCTTGTAATTTGCAGCTGTAAGTTGTATCTCAGTTGCTGATATGCTAGGCATCTCCAAATCTGTGCATGTGATCTCAATAAGAAGTACTTGCATGTACTGTACTCCATGAGCTTGTTAAAGAGCAAGAAATATTAGCACTCAAATTCTGTCATCAAATCCACATTCAAGTACTTATGAGCTTGAGGAGCAAGAAGCATTGGCACTTGATTTGCATTGCAAATCACACAATCTTCATTCCAAATTTCCTGGTTCATGGAATCAGAGTAAGCTACAAATTCTGCTTGCACGGAAGGGAAAGCTTAATCTACAGCTTCCTCATCAGTCCAACTTCATGAGGCTCTGGATGATGAAACTTAATGAATCTCCAAGCAAACAAGCATTTATGTTTCTTTTTATTAAATTGGGAGATTGATCAGCAGCAAGCGGAGAATCATAAGCGAATCAGGAAGCGGAGATTCATGAGCAGAAGACACAACCAAATCAGGAGGAGGAGATTCATGAGCAGAATACACAACCAAATCAGGAGCCGGAGATTCACGACCAGAAGACACTGTATATCAGGAGCATTTTGAGTCACTTATTGTCATCATCGCGGAAACATTTGGCTGCCCTTCATTTGGTGAAACGGATATGAACGAATCCGCTTGAGTTTGTCGTTGGCGACGTAAGTAAATGCGAGCTCAAGGCTTGCTTTTGTCGTTCAACAGCCCTTGCTATAAACATGGCAAAGCAATGAAAGAACCACCCACCGGAGGGAGGGAAGTTAAGTTCTAACTTCTCACCCGCCCACTCGCTAAACACGGCAATGCAATGAAACAACCACCACCGGGGGAAAGTTAGATTCCGATTCTGATAAAATTCTGATTCTCACCCGCCACAACAACAATTTGAAGTTTGAAGTTTGAAAACTCGGCTGTATGTTTTCCAGCGTCTCTGTCACCCAATCTCTCCTCCTATAGGCATTCTCCTCCGTACTCCCTGCTGCACCTTGTGGCATGATGATGAGGTATGTCGAGTACCTGATGTAACGCTTAGGGTAGTAGAGTAGCGGCTTGCTTGGCGGAAATAATCTGCAGTTTTTTTGTTTGTTTGTCTGTTTCAGAAGCTTGCACAACCGATAGGACTCCATTTTTTGAAGGCGGTTTTGATCGCTTTGTGTATGTAGAAAAATTGTGCATGCGACTGTGAGTACTAGCCATGGATTCGAGCCTTCCCATGCTTGAACCTATTGTTATCAAACCCATTTCTTCGCCTCCCTTTGAGTGCTCTGGTGGAGGTCTTACGTATAAGGGCCAATGTCGAGAGACAATCGACAACCTGAATGCCTGGCTTTTCCCTAAGCGGAAAAGCACGACGGCAACCCCATTGAAGCGATCGAAAGATTGGTGGCTCGCTCAACTGCAACTGTATGGGTGCAAGATCAAATCTGCGAGCACCCTCGCCACTCTGAGTGACAGCCTCAAAACTGCCCTCTCCAATGGCTTGCAAGGTCCTCCGGAGCATCTAGTTCAGCTTGAACTGGAGCTTAATCGGCGGTTCTTACTAGAGAATGCGAATGCGAGGGATAAGCAGTACCTTAGGTTGGACGACAATGCGAAGGCTGAATTCGATAGCCATCGATTTCTTCGCGAGAAGTTTGGTGAAACGGGGAAGGAAGAGGTGTTGGTGCTTCAGATCCAACAAAGACAACGAGTACATGAAGCTGCTGAAGCGTTGGGTTTGCATACAATTAGTGCTGATGCTCCTGGTGACGCTGGTGCCCGTTGGATTGTGGTTGGTAAGAACCGAGCAGCTGTCTGGGACCGCAAGAATGAGATTGAGAAGAAGCGCAAGCTGTGGGAAGATGAGGAGACAAATGCCAAGAGGAAGAAGACGGAAGCGATGCGCAAGGAATGTGAAGCAGGTGGGAAGGGAAAGTTTGTGGATGTAGAGGGTGAGTGGTCGATTGATTGCAACAAAATGGACAAGGAGTACCGAAAAGCCGATAGAAAGATGTCCATTTTCTTCCACAGGCCTCTACCAGAAGAAGAAGAAGAAGACTATTCGGATTGCAGCTCGGGTTGTCACTCTGACGATGATCAAAGCAACCAGAAGAAAAAACAGAATCCCTCAGCTGTGACGACTACCTCTCGCCTGCTGTGTGCAAACTTCCGGATGGGGATTCTGAAAGGCATTCTTCGCTCCACCACGGAACCTCCATTATCATCATCCAAATTTCCGGCCGAGGACGTTGAGTTCTCATGGCGAGGCCGAGAAACTGGAGAGGGTGAGATCCAGCTTGATTATGAAGGCAACGTAAACACAGGCGTCCTTACCTTTCTGAGCAAGACACAGCTGAGAGGAGTGTTGAGGAGCAGCTTTGGCGACTTTCCGTTTTCTGGCAATAAAATTGGCAAGGTGCCTCTTAACAAAGATTACTGCTGGAGCAAGTATAGCGAGTCTGCGCATGAGCGCGAGAGAGTAGCACGTTGGCGATAACTGGCTGCTCTCTGTCTCAGTTACTTTCAGTACAAGTCCTGCTTCTTCGGCTTTCTTCAATTCTTGAAGGAATCTGCATGTTGTAGGTTAAGGGTTTTTTTTTTTTGGTGGCAATGTGTTATCTTCTTGCAGTGTTTGTGGTCTTAGAATGAACATTTCTATGCTGTCCCGTCTTCTTTTCTCTTGTGATTCTGTTATGACTTCTTCGTTTGTTGCACACTCATTGTGTAAGGAGTTGTTGATTTTCACATCTTCAGACATGTCCTTAGTGTCTGGTGTTCTTGATTGTGAAGAAGCTTTTTAAGGATTGGAAATTGGACCTTCAGCTCCTGTCTTGTCACTCAGGTAGCTAGCTACATCTTTTGTCATTTCGCAAGTGTTTGAGGAAGAAATTGGTCCCCAAACTCTGACAATCAAAATGAAACATGGAAGGAGGTAGATGCAACTATCCCCCAGCTTGGGCTCTTCTGCTGCCATTCCATTCCAGAGGATCAGAATTTTGGATTTGTGACTTCTTTTACCAGCAAACCCTTCAACCCTAAAATGCATACTTGACATACATGAAGTTCTTTTTGGAGTCTCTTAGGGATGTTCTCTACAATCCATGTAGCCTGGAGATATTACACAATCTTCCTTGTCTGAGTATGTGTTTGCATTCTCTGTTGTGGTTAGAATATGCAAAGGAACAAGCTTTCAGAGGATGAGCTTTTCCTTTTTGTTGCAATCTTTGTTCAGGCTCCTGACCCAATTATCCATGGGAAAGGAGAAAGGTTGCTGCAAATGACATCATGAGAGGTCATGCTTTCCTGGGTTCTTGATTCATCTTGCATTTTCAAATTCGCACAGCTTTCTGGCAATTTGTTTTTAGAGTGGCTGAGGCTTTCCTTCTCACAATCATTGTTCAACTGATAGTTGCTGTGCAGTTTTATCATGTAATGGACAAGCTTCTTCAAGATTCTTAAAGAAGGAACAGGTTCTGTTACATTGAGGTTAGATCCAGTAGCATATCAAAACCAGCAGCAAAACAGCTTGGAATGTTCATGCAGGTTCCAGGTGATACAACTACCATGGAGTCATGTGGGCTTCAAAAGATTTGCAAGCCCAAATGGTCTTCGGATGAGGCTGGGACATGGGTTGTTCACTCCCCATTGTTGTAAGCACATTGAAGAAAAAAAAGGGGGAATTGACTTGAGCATCCAAACAGGCCTTGATCTGCAGTCCTCCCCACAGCACACAACTACCATCTTTGTGCTTAACAAGTGTCACCTAGCACTTTCATCTCTGAATGCAATCTTCATAAAATATTGCTTTTCTCCCAAGTCCAGTATAGCCAGAACAATCTTTCAACATATCACCAGTGTGATGTGAAAGGAAATGTGATGAATGGGGAAGGATGAAGGAATTGAATGAAGTGAGAATGCCACAGGATTTCACGTCTGTTTTCAGGGTTTGGTGCTTGTGCAGAAGACACTGTTGATTGTGATGACATGCATTATGCAGAGGTTTGAATTGACTGGCAGTAATATTTTTGGTGCTTTGTGATATGCTCAACAACTTGGGGTGTTGTTTGGAGTGACTGGTACCTTGTGGCTGTGCCATGTTTCGTGTGCAGGATGACGTTTGGATGGGTTGCAAGTGTGGTTTTGAGGTCGGCAAAGATCTGTTGTTTGTACATAACCAGGTTATCCTGTTATGCTTGTTGAATGTTGATAAGGTTGTAACATTGATTCTAGTGTTGGGGATGTGGGAGAAGTTTCTTAAGGTGGAAACTTGCAGTTTAGAAAATGCATGTAGCACCTGTTTAGGAGTTCTGACTGCAGAAATGTTAGTATGAGGAATAAAAACATAAGAGGTGCATTATAATGCTCGTGTAAAACTTGCTTTTGTTCATGTATTGCTTTTGTCCACATTACTTCAATGATGAGAGCAGATAGGGCAAGAAGAAAATGTGAATCCTTGCCATGGGTTTAGCATCTGCAATTGTGAGTGTGCATTGAGTTTTTGTGTTTCTATCTTGGGGTAGTTGATGTGTTTTGTGTTCATGCTTCTGCTACATTCTATCATTGGTTGCATTTTCAGGAGACGCTATAACTAGTTAAGTTGTGAAGATGATTTTGTGAAGTGGTACTTTGGGGGTTTGTTGTGCGTGGCAAAATGGGAGTGAGCATGGGGTTTCAGGTGATATCAATGCATTTGTAGACAGTGCTTTAGCAATATGATTGTTGTTCAATCAAGGATGGGTAACTTATCAACTGGTGTTGGCATTCATATTGAGTTATAAGGTGTTATAGTTTGCATTGTTGTTGTTACAAGCTTTATGGCAGTTTGACATTTTTGGCATGTAAGAAGTGCAACATTACAATTCTCTTGGAAGCAGAGGCAGCATTGAAGTGGCCAATTGTCTCTTTCTGAGAAGCCTTGTCACAGACATTATTGTATATGTGTGGAATAATTGTTTGTATTTGCTCATTAATGTGTAATAATATTATGGCATGTGTGTACCAGTGTTTTTTTTCAATTTGTCCAAGTAAGGTGATTGGCTACCATGTGCTTCTAGTTGTATGCCAATGTGCATATTTGTTTTAGGGCTGGTGAATCCAAGTGGCTACACAAAGATTAATTAGTTTTAGAAGTAAATAGGTGAATTAGTCTTTGTTCATAACTTGGTGGTGAGAACTATATGAACATTTTAGGTTCATGTGGCTACAGAAAATTTCATGCTTCTATATGTGGGGCTACTACAAATGAGGTATAAATGAGGTAAGGTAAGAGAGGGGGTGACATGAGCTAGAACACAATAGCTTTTCTGGCTATTGAATAACGTGAAGAATAGGCATAAAAGCATAAGATACTTGGAACAAACCCTTGACGAGGATTGCAAAGTTATTTCATCTAACTTGGTAGATCTTAGTTTGTTTCATCGATTTTTGATAATTGTTCTACAAGTCATCAACCATAGCAAAGCTCTCTACTTCTAGTTGTTTACATTGTCCTCTCTACCACTAGAATAATAGCTTCTTTGGAATGATAGCTTGCTCAAATGGTCACTTCATTGATAGAATGGAATGTCAAATCCTTTTGTAAATAAACAATTGTGTAGGGATGTACCTAGCCCATCACTTGTGATATTGCATTTTGACACTCTTGTTAGTTAGTTAGTAAAAGAATCATGACAAACACACTATTGATGATTGTAGGTTCTTAGATTGAAATAATTCTTGTGGAAGCATCCTTGGTAAGAACTTGTTTAACAAAAAAAATATTCACAAAAATCTAACAAAAAAATGATGGCCAGAACCATCACAAGGGAGACAAAAAGGGAAGGCCAAAGAAAGGTCAAAAGATGCACAACCCATAGGAACCAAAAAATAGAAAAAGTTAGTTCCTTACATGGTGGGAAGCTATCTCACCCACAACCCCTCTATTGTTGCTTGCGTGCAAATCATGAGATTTAATAGTAATGAGAGGTCTAGAACAAACATCACTTGCCAATGTAATCTTCCTTTTTATAACAAAGGTTAAAGCACATTGAAGAACAATTCTAACACGTTGCTTGAACAATAGATTGTTCAAGATATTTGGATGAAGTCAAAAACAAATGAGCTAATTAGTTACATGCCTAGGTGCTTGCCAAGGACCATGTTTTTTCATGTTTGAGAAGTGGTCTCCATGTTTTGGTTAGGTCTCATAAGAACATGATAGTACCAACTTAAAAGGTTTGATCCACATGTGTTTCCATGAATTTTCAAAAAACGTGTAAGTATATATATATTTTAAAAGGTTATTTTTAAGTAAATAAAAATTTTATTTCAACAAAAGTATCATTTCAAATTTTAGATTTTTTTTTGAAACCCTCAATGATATATTATACATTAAATTTATTAAACATAGTTTTCTTTAATATGATTCCAAATATAGTAATTCAAATTCACCATATATTCACGAAATCCCACATAATACATGTCCAATCTTCATGAAAATGCATCCTTGCCCTCTCTTGAACACCAAAAAACATTTTGTTTTTGAGGAAGTTTTAAAAATTATGTAGTTTTAGTGATCAAAAGCACATTCAAATGGATAACCAAATTAAAATGTATAGTCATGTCCTTTTCAATACTAGGCCTTCATAATCATCAATATAGGGTCAATTAAAAAAAATTCAGAATTAATGGTTTAATTTAACATAAGATAAAGAACATTCAAATTTTCAACCCTAATTCAACATCAAACTATTCACTCCTTATTATGCACTAAATGACTAATGAAACATTTTGGAATTACACAAAAACTTTTGAAATGTAAATTCATAAGTGTAGAAACATTTTACACGAAAAATTATTAAATTCCAATGTTTAAAACTCATGCAATGATTTTTCAAAGTTAGGGAGGTGCAAGATTTTACTACATTCAACACAATCCTTGGTACATTTGGTAAGGAATGCACCCATTTAGGAGTATTCCCATTGAATAAAAAAAACTCATATAGAAAAATAAAAAGACAATATGAATACACAAACATTCAAATGGAAAAATAAAAAAGGATTGTTGATTGTGAAGGTGGGCACAAAAAGATAGATTCAGAAGGTCATTGGGTCAAACAAGAAACCTAATCAAATACAAAAATTTATACTTAAATAATTTGAAGGGGATTTGAACCACAACCCCAAAAGGGTTCTACCCATTGCAACTTAAGCCTTATTTGCAGCCAAAACCTAGTTAGAAAAAGAAATCACAACACTTTCATTCTAATGCCAATTAAAGTTGCAATAAGGTCATTGTTATTGACAACCAAGGGAACTTGAATGACATGTGAAGAAATGAAATATACCCAACATAGAAAAATCATGTGTTGTCATTGCAAATGTAGAATATTTCAATGTGGACATTTGAGGCACATGTCACACCTAATACACAATTGGTATTAAACCAACAACTTGCATTTGGTTGGTTGTACATAATTAATAATACATAATCTCAATCTTGAATAATGTGCACATGTTGAACATAAATATTACAAATATATATATATATATAATCTGGTGCAATGGAGATGGAACTAGACTTGGTTTTAAATCGGATCAATTCCAAACTCTTTATGAAAATGATTGGAATTAAAGGTTTTAAAAATCCAAATAACCAATCTCAAGACTGGACTAGAAAATCCATAAAAACAAAAGACCAAAGGTTCCTTTTGAAATAGAAACCCAATTAGTTTGTATCCAAGATGCATCTTTTGAAGATTTGTGGAGATGTTCTGGTTCATTTGATGGTGTTGTTTCACATATCCAATGGCCTTTTTTATAACATGAAATCACATGTTACATGTGTTCCCAATAAGACAACTCCACAACAAGTGTAATCACTATTCATTTGTACACTCTTGAGTGTTAAACTAAGTTCGTGTGGACATTGTATGTTGTTTCAATATAACAATATTCCTATCATGCAATTATAACATTATAATTCTTTTGAACTAAATCTAGTAAATTCAAATGCAAAGTACTTGAAAAAAATTTCAAAATATTATAATCAATTTAAAAATATAATGTTTAAACAATGTAAGTAATCCCAATCTACCAATCAGCCTTCAAGATTCACTTAAGAATGACAAAAGTGGGGATTGTAATGTCCCAACAAGTTCTCAACATGTTTTCCCAAGTTCTCCTTGTGTTCCTCAACATTTTCCCAATAGCACCTCACTTTATCCCATAGCCTTTGCCCTAAGATATGTCCATGTAACGGATGTAACAAGCCCAAAAGGAGGAGACTACAATGCACCTATCTATTTTGGGATTGTCCAAAGTTTGATTAAATTTGTTTGTGATGGACCAACCAATCAATGATGCCCATTACAAAAGGAAACAAGGGGTGTGTCACAACATTGTAGCCTTGCCATTTACATTAAAAAGTATCTTAAGGCAAAAGAAGAATTATGGAAGTTCAAATAATTCACCATGCAAAAATATAATCTTCCAAAAATCCTCTAAAAGAAACCAAAACCCTTCAAGATATCATAACTCTACGACTAATCTCAAGTTTCAACACAAGCCAAAATATCATCTTTCAAAAATCCTCATATAAAAACAGACCTATGTTACCTAGGGCGCAAATTCCCTTAAGCTACTATACTCTAGAATGAATCTAAACACAATATCCTTGCCTTGGTAAGCAAGGCCAAAAACTGGGGGTTCCCCCACAACACTATGCACCCTTACAAAATGATTTTTGTGTCTTGGGTAGAATCACAGATGCAACTTACTTAGTGGTTTGTGATGAACACATCCGACCACAAATTGTAGGGGACAAATTGGCATGGAAGGTGGATTAGAGCATTTACCAAATTCAAGGCTTGCAAGGTGGAGTAGAGCATTTACCAAATTCAAGGCTTGCAAGGTGGAGTAGAGCATTTACCAAATTCAAGGCTTGCAAGTTGGAGTAGAGCATTTTACAGTGATATCCTCAAAAGCAAAGGTCCAGTGCTTTTGCAGACCAAATTGCTTGCCCCCTAGTACATACTTCCATCACCCTTTTGTCTCTGGCAACTTGATCTTTTGTTCTTCTCTGGTCAGACACTTGGGGACAGAATTGTTGTTGAATCAATGAAGATGGAAAAGGGTTATAATATTAGTAGTGTATAAAATATACTGAAACATCCAGGGTACATAATGTGCAGGAATAGGCTTGTGCCCAGTGGTGAAGAAAAAGGCGGATAATGTGGCCAATCAATGAGATTGTTAGAATGGTGGGGGGAGGAGCTTTGATTGTTTTGAGAACTGGAGTTTCTCTTCTGTAGAGATTCTCAGTTGAATGTAGGGTCCCAAAGTCAAAAAAGCTTGCAGGTGAAGTGTGTGTGTGTGTGTGTGTGAGAGAGAGAGAGAGAGAATTGGTGTGGGGACTAAGTTACGTAAAGAGAGAGACATGTGCCTCACCTCTCCTCCACTCCAGTGTTTTGATCTCTGTACACACCAAACAAAAAAACAAACAAATTATGTAGACCATAACCCTGGCTGGCAAACATTGCTGGAACTAGCAGGCAAAGTCCAGCTTCAGCACGTATGGTGTGCATGCATGAGAAACAAGCAACGCCCATTTCCCACAAGCAATGGCATCTCCCACAAGCAACAAACAAGTCAAAAAAAAAGTAAGTAAGTAAGTAAGTAAGTAAGTAAGTAAGCCGACTCCCTTAAAACATGCTGAAACCAGCAGGCAAACTTGGCACATATGGTGCATGGTAGACAAGTGAGGCATACCCGTGGCAAGCATGGGTGGGAAGCCATAATCAAGCCCATCCACAACAAGGCTAAGTAGTGCTGGAAGGGAGTCTTTGCTATTACTAACTTAATTGCTCATGAGCTGGCTTGCTTAACTTGATCTTCAAATGGGCTACCATGTGTGACACCCACACCCAGTTTCAATGTTACTACACAAGAAGCCCTGCAAATCCTGCCATGGATGTCAGACATTAAAGTAAGTTATCCTTCAAAACATACCCTGTTTCAACCTCTGTTTTGTCCCCTAAATTGTGGTTCATGCCCGGTTCATGGAAGATGTCATAATTGAATGAATGATGTGCGACAAAAAAATTGTCAATTCTGATGTGGAAAACAAATTGTTACTAGCTCTCTTGAGAATTGAATTATGATCTCTTTTATTAATATCACAATTTTAATGATCAGCAAATCAAATACAACTTTTGGGGTATTTATCATCTTCAATGTTGAAGTCATTGTGAAGTTTAAACCAAGGGTTGATAAAATATAATGGCCTTTTCGCACACGATTTTTAATCATGTGAAATTGAGTTTGTACCTGTAAATATGCTTCTGATATTTTCAATGTCATTGAAATGACCTAGAAAAGAGAATGATGTTTTAAAATTAGCTTAAGTGTTAGCATTTAAATAGGCATTCACTTTATATTGTCCAATCTTTCATGTTTATGGGTGAGGATGGGGAACTAATTAAGACTCAATGTGAGATGTGAGAAACAATGGTAGAGACCCAAATAGAGGGTAGTATGGATGGAGATACTCTAATCCTTAACAAACAAAGTCTGATTTATTTATTTTCCCAAAATATTGTGTCAAGTGTATAATCACTAGACCTTTGGGAAAAACAAAATAATAAAGGGCTTCAAGATATGGATTGTGGAGGATTCATTCTGACCCAAACTTACAACCAAATCTGTTCACCCAAGTTGAAAATCAACATGAGGGTTTATAACAATGTTATGTCTGCAACTGCCCATCTCAAAATTGGCATAACTGTCACTAGGTTCTTCTGGTTCTACCCAAACTTGCCATCCTGCAAGTTTCCTCCATAGCTTGGTTCAAGAAGAGAGGATGGCACTTTTAAAAATCAACCCAATGTCAGACAACAAGATGCTGCAGCTGCTGCATGTTGTTGACTATGGTAAAGCTAATAAGTTTGCTCCATGACAAACTACAATTAAGCAACAACTTTTGGAAGAAGAAGATATCTAGAATTGATCAGCTTGGCCCTTTCCCCCAAATAAAGATGGACCCAATCGGGACAATTTTTTTAAAGAGGGCTCCTTTTAAGTTGTGTGAAATATTAAAGGATCTAAGAAAGGGCCTAAATATAAGTGATCTGGGGGCTGTTAAAAATCACCAAATGCATGCCCACCATTGACCATATACAACTACCTTCATCACATAACCCAATTATATAGTGGGAGTTAGTTATTAGAAAAGTTAATAAGAAAAAAGAAGTAGTTATTTAGAAAAAAAATTGAAGTAGTTAGGCTTGAAAATGAGGGTAATTATTTCTGAATTTTTTTTTGGAATGGTCCATGAACTATATACCATACGAAGGATTCCAAAAAAATAATTCTCAATATACCAGTTCGATTACTCATTAGTGAAATTTGTTGAGAGCATCCATCCATTGTGTCATGCTTTTTGTACACAGTAGTACTTGATGGTAGAGGAAGGAGTGTCCAAACAAGTTAGAACTCAGCAGGAGTGAGATTGTAGTTCACTCAGCCACTCACAAATTTTGTGAGTGAGTGTGGAACAAAGTTAAAGAAAAAAAGACTAATGACCATGCTTATTATTGGCTCATACATGTCCATTCATTTCTTGATAAAAATAGCCTCATTGAGCACTCTAATAATAATAGTCTGTACATTCCACACACAATGTTTTTGCATGAAATAATAAAGCCTATCATTCATTCTGAAATTGAGTTTTGGACCTGAAAAGTTACACAAGGTTTGGTTCTTTACACATGGTAGTAAAAGAAGATTGATTGCCTTCTTGTGTAAGCAAAGATAAAGTGGACATGAATTGGATTGGATTGGATTACATTGGTAGTAAAAGAAAGGATGAAAGTAAATTTAAAATAACAATAAAACTCATCGTAAAGTTGGTTGTGTATTGAATGTTTTTATTTGAATGATCAAAGATAAGAGCTGCAAACACAATAATAAGAGCCAATCTTGCCATTGGGACCAAGCTAGGATGATGGATTGCTTTTGATTGTTAAAAACATAATGGGAGTGCTTGCCAAAATGATGTGGTAGAATGTGATTTGTTACAAAAGGCAATGCATTTCAAAATCCATGGTTTTGATAATGATCAATTTTTAAATTTTTTAATTGTGACATATCACTATTAATGTATATAATTATGTCATTTAAAAAGGATTTCAAGTCCTTTAGTTTTAAAAAAAAGAAAGTGAAAGCACTTGTTATATTAGTGTTTTGTGTGTGCTTTTGAGTATTTAAAATTATTAGATTTAATTCATTTTATTCCACATGTTTCTATAATGTATTAAAAGCATGTTCATGTAATTATTTATTTATTTTTCAAAAACCTTGGTACAATTTTTGACATTAAAACATGAAAAATCAAACATAAATTACACATGCTATGACTATTATTATTGTGATTGCAATTGAAGATATATTTTCAATAATGTCCATTCATTTTCAAATTCCACATTATTTCAATAGATACATTATTTAAAATGCAAGTAGTTGTGATTTTACTTTTTCTTGCAATGTAGACTTTTATTTCAACTACGTGTCAAGTATATTTGAATAAAAATAAATTAAAAATTCCATTTGATGAAATCTTCAAATATACAATGATTTTTATATCTTACTTTAGTACATATATATTTCATTAATTCTTGTAAAATAAAAAAAAATTGAACACTATATTAACCAATTAGTGTCAAATGTATTTGTTACATGCTTTTATTATATTAAAGTACTTCAAATTCAAACTCTATCTTGAACTTACCATCAATTCAATGAAGGGCACAATTATGGTTACATGATGAAACTTCAAAATATTTTGAATCTATTTTGTGACAAATATGTCAAAAAAAACTCCTATTTAAGTTAGATTTTGAAATCCTTCCTTATATGTCTACTTCATCTTGCTTTCACCCTTTTCACCCTTTTCATTAGCCATCTTATAGAATGATGAGCCCATGTGATGACATTTAAATGATCCCTCATTTTTCAATATGATAATTAACTATATATGTTGGATGTGATAAACATTGGTACATGCCCAAATAGGGGGTGTGGGTGTTGACATTTTATATATTTAAAAAAATAAAATAAAAATTGTATTAGATTCTTAAAACTTATAACCTACCTGGATGATAATAAGGCACCCAATTAGGTTATTAGATTTTGAAAATTCAATATCAGGTGATAATTAATTTAACCGGTTATAAAATCCAAGAACTGGCTCATAGGTTATGAATTAATCGGCTTAATAATCAGCTCAAAACTCAATAATAACCGACCAACATGGATATACACCGGGTATTGAGAGTGGTATAAAACTGGTACAAGGCTCGAATTACCTCGGGTCCTTAGTCCCTAGGTCCCTACCAGACTGGTGGTATAGGTATAAGGCTCATACTCGATTAATACAACCCTTCCTATGAGTTTAGGAAAATTGTAAAGGAAAAGAGAGTATAGATGGTAATTTTTTTATTATTTTGCAGCATGGAATCTTCAAATTTAATTATTTATTATTTAATAGACATGTGTTGAAGTTTGCCTTTGCATTATGTATTATTTGGTGGAAGGAAAAAGGGACAGTGGCTGTTGTTGTGATTCTTTGAGTTTTGGGGTTTTGTATTTTTTTAATTTTTTTTCAATGAAGGAAAATAGAGAATGTATGAAAGAAAATTATAATTATTAAATATATAATTAAAAAAAAGAAAATTCAACATGGAATCTTAAATTTTAATCAATTAATTATTCGACAGACATGTGTTGAAGCTGGCCTTGTACTATGGTATTTGGTGAAAAAAAAAAGGGGGGCTGGTAATGTGGCTATTTTTGTGGTGATTCGGGTTTTGGGTTTTTGTGTAAAACTCGTTACACTAGTACCTTATTATTTCTTATTTTGTCAAAATTTTGTCAAATTTTATTTATTTACTTGTGTTCAAAATTTTTAAACAATTTTTTTTATAAAATCAAAATTCTGAAATTATTCAGACTGTTTTGGTTTTTTTTTTGAAATTCAGAGGTGCCAATCAATTCTTTGAATTTAATAAGATGATGGCAATTTAGACACACATAGATAGACTCTGTGTGTGTCACAAAAACAACAAAGTCATGTTGATTATTATTATTTTTTTAATAAACATTACGCGTGCCAAAAATAATTTTGGAATTAAAAACCCAACTGCCGAAGTTAAGATTTGAAATTCAATTAATTATTCGACAGTTTATTTGCCAAATTTGTTGCGGGAACTACAGTGATAACAATTTAGGGTTACATGTTATGTAAGTATGGTGGGTGGTGTCAGAAAAGCATGTCAGACATGTATGTATATGTATGTATGCATGTATGTATGTAGGTAATGTATGGTGGGTGGTGTCAGAAAAGCATGAGAGACATGTATGTATATGTATGTATGTATGTAGGTAATGTATGGCGCTGGTGCCACTCCCAAGATGCTGCAGCAGCAGCCTTCTTCATCCCCCATCACTGACTTTCCAAATTGTCGCTGGATCCCAATGCTAGCTAGCAGCCTTGCTTTTTCATTCTCAGCAGATTCAGCTGCAAATCAAAGTTCAACACATGCATTAAGAAACAAGCTGTTGATGATCACTGCTTTTGTTGTTGTTGTTGCTGCTGCTGCCGCAGATCCCAATGCCCTTTTCATTCTCAGAAGTTGCAGCAAAAGCAAAGAAACAAGAAAGAAAGAAAGAAAGAAAGAAAGAAGTCCTGTTGTTGTTGTTGTTGTTGTTGTTGTTTTTGTTGAATCCCACTGCTCTTTTGATTCTGAGAAGGTGTAAAAGAAAGAAAGAACGAAAGAAAGAAAGAAAGAAAGTCCTTTCAACTTATTGCTGGATCCCAATGCTCTTTTGATTTCTAAGAAGCTGGTGCAAAAGAAAGAAAGAAGTCCTTTTTGTTGTTGTTGTTGTTGTTGTTTTTGCTGGATCCCAATGCTCTTTTGATTTCAAAGGAGGTGCAAAAGAAAGAAAGAACTTCAAAGCTAAGTCCTTTTGTTGTTGTTGTTGTTGCTCCTGCTGCTGGATCCCAGTGCTCACTTGATTCTAAGGAGGTGCAAAAGAAAGCAACAAGAAGTCCTTTCGTTGTGTTGGTGTTGCTTCTGCTGGATCCCAAATTAACGCTCTTTTGATTTCTAAGGAGACAGAAAAAAGCAGAAGGCCTCTTGTTGCTGCTACTGCTTCTGCTCTTTTGATTCTAAGGAGGTGCAAAACAAAAGATTCAAGAAAGAGACCCATTCGTTGTTGTCGCTGCTGCTGCTGCTGCTGCTGGATCCCAGTACTACTCTTTTGATTCTAAGGAGCTGCAATGAAAAAAAGAGGAAATCCTTTTGTTGCTTTTGTTGCTGCTGCTGCTGCATCTGAGAGTATTGCTAAGTCTAGGATCATGAGGCTAATATGAGTGGCAGCTACCTGTCGAACTATAGTATCTAGCTAGTTTCATGGTCCTTTAGAACGCCGCTATAACAGATCGAATATGCAAGTCTAGTAGCCGGCCGGACAAGTAGGCCGTGTGCGAGGAGTCTAAGGAGAATCAACCAACGTGCAGCAGCTACTATGCAAAAGCAGCTGTGAGATCAGAATGGTCGACTCTGCTGGGACTAGGAGAATACGAAGCTGGCGTGGTGGTGGTACTCCAATAGCAGCGACTACTGCATTCTCATGGTGTACCAGTAGCTGCACTAGTGTAGCTCTTCATGTCTTGATCCACGCCGTGTTGCTGATCTTTAGCAGCTGCACTTCTTCATTCAGTTCCGCCTGCAGCCATGTCGATCGACGTCCTAGTACTGGTACTAATCTCGGGGCCGCTGTCTTGCAGCAGCAGCTGGTGGTGGTGTCAATCACGGGCTTTGTATATATGGACGGACTCGTCGATCATGTGCATGTTTATATAAGTGCTGCAATCAATTTTTTAAGATCGCTTAGCTGCTGTGTTTGATCTACGAAGCTTTGCAGGTCGAGCTTTTTCGCAATCTATGCTTTTACAATTAATCTTGCAGCTGAAGGTTTGCGGTGATTTTGTTTCCATGGTTTTTCACAGGACTAGATCAACAGCAGCACGAAAGATTCATCAATATTATAGAGGAAAATGTGGCAATCAAGGCCCAGGTTGCAGTAGTGCAAGATCTCAGCCACCTGGATGTATCAACTTCAACAAGAAAATTGAATGTAAGAAAAGTTTTTCAGCTCCAAGAAATTTCCAGCTTCAAGCTCTTCTAATTGTGTTTTGATTCTAGATTCACTTGCAATTGATGCAAAGAGGTTGGTTGGCAATAATCATCTAAATTTTAGCTAGGCAGCTCTGCGGATCATACTGAGTTGCACTCTTTTTCTCCGGGGGATCAGACTGGGTGCAATCTTCTTGCTTCCATGATGCAAATCATAACACCCACAGAGCTCTGGGATTAGTATTGTTGAATTTTAGCCTGGAGCTGAAGGAGTGGATCTAGATCCCTATAAGCTCAATTCCTCAAGCTGTGTTAACCACCTTCAAGGGATCTGCTGCACTGGGTCGAATCTTGGACCAAATTTGTGCAAACTAACCAAAAATTTCACAATTTTCTTCTCAATTTTTTTTCTTGGTGACTATGGCAGACACATCACATAGAACAACAATCAATTACAACACAGTTGCAGCAGTTGAAGGACCTTGCAAATCATCATGCCATACCAGGAGCTAATCATCCCAAACTACACTCCACTAGCTCATCAAGTTACTCATTGAGTTTCAAAAAAGAAGCTGCACGTGGATGGAGGACTTTCATACATAGATCAAAATCGAGGCGGCAGCCATCACATGACATAATCCTGCATCAACCTGGTCAAGTGCTTGGACCACCGCATAATATAACTGCACTGAATCAGAAATTTAACATGTTGGAGACTCATGTTATAACCACATCAAATCTGCTACTAGAGTTCATCACCGAGATCTGGAAGAGTGCAATGTGGAATATTATGGTTAGAGATCATCATCATCATCATAAGACTAGGCCAAGTTCATCTCAGCCAGCTGTGGTTGTAACTGCTCAAAGACAAGTAGTGAGGGTTAGGCGAAAACTACTATCAATCAAAGGCATTGAAGATTCCAACTCCAGTACAAAATTCTCCCATGCTTCTTCTTCTTCTTCTTCTTCTTCTTCTTCTTCTCATGATTTCTTTGATGACTATAGAGACCCCGAAACCCATCCACCTAAAAGTAATTAGAGAATTATCCAAGGCTTCAACTTCTGCCTCTTGTGCAATGTCAATAGATGATCATCACCATACCAAAACAAGAATGGGTTTAGGGTTTAGGGTTTACTAAGCTGGGACCCCTGAGCTTCTTTGGGGACCTTAGTTTCTAATTTAGGACCTTTCTTGTCATTTGTTGGATGATGAGAGTAGTTTCTGTGGCACCAAACCCTGCAAATGTCAAGGCTTCAACTCAAATGTAACCCTAAACAACCCTAAGAAGCACCTGGAGGCAAATTTGGATGCTCTCTTCCATCAGGAAGCGGCTTTGGGTTATGTTGTAGTTTTAGTACCTGTAGCTAGCTCTATGGAAGTAAATTCAAATCTAGTGTGCAAAAAAGGTCTCTCCTTTCCAAGAGTTGTAACATTGTGAAGTGGAATTCCGATTAGAGGAGTAATTCTCCACCACCATACCTTGAAAAAAGCAATTTGATGTAAATTGAGATTGTTAAGATACAAGTAGGTTGATCATCACAATTAAAGCTTAGCAGAAATCACTATAGACAATATAATAGAATGTGATATTATTGAAATGCCATCACCTCGGCCAACCATTACTCTCAATGAAAAACAATTGTTTCCTTGTATTAGCCCTTTTGAAGTTCATTGTATTTTTTGCATATTTATGAGTCCAAATCGATGTTGGCAGGTTCTTCAAGTTTTGGAGTATTAAACTCGAGGGTTTAGGTTTTTATGATCTCAACTTGATTCAACATTCTTTTCCTTTTTTTTGGTGTGCAACCAATACAAGGATTGGATTGTGTAACTAGCCTTTTGATAGAATCAAAATTAGAACTTTGAAAAGAAACTCTTGAAAGCAAGCTCAAAGTTCTTAAAATAAAGACATTGAAATATTTTGAAAAAGTAAGTTGCTTAATTTTTTTTGATAGGTGGTTGGCTGTTTATTTTATTTTTTTGTGAAACTTAATACTTTCACAAATTTCAATTTTAACTCGTCATAAAACTCAATACCTTCACAAACTTGTTATAATTAAAAAAAATTCAGCCTGGTTGGGGGAATGTGTAGTGTGTACATGAAATTGGACCCAGTTTTCAAACTAGACTTGAAATCTTTTGAAGTTGAAAAAAATTGCCAAAATGAAATTCACATGTTTAAATTTTTCTTAAAGTGTCAAAACGGAGACCAAAGGTTTGCATTAAAAAAAAAGAACTGGACAAAATTGGTGGAAACTCAGTTTCACAATAAAGTGTATTTCATCCAAACTATTATTATGTACATGAGACCATTTTACTACTACCCACGGAGATGTTTGTTAGTAGTTAGAACATAACAACACATATAGTTTTGATAGTTAAGCTCCTTTCGTTTGCTCCAAAGACTCTCCCAATGTGTTTTTCAAAGACATCAATTGTATTGGCAAAATGATTGACGAGTATGCTTTAAACTTATGATTGTTGCCACTTGGTGAGAGTTGTTAGTGCATATAGACTTGCACTTAGATATAACCTAGTGTGGGTTGTGATATTAGGTCTAGAAGGATTTATAACTTACCTTTCTTTTTCTTTGTTGGGGTTATGAAATTATGTCTTGTATTATGATGTTATTATGTGCTCACTATAGGATCAAGCTAATGGCCTCAAATTGATACTTGTTGAGTTTGCAAATGGGGACCAGTTATTAACATAAGAGATTGTAGTACCATAAACTTTAAGGTGTAAATTAGACTATGTTGGATGAAGTGCCTTTCATGGAGTGTTCAAACTCTTAACTTGTTGAAGTTAAGGTTCCCAACAACATGTTAACCCTTCGGTTTCTATAACTACATGTAACGATTGTCGAGTGCTATTTACTAATGCTTAATCTATCCTATGATCAATGTAGGCAAGTAGGGCCAGAGCGAATGGGAGTTGAGTTCGGGGAAGGAGGAGGTGCAAGGACAAGCTAATTGAGCCCCCCCAACAAGCATGCTCAACCCCAAAAGCTCGCTAAGTTAAACTTTTTGTGGCAAGCCATGCTGCATTTTTGTCAAACACCTTGAAATGAGGGGAGTGTGGAGGGGACACTGAAGGGAAACCATCCTTGAGCACACCTGATACAAAAGGTTCCAACTCCCTTGGTTTTGCTGCAAACCTGGATAGTTGTTGAAGTCTTGCCTTGTTTAGGGTTTAGGGTTTCCTTGCCATACTACCCCCAAACCCTAAACCCTTACATACCACTACTCTTTTGTGTTTGGAAAAGAGGGTAGTGTAAAAAGTGTCCTTGTTTGTAGTTGACTAAAAGCAAGTTTTTTAAAGGGTAAAACACAAGGGTTGGGGCATTCCCAAAACAAGGGGTCTCAAAGAAAGGCATATGGCCTTGGCACATGCATATCTAAGCCCCCCTAAGGGGTAAATATTAAAACCTAAATTTATCATATTAGGGTTTTTCTTTTAATATATACAAAATACTCAATTTTAGGGTTTAGTTTTTTTTTGAGTTTTAGCATTTTGAGCTCTCTGATTTTTTGAGCTTTTAATAGTTTGTGCTCTTTTATTTTGTATATATAGAGCTTGCAACAAGTTTTAATTATTCATATTTGAATTTCATAGTTGGTGTTTGCAATGAATTCAATGACAATTCACATTTTGTTATTGATATATATATATATATTATCGTGTTGAGGTTTTGAGAAGTAATTGTCATAAGAGGTGGAGATTGGTTAAATTGAGGAATTTTTCTTGAAGTTCAAGCTACCATTCATTTTTCATGTGATGCATTTAAAAATAATAATTATATTATTTATATAATACATACCTGATGTGTACTTGCACAAAGATTTTTCTTTTTTTAAAATAAAAAATATGATCAAGAACCTTAACCTTAATAAAAAAACTATGTTATAAATACATTTATATTTTACATCATACAAAGATAAATTCAAGATAATTAAACAAAAAATCACTTCAAAAACAATCTTAATGTGTACACATACACAAAGATTAAAAATTAAAAAAATTAAATCAAAAAATTAATGAAAATAATTTCAATCTTAAATACATACCAATGTAAGAAGAGTTGTTGGATTCCAAGTGTTGGACAACAAAAATGAGTTTCTACCCTCTGAAAAATCTCAATTAAGATCCTACACAGTTGATTTTATTTTATTTTTACTTTGATAAAAAATTATAGTACCCCCAAATCCCCTTGCCCAACCTATGGACTTTACACCTTGCAAAGCACAAAGTGAACATCATCATGGACTTATGTGTTGTAAATTAAATAAAAGTGTCATGTTTGATGTATAAAAATGGGTGTCCAACCTCCATAAGTAAGCTTTTAAAAAAAAGTCCAATTACAAGCAAAGTTGAGCATTTATTTATTATGATGATAATCTCCTTTAGATTGATCCAACTAAATTTTTCAGTGTTCTTGGATTTTCAAACTTGACAAAAAACTTGAAAGTAACCTACCACTTGACTAATTTCCATCATATAGAAAACATTTTTCTCCTTTAAATGCTTACTCTCTTCTTCCTTTTACATACTTCAACTAGCCACTTGACCTTGGTCCACATCTAATTGATTTTTAAAAGAAAGGCTTCATTGAAAATAGAAGATTTGTTGAACTTGGTTTCTCAAGCTTTTGAAAGGTTAATCCAATGGATTTTATAGAAGGGCATAGCCATTTATGGGAACTTCCCAATGTTAGGTTTTTTTGGGTGGTTGTTCATTCCTACATCCCTTGCCAAGAGGCCGAACATTTGGACACTTCTAGTTAAGTAGGTGTGGTTTAGTGCAATTGATTCTAAATTGGGGGTTCTTATTTCTCAAAGAAAATGTTCGTGGTTAGGTATGATTTATTATCACTGAATATGGTTGTCATGAAAAATATGTTTATTCCAAATCCCAAAGGAATGAAAAAGAAGGAAGAATCTTCTAAGTGAAATTTCACAATTTGAAATTGCAAGTTAAGGCTTTTGGTTGGTGACTAAATAGCTAAAAGGATTTAGGGTTTAGGGATAGAGACTCACTCTAAAACAAAGAACTAACAGGTTCATTGGCAACATGAGCATTACAAATGAAGATCTAGAATTCCAAGTGACAAATATGAAGCCTCAAGGATCCACATTTGTAATCAAAGTGCTTGGAAATTAAGCATTGGAGTGTAATGCACCACAATAGGCAACGTTTAGAAAGTTTTGATCCAAAAAACCATTCACAATATGGATATGTAAGTTGGTGAAGGATTGGAACCATAGAAAGATGATGACAAGCGATTTATTTATTTATTTTGCAAGATCTTACGACGAAAATTGAAAGGAGAAGATATTACTAAAGTTTGTTGTCATGGGTGTCAATGATCATAGTTCAATAGGTGATGAAGTACTAAATTGTTATGATGTTCAAAAATGTCAAAAATGCAAAGACTAGCATTTAGGATTCTTGTAAGAATATCAATTTCCCCGGATGATAACAATTGTTTTGACATGTCAAGGAAATGGACATTTTAGCGAACAGATATATTAGTAGGAGCTACTTATGACATGACAAGATTCATGCGGTGAAGCAAGACATAAGAAAGTGTTTAGGAAGGTTTGCAATTCAAGGTTAAAAGTTGAGGAATTGTCAAATTCAATTGTGTTGAAGATTTTTTTAATTTCAATATTGCACATTTCTTACCATAAATCAAGAAATGGAAGTAGGTTTGTTATAGTGGCAAATCTTCTACCATTACTCAAAATGGGTAAAGACTAAAAAGAATCAGGATCATCCTACATTCCATGTTGTTAGATGAATTGAAGAACTTACTTGTAGGTTCGGGGTGCCCACATATGTCTTGAGTAACAATGGACAGCTAATTTGGAGTGTACACTTAAGAGCCACACCGCACTGACATACAACAGCATATACCACCATTAAAACTGATGAAATGTGAACAAAAAAGAAATGAAAATGGAATGAAAATGAACATCTGTTCCGTGTTGAGCAGTAATAAGGTTAGGAAGTATGATGATCTAATACTTTACTTTTAGCATTTTGTGGCATTGCTCAAGAATGATGGCCAGGACTGCTGGTTGAGAGTGTATATGTGAGTCAGGCCATCTGCAAGTGAGAGGAGATATGATTGATTACATTACCCTGAATGAACCCCCAAAGGCAACAAAGCAAACTCTCGGTAGTCATTCATTTCGTTCACTCAACCCATGGGCATTCATTTTCAGGGTTGAGTGAGAAAAATGAACAAAAAGTTTTCAAAATTTGATGGACACAATTTGACACAAAGTTGACCCGCCCCAAAAAAAAATTCCAGTTTCTTAGTCTGCAGAAACAAAACCTAGCATAACAACTGCTCCTCTACAATTTTTTGGTGCAAACAAGACTACTGCCCTGCACAAAGGAGCCAGGATTGATTTGGAAAATGCTTCACCCAAAAAAATCCCTTCATCCGCTGCCACCCTGATGTACTTTTACTTATCGCAAAGCTGCATTCACCCCAACCACCCAGAAACACAAAACACCCACCCTTTGTGAATCTCCAGAAACATCATTCATTCAGAAATTGCTGTTATAAAAATGGGTTTTCTGACACACACAGAATATGAGAAGATGATGAATAAAAAAGTGTTTACACTGTTAAGTCAAGGGGCTGACCTCCCAAGAGTGCACTGCCAGAAACATACAAAGATGCGGGGTCAATCAGGGCAGAAGATGATGGCATGCCACCTCGGCTGCCACCAAGCTGCAAGTCGCCCAGTGATGATGACGGTGCAGCAGCGACTTGGCCACTGTCCAGACCTTGATCGTACAACACACCTTTGAAAATGTGGCCCCCAATTTTGACAGTCGCCTGGTATGCAAACTCGTTCTCCCCATCCTCCACACCCATTAATCTCACACACTTAAAGAGTGCCTGCGCTCTCACTTCCGGAGGAAGTCCACCCTTTGCTGATGCTGGGCAATTTTTAGAACATAATGTTTACAGTTAGAGCAGTAAAAATAATGATAATTCTCATGAGCATCAAGAAATCTCCATATTCACAATAAAGAATGCCAGAACAAGGTTGAAACTTTTCCTTTTAAGTCAAAGAAAGACTCCAGATAAGGACTTACAGAACTGGGAAGAAAACAGAAGAACACAGAAGAACACAGAACCAATAAAGCAGAAGACACAAAACACTTTCAATATGAACAAAAACAACAGTCTCTCACTTGTTAAGGAACATCAACAGTAACATGTACAATAGCAACTTATCTATCACAACTTCCACACTGACTTCATCAGCTCCCTACTACAGTGGGTATAATCCAGTATAACCACTAACCTGGTAGAGCAGCAAAACAAGACTTCAAACCCTCAAACCATAATCAAGACAGGGATCAAAAGGGTTAGTTTGGTAATTTTCCCACAACTCACATCAGGCAACTTGAATTCCTTCACAAGAAGAGCATAAGTTTCATGTGTAGGCTAAAGGACCTGAGATGGGGGCATTCCCAAAGAAGGGGCCTAGGATGAGGTAGTAGGCAAGTTCAGCCTGCATGTTGGCAATGTACCTCACCTATGGGCTTCACCCATCATAGATTGCAAGGTGAATGTTATCATGAACTTAAACATGCAAAGATCATGAAGTGTAGGAGGAGGGGGAGGGTTGTTACACCTTGTCCTTAAGAGTGGAAGGGATCTTACACCTATAAGTGCCCTCCACATACACTAGGAAATTTCTCTGAATTCTTTGCAAGTATGAAGAAATCTCCTTCCCTAAAAGAGGACAAACACTGTTGTCATCACAAGGCAGTGCATGACATGAAACCACTATAGCAGCACACTCCATAACACATCACTCAAAGAGAACAAACACCCAGGGACAACTTGACTGGAAGGAAAAACAAATATGAACCATAATAACAAAACCACTGCACCAGAGAAAACAGGGAAAAAATTTCCTAGTAATGGAAGATACTCATTGAGATATATAGCAGTGTTTATCCATGCACGGTGAGATACCCTTAGGTTGCCTTTCCATCTTTTTTCACATATCAGTAAATATTTTTCCCATCCATAGCGTCCAAAGTCCACAGACAAGCAGCTCTGAAAAACCTTAAACTAAACACCTGATCAAAATACACCAGCACCCCCAGAAACATATCTGAGTGGGGAACTTCTTAACCTCCCCAAAAATAATTCTACATCAATCTCACAAAGTCAGAAGCTGGCTGAGAGAGCAATCAACCTAGCACACCAAGCCAAAGACCCAATTATGAACAAAGACTCGATAGTGAAAGGAATCGGCTGAGAAGGATGATCAGACAGTCTTGTACAAAACATAAGAACATCAAAGAAAAATGCAAAAGTCAGAATGAACACAAAAGATGGATGGAACCTTGAACCCATTGAACCCCTTTGGGAACACAGATACTTGGATTATCAACTAACCATGCCACAATCAAGACGCGATTATGAAAAAAAGACCCAATGGTGAAAACCAGCATATGGCAAAAGAAAGGAATAAGCTGAGAAGGATGATCACACACAATCTTGTCCAAAACATAGAACATTGACATATTGAAGAAATCAAAATTGAACACAAAAGTTGGATGAAACTTTTAACCTATTTGAAACCCTTTTGGGACATATGAAACTGGAGAAAAAATTCAATGCATCACCAGAGATGGAGATAGTGATTTTACTTCATTGAGATGGATGACATGCAGTGAGATGCATGAGTTTAAAAGGATAATCACACATAGTCTTTGTCCAAAACATAAAAGAAATTGCAGAAATCAAAATTGAACACTGAAGTTGGATAGAACATTTACCCTATTTGAAACCCCTATTGGAACATAGGAAATTGGAGATGAATTTTGATGCATGATGGAATTGTTACACTGTTTGAGACCCCTTTTGGAACACAAGAAATTGGAGACATGAAAGATATGAAATTGGAGATGAAGAAATTCAATGCATGATAAGAGAAAGATGGGATAATAGCCACCTTTTTTACTTGAGACAGATGAAAGTCAATTCAATTCAATGCAATGCAATGCATGATGAGAGAGAGAGAGAGAGTGAGAGATGGACAGAGAGTTTACTTGGTTGAGAAGGATGAGGAGCAGCAGAGAGATGAGCGGAGTTGAGATCAGCTGAGCCTCCTCTGGGAGACGTCGCAGAAGTATAGGTGAGAGAATTGGCAACGACGAGGGATCGAGCGCGCTTGGACTTGGGACGAAGAAGAAGGCCAGCGGAGGCGGCGGCAGCAGCAGCAGATTCAGCCGCCTGTCGTTCTCGCCGCTTAGCTGCAGGAACCCAGGTACTCTTGAGATGCGTGGTACACTCAAACCCTCGACTCTTACAACACGTTCTACATCGCTGGTATGAGCAATCTTTCTTCGCTTGGTTTCCGCATTCTTGACACGCTGATGATCCTGTTGTTGTTCCCGTACTAGTTGTTCCTCCTCCTCCTACTTGCTGTCCCTGCCCCTGCCCAACCACTCCCTCCTTCACCTTCCCTCCTCCTCCTGCTGTTGCTCCCCACAGCTCTTCCGCACGTGATTCTTCATCACCCCCGCCCCCCAATCAAGAAACACAAACACCAGACGTGAACCCATTTGTAAAAGAAAGACAAACATCAGATGCGAACCATTTGTTAAAGACAGAAAGAAAGACAAACACCAGACCGATGAGACGTGAACCCATTTGTCAAATAAAGAAAGAAAGAAAGAAAAGCATAAGACCCATCAGAGGTGAACCCATTTGTGAAAGAGAGAAAGAGAAACATCGGACAGAAAGAGAAGCATCAGACGTGAATCCATTTGTGAAAAAAAGAAGGAATTTGCACGAAACCCACAACAGAAGAAAATAATAATAACAATAATAAAATCTCAGACCTAAACCAAGCGCGCTGCTACCCAAAGCAGCAGGAATCCGGCACACAGAGCAGCTGGAGACGAGAACAACTGGGGGGTAGCAGAATCAATCCTCTCGAGAGGCGGGGAGTGCATAAATAGATGAATAGATACCATGAAGGTGTAGATGGTTGTCGGGATCAGATGGGCCCGCGTGTGCGGGATTGTGCTGTTGCAGGCTTTGTACATTCATGCCCTGCGTTGCTGCTGCTGCTGCGTCTTCTCCGTCTTCCTCCCTCACGGCCAGTGCCCAGCTCTGTGCAGCTGATGGGTTGTTGTTGTTGATGTCTCTGTCTCTGTCTGCACCAGTGGTCTTTCCCACGCTGCTGCTATTGCTACTACCTTCCTGCTCCTCTTCTTCCTCCTCGTCAAAATTGGTGGCCGCAAGGCCTGCTGCTGCGTCTTCACTTCTTTGATGACTGTCTCTTTTCAAGCTGGTTTCGTACCCTTGAAGAGCTCCTCCATGCAGTGCTCCATGGTGAAGAACTACATGAGGAGAAGCAGCATGAGGAGGAGGAGCTGCTCCTCCGTGCGCTCCTCCTCCATACTGATCTTCCTCACCTCGGCTCAATAGACTCTGGTAGACTTCGCGGTGGTGGTGGTGGTGCGTGCCATACACTGGGGGGGGCCGACCCCAGGGTATGGGGTTGTTGGTGAGAGCAGCAGCAGCAGCGGAAGGGAGGTTGCGCGCGTACGCGTAGCCTAACGACAGATCCCCGTCTTTCAACGATGTGGGGTCGTCTCTGCTGGGGTCGCCTCCTCCTCCCCCCCCTTCTGTCACCCCAGCCCGCGCCACAATGCCTCTCCTAGTTATCTCCACCTTCCTCCCTTCCCCGCAATCAATCCGCTGGAGACAGATTCTCTATCTCTGTCCCCGCTGCTGCCTCCTCCCTTCTCTTTTTTCTCCTTGAGTATGATTATTCTTCTCTCTCTGTCTCTCTCTATCTCTCTTCCTCCTCCTCTTGCTCCTCCCTTTCTCCCTTCCCCTGCTCCTCCTCCCCCTAAAAAGCAACACCCACACACACACACACACACACACACACACAGTCTCCCAAAACTGCTTCTAAAACCCTCGGAATCCCACAGAAGAAAAAAACTCCTGACAACAACTCCACCACCCACAATACCAAAGTGTTCGACAGCAATGAATCCCACCTGACAACCGAATGCACAACCCACAATCTCCTCGCTGACTCACTCGCTGACTCACTCACTCACTCCAAAACACAAAAGCTTTCATTAGCCCCAAACGGAGAACCACCAACTACAGCAGGAGCAAACCCAACAAAAAAATAATCAGAAAAGGAGTTGTCGTCGTCGAAAGTCCAAAGCAGAATGCTCAATGCTCAGGCAGCTTCAGCTTCAGAACAAGAGCGGCGAATTGGGCTGTTCCAAAACTCCAACAAGTTTCCAGAGCTCATGTACAGCTGACTGGAGCTCGTCTAAGCGAGTGCGCGGCTCCTTGTGCGTTGTCTGGACACACAAGTGCACAGAAGCTCAGACGAGTTCAGCTGCTCTCGCGCGCGAGCGAGCGTGTAGTAGGGCGATGACAACGAGCTCCAGGAAACAAGGAAGGAGGAAGAACCCGACGAAGGCGAGGAAGACAACCGCACCCAACCGCGCAGTCACACCGCGCAGGCAGAAACGACTTACCGCGCGGCTTCCGAACCTACTATGGGCACAGGAAGTGATACCGCGCGGTCTATCTCCTTACGGCGTATTCGCTCTCCACGGTTTCCAAACCTGCCCCTACCAAAGGCTCGGGCTGCGGTAACTGTACCTGATTCCGAGCCTCGGGATTCTCCGAACCTAAGGCGAGGTGCGGTAATGTGAGGTTCGGTGGTCGTGTGGTACATCCGTGGCCACACGGACAGTTGCAGGGGATGCGGAAAAGACGAATACGGAAAGAAAAAGACGAGGACAAAAAGTCGTCTTTTTACGGAAAGAAAAGAAAAGAAAAAAAAAGAAAGCCTTGAGTTTTCTTTTTCCCGTTTGTATTTTCGTTCTTTCCAACAGCGGATGGATCCAACAGGTAAGCAGCTTTTCTTTTCTTTTCTTTTTTTTCTTTTCATTTCATTTATTTTTTCCTTTCCTTTTTCAGAGGGGAATTTATTTCCTTTTTTTTAATTTTTCCTTTTTTGAAGGTTATTAAGATCATTGGGGCCAGGTTTTTTCCTCAATTTTTTTGATATTGAGAAAAATTTGCCGAATTTTTTTCCCCACAAAAAAAAATCCAAAAATTTAACACTTTCCCAAGGAAAAAATTACCAAAAAAAAAAAAAAGCTTTTCAAAATTCTCCCAATTTTTTTCCCAGAAATATGACAAACCCCTATTCACAATAAAATCCTAAGAATTTTGTTCGGGCTTTGTATTTAATTTTATTTGGGGGGGCGTTGGGGGGGGGGGGGGGGGGGGGGGGAAGGGGGCGGGGCTTAAGAGGCAAAATTGCGGACTTACAAAGAACTTGATACGGAGTATAATATTATAATAAGGCCCCAAAGGCCCCACTCGGAAGAGTTCGGGGATCTTATGACAAAGATGGTTGAAAGGGGGGGGGGGGATCCAATTGATTTTGTCAGCTGTTAATCCGGAGATATCTGAACTCTCGATTCTGGGGGGGGGGGCGCGGGGGGTGTTTTTAAGTATCCAGGAAAGAAAAAAGACATTTTTGCCCACCCGACTGAAGACTTCCGGATAATAAATTATTACTAAAACTTGGACTCGACTCGCGCGGGTTCTTTATAAGATCGAACGGACAGACAGGTATCGTATGTGTTCGCTTACCCGAAATTAAATTATTTTTCTCCTTCATGATATGGGGGGGGTTCAAAATTCAAAGGGACCTACGCAAGATAGGAAAAATCTATAGGGCATATGATATGCACCACCCATCCGTCGTCCCTCCGTCCGTCCCTCAGACACATCTTGCATTCAGACTTCTTGACGGCTGCTATAACAAAACACACACACAATAATCAAAAGATTTGGTTACTTGTCTTTGATGGCCGGGCTGGCCACCGCCCGCCGTCCGGCCGGCCCGCCATCATATAAAATAAACGTATGTATAATCATGTGTTGTTTGTAAGAGCGAAAGCATTCGAAATCGAAAGCTTTCGGTGGTTGTTCGTTTAATTTATTCGTTCATTCCTTCATTCGTCCGATTGCTCACATTTGAGATCATTACAAAGGAAGGTTGACCAATGTCCGTATGTGTGTAAGTGTGTACGGAGTCTCCACCCGATGATGAAGTCGAAAGTTTTGGAGGGGAGGGGGTTGGGGGAGGGTTGCATTACACACTCCTTCCGTTTGAAAAAAAAAAATGAATCTTCTGTTCGGCCAGATGAAATTATTTTGATCGGATAGTGCAATTTTGTCAGCTTTTTCTTTTCTTTTCTTTGCGGTCGTTGTTGTTCCCATGATTTCTTTTTTTGTGTTCGGCAGAGATCGTAGATAAGACTTTGCTGAGTATTGGCCCTTTTGTCAGATTGCAGCCGCAAATGACAAATCCAGGCCACTTGATTGGCTGTAACGTTGCAGAATAAAAAAAGGGGCCAGAGACGAAGACCCCCCCCTAAATATTATTATTATTATCATTATTATTATTATCAGTGATTTCCTTGCCCCCCAAATTTTGGTAAAAAATTATGGGCAAATTCGAAATTTTCAAAATTTTCCTAATTTAAAATGATTTTTTCTCTTTTATCGAATATAAAAAATCAGTGGTAAACTGATTTTGTGGAGTTTTTTTGGAAATTTTTTTTTAAAAAAAACCCCTAGTGTAAACTCAATTTCTCTTTTTTGGAAAATTTAATAAATAAATCCTAGTGTGAGCTCAATTTTTTCAGCATTCTGGAATTTATTTATTTTTAAATCCTAGTATGAATGAACTCAAGTTTTCTCCTCATTTTGGAAATTTTTTTATAAAAAAAATCCTAGTGTTCACTCGATTTTTTCCTCTCTTTTTTGGAAAATTACAAATAAATAAATAAATTAATTCCTAGTGTAAACTCAATTATTTCTTTTTAATTTTGGAAAATTAAAAAACCCTAGTGTGAACTCAAATTTTTAATCTTTTTTCTCTGAAATTTTTTCCAATTTTTTTTTAATATCACAAATTTGAGTGAGGAAAAAAAACCCCCCAAATTATGATATGAGGAAGAGCGGGGCCACGGCAAATCGAATAAGTAGGGCAGGGGCAGGGGGGGGGGGAAAAAACTCTGATTATGATGTGAGGAGGATGGGGGCCACAAGCAATCACATCAAGTAGGGCAGGGGGCAGTTTGTAAGGGATTACAGTAGAGTTCCCATTGGTTCAAAAAAAGTGTGTAATCCTAATCCCCTTCCCCATCCCCTCATGATGCCTTCTTCATTCTATCAAACTTTCTATTGTCCATCCATCCATTCATTCATCCATAGCAATCTAATGGTCCATCCGTAAACAATAAATTTGGATGAAGTTCAAGCTTTTGAAATACTATCGGGAAAAAAAAAAAAGAATTTACAAATTATTTAATTACATAAAATCCGGAAACACCGGGCATTGCCCTCCGAAAGAAAAGATGGGACTTCGGGTGAGGTCTTTAGGGTTAAGGTGACCGAGTATTTATCAAGTACCTGCCCACCCCGTGTTTTTTTTTTGTTTTTTCCTTTGAATATTTCTGCCCTTTATTATACCTAAAATTTGGGAATTTTCTTACTTTTTTTTCTAATTAAAATTTTACTAATTTAGCAAAAACAATATTGAATTTTTTCACAAATTGGACCAAAAAAACCCTAATAGTGGGCTAGTACGAACTCGGTTTGGATGAAACCACAACCCTAGTTACCAAGCTTCCCATCATATCTTGTCGACCCTCCTATTTGTCCCGGCCCCTTGCACTACTTGGCTAACTAACTAAGAGAGTAAGTAAGTAGGTAGGTAGGTAGGTAAGTAGGTATGGTAGTTGATGGCCACTAGGTAGGTAGGTAGGTAGGTAGGTAGGTAGGTAGATGCATGTGGATGGTTAGTATGTAGCTAACCAACCACCATGGTTAGCGTATGAGACAAGAACACAATGAAAATGTGATTCCTGTCTGCAAATCATCCATCCTGTGTAGTGGGTTGGTAGGTGCTGGTTCACTAAAATGCAATTAGGGCATTATTAGGGCATTATTAGGCCATTAGGGCAAACAATTAGTGCATTAGGGCATAATTAGTGGAAACAATTAGTGGCAATCGTTTGCCCTAATACCGTAATTGCATTCCTGAGAAAGGAAAGCTCTATTATAATGGCACAAATTTTTCAGTTACCCTTTATAAGGTCCATTTACAAGGTCAAACCCTAACTTTACTTCACCTTAATGTAACTAACCCAAGGTCAAACTCTAACTTAATCACTTACCTTAGTGTGCCCAACCCAATTTGGGCCAAAAAAAAAATACAAAAAACACCAAGTCAACTTATCACCCAAAATTAAACTAGGTGGGTAATTTAAATAAAATTAAATAATTTATTTTAATTAGGTGGGTACCTATGTCAAACCCTAAAGACAAAGGGTGTGACAAACATGTTGCCTATTTAGCAATGTTGTTGTTATGGTATGTGACTAAAGCAACATTGAAAGCAAAGTATAAATAGGTAATGTCACACACTTATAGGACCTAATTTCTCAAATTAATTTTCATTTTTTTCTCACAAAGATATTAGAAAAAGGCATTGTGCAAATATTTAGTATCACAATGTAGATATCATTTTACCGATACCTTTTTTTCCATTTGTAAATATTGTGAGTGTAAGATTTTATTTTATTTTTAAATGACTATTTGTCAAAAATTATAGTTAAATTTTCATCTCCCCAAATTTAGATTAAATATGGCTTTGAAATTTTCACACTACAACAAACCCCCCCCCCCCCCCCCCCCCAAAAAGTTCAAAGGTTTTGTCATAGATGCTTGGTTTTTTATAGAAACATTTGCCAAAAAACAAAAGGAAATTTTTGGTTTTAGTTTGGCATAACTATATTACTATATTGTTGTTTGGAGAAAACTCTAGATGGCTTTCTCAAAGTATCACCAATAAATGTTAAATCTACCTTGGAATGCTCATCACCTACTCTTACTTTTTTTTAAAAGTTATTTTCAATAATCAAACATAAATATCAACTCATGAAAACCATGATTCTAATATGCTTTATTTCATTCATTCATCACCTTCCTTAAGATCAATTTATTTTGTGAGGTTGTGCCTTTTCCTTTTTTTTCTTTTTGACAATTGGTGTACTCCCTTCTTAATTCCAAATGCAAATTACAATACAATCCCACCATAATTCTTGTATTTTAAAAAAATAACAACTTTGTTCATATCCAAAGATTTGGAAACCATACTCGTAAGTTCTTAATTTGAATACTAATATAATACAATTATTCGCACTATAATTCTTCAATTCAAAATAAACAACTATGTTCACATCCAAAGACAAAATACTTTGGACAAAATACCATGGGTGGTATGTTATTATACAATATGTGATAGGGTTTAGGGTTTAGGAGTTATATTGACTACCAAATGGTTGAGTTGGAAACCCCACATGGTTAGATGATTGGGATGTACACCCCCAAAAACTTTTGCTTTTAGGTTAACTTGTTTTGAGGGGTGTTTTGATGCATAGGAAACCAACCAACCAACCAACCAACCATTAAATTTTTTTTAAAAAAAAGTAAAATTGTAGGTGACATCTTGTCTTGAGATTTGAACACAAGAGTTTCCTTTTCTAGCATCAAGGGATGGATGGGACTTGACTTGGATAGAAGGAAGGAAGAAAGGAAGACGAAGATAACTCTATATGATTTTATTGACTACAAAAAGGAGAGAAGGAGGGACAAAAGAAAGAAGACAAACATCACAACAACAAAAACATGTAAAAAGGTTCAAAGTGGAACAAGAAGAACATGGAAAGGGTTTAAAGTTGAACAAGTGTTATCCGGGTTGGTGAGTGAGTGAGTGGGTGAGGGAGTGGAGGTAGTAGACATGGATTCCCTCAACTTTCTCAAAGTCACAAATGCTTTGTTTATTTAACACACAACCCAAGAAGACAAGATTACAAATCTCTTTGTTCCTCTAAATTAAAAGGAGAAAGAGAATACTTTGGCTAACTAAGTTAGTGCCAACTAAGTCAAGTTTCAACTATGAAAAGCCCATTCACCCAAAGTCCTAATAAGAAGTGGTTTGTTGTTATTAGGACCTTCCCTAAACCCAAAGTCCTAATAAGAAGTGGTTTGTTGTTATTAGGACCCTCCCTAAACCCAAAGTCCTCTCACAACCTCTCACGAGGTTTGTTGGCCTTGGCCTACCACGGCAACGATATTGTGTTTAGATTCCTGATAGAGTGTAGTAGCTTAAGGGATTTTGGTCCCCTAGGTAATAATAATAATAGGTCTATTTTTATATGAGGATTTTTGAAAGATGATATTTTGGGCTTGTGTTGAAACTTGAGATTAGTTATAGAGTTATGATATCTAGAAGGATTTTTGGTTTCTTTTAGAGGTTTTTTTTAAGATTATATATTTTTGTGTGGTGAAGTATTTGAGTTTTCATAATTTTTCTTTTGCCTTTAAGATACCTTTTAATGTTAATGGCAAGGCCGTAGTGTGACACACCCCTTGTTTTATTTGGTTTTTGCTCATATGGAAAAGATTGCACACTTTTGGCCATATATTTTTGTCGCAAATTTGATCCAATTTGTGAGTAATGTTTGAAATATTATTATGGGTGCATATCATGAATGGGCATGTTCCATAGAAATGCATGTGGTCTGGAACTAGAAGAGAAGTTCTAGATTTCATAGTGCTAGATTCACACCCAAATAATTATAAGGGATAAACTAAACGAATAACTTAACCCTAATGTTATCTCATTCACACAAAAGGGTGAAATTTTTGACTTGGCAAATGCCATGGCATTAGTGTTAAGAGGTGGGATAAATGTGTTGGGGATATCTTAACCTCAAGAATAAATATCTTAAATTTTTCTAGATTTGGGTTCAAGTTAGGGTGAAATAAGGAGGTTAATTTTGACCCCTTGATTTCAAAAGGTTAAAATACCCCCCTCGTGTGCAAAAGGGTTTCTAATGTTGGTTTGGCCAACATACTCTCTCTTTCATGTGAGAGAGCATTCGGAAGGGTGGGCAGTAACCAAAAAAAAAAAAAAAACAAAAACCTTTACAATTTGCCTGAAACTAAAGGGCAGCATAAAACTTCTCAAAATGCCCAAATTTTTATCAGGCATCAAGATTTTTCCATAGGACCAAAAATGTTTGGGCATAAATGTAAATTTTCATCAACCTTTATAAGGTGCCCGAAATTATCCGGCCCCATCAAAAAGTTCCCAATGCCCAAAAAATTTTGAGCATGAGAAGTCTTCAAGAGTCCCCAATTTTTTTGGGCAGAAACTTAAAATTTTCAACCTTCATAATCTTACCGGGCAGACTTTAAATTCCAAAATGCACGGAATTTTTCAAGCATCCTGGAAAAAAAATTCTACACAATCTTTTCAAGCATCAGGATTTTTCAAGCTCCCAACTTTTTGAGCATCCTGGAAAACATTTTCTTGGGAATGCCCAAATATTTTGGGCAGCATAAAAAAAACTCCCAAGTTGCCCCAAAGTGACCCAAACTTTTTATGTAGTTTGGAAACCTCCTCAATGTGAATGGTACAAGGTAGGGTTAAATTAACTCTATCATTCTATTTTATCTATCCCCATGGGGTCGTTTATTCCATTTATTTTAGTCATTTTAACCCTCAAATCAATCAAGAGAGGGTTGAATGGAATACAAATATCCCCACTAGGTAACCCTTGGTGTGAATCCAACTTTTCATATACCTTTATAGACGATAAAAATTCTATGGCCATTATTATGATTTTGGAAATGCCCACAATGGTTTTAAATTTTTTCCCATGATAAATTTATATTAAAAAAAAAAAAAAAAGAGTGGCAAGCTTTACGCAATACAATGCCCCAACCCTAGGGTGTTACCCTATACATAAGTCCTTGTGACTTTATCAACAAGAATAAGTAAAGGTTTAGGGTTTATGGTTTTTTTTATACATAAGTAGGGTTCATTGTTTTTTCCAAATACTTTTTTTTTATCTAGCCCAAAAATGTGGAATCATCCAAAAACAAGATGGAGCCAAAAATGGATTCATGAATAACAAAATAGGGAAAATATGGTTTTCATCCATAATAATTCGCAAATTCTTTTGACTACCTAATGATGAAAATGAAAAAATAACGAATTTAAAAATTGAAAAAAAAAATCCATGCTAAAAAGCCACAAAATCTTTGACTTTCAATCATTTTTGTTTTTAAATTTGCAAAAGTGAAAAACTTTCACAAATGGACAAAATCACGAGGTAGGGTTAGGGTGAGAAGGTGGGGCTCCCAACAAGTGGAACCAAACACAACTAGTACTATTCAACTTAGAATGGAGGATCCTTGAAGATTTTGTAATTTAGGAAAAACCCATTGCTTGAAAGAAAGGGAAAATGGGTAAAATAAAGAACACCATGGTTGAGTTTTGGAGTTTTGGACTTTGTTAGTGAGTAGGTTAGAAAAAAGAAATTGTTTGTTATGTAAATAGCCATATATTACCCGCCAAAAGAGGAAATTTATCTCCAAGTTGTTAATTCTTGTAGTTTGTTTTTCTTGACAATAGCTAATAATCTCAAAGATGGATGATACTCCATATGTAGACTTCAAAGAAAGAAAAATTGTATGTGTTATAATCAACAATAAAAGGAGTATCAACATGAGCATCTCATCTTGCATCCTTGGAAAGGATGATGGGAATGTGTTCAAATAACGATACGAGCTTTAAAACAACAATATGACAATATGTGTGTTCACACGGTTACATGAAAACCAAATTTTTAAACAATGTAACCAACTTTCTAAACAATACATGTAAAAATGTCACTAACAACAACATCATACCCTTAACTCCATAGATTCAATGACATGTAACAATAAGCATATTGTCAGCACATGTTGGTTGCAAGCAAATTGAAGCAAAGCATCTAATCAAAACTATGATGAAGAAGTTGGATATGAAAAAATTGAAAATAATAGTAACTATGGCAATCCAAACACAAAACTAATAACATGCATTGTTAACAACATTTTAATGTCAAGTCTATTGTGGGAAGTGATTCAAGATTGATGGAGATTGATAAAACAACAAATCTAAAATGAACTATCAACTTTGTGCAAGGGCTCAAATAAAAGTCATGAATCATTTCATCCTTCTACAAATGAATTACTCACTTGAAGATGGTAACCATAAAACTTATAAATAAACAAGCCCAAAATTAATGTATAAATAGATTTTTTTTGAATTTTTGGACTTAAAAAGTCAATATTTTGTCCTATTATATTACAAAGTTTATATAGCCCATACATAGGCCTATGTAAATCATAGGTAGCAATTAAAAGGGCTACCTAGACCTTAACTAGCCTAAATAGATGTAGATAGTAACTTAAATGACCTAAATACCTTAGGTAGCCCCTTGACCTATGACCTTGGTAAATTTATGTAGGTAGGTAGCATGTATGTAGTCCTCCAATAGTTTAGGTAGCTCACATGTAGCATATGTAACCCCTATGGAAACCTATGTGACCTCCTAAATGGCCCTTATGTAAACCTATGTTGGCCCTTGATAGCCCCTAAATAACCTACATAACTTAAGGAACCCCCAAGTTATATGCCTTTAAATAGTTTAAATAACATCAATAGCCCCTAGGCAACGTGTAGGTAAGCCTATAGGTAACCTAGGTAGCTTAAATAACCTATTATCGAATCCTTAGGTTGGCTTCTAGGTAAATTTAATCTCAAGTTTTGACAAATGTCATGTGGTGAATGGCTACATTGAATATATATATATATATAATATGTTGATCCAACAAGGAGGGATGAAGGTTCATAATGAAATCATATGACTTATATGATTACAATCATGGTCATGAATGGAATTATATCTAAGGATAAAACTACAACTAATGAATACACAACATGCCTATATTGTCTAAGTAGTCATGTAGTCATTTGAGTCACTTACAATTACAAACCCAATCATGAATGTAATCATATATGTTTTGGCATGGCACATGTTTGATACATTTGAATAAAATGGCAACATCACCTAGGTCGACACCTTTTGCAACAATATGCATCTCATTTCTCTTTAATTGAATTCTTGTGTTCAATTTTTTTTCAAGATTTCAATTCTAGGTATAAGCATGCTTGGGTGGACCCATTAGGGAACCATCTCAAGGAATGGTAAAACTAAGAAAATTGTAATAATATATTTCTATACCTTTTTTAAGAATTTTTTTCATAATCATAAATTGGTTTTTTTAATATTTATCCATTGCATGCCAAAATATATGGTCTTAAGTGTTTCCTATGATTTTTATAGTTTGATAGATCTAGTCAAATGAAAATATGATGTGGGTTCCTATTGGGTCCATTCAAAAATGTTTATGCCTTTTCAGTTCCAACAAATGGTTAGTTCCATGGTTTAGATCTTGTCCTAATTCCACCAAAATGATGTTGGTTTAGGTTTAAATTACAAGAACTTGAACCTACACCATCTCATGTGCGACATTCAAAACTAGGGCATGCCAATATTAGTGGCTAGGTCTCAAAATTGTTTGCTTAGATTTGATTGTCTTTCCATTGTTTTCTCCCTTTCACACCATTTTTTATAGTTTTGGTTGTTCCACCTACATCAATGGAGTGGGGTGGGAGGGCACTTGGCAAGTCAATTATTACCAAGTTACTTAACTACCACATCAAAAAATTTCAAGAAAAACAAATAATGCAACATAAAGGATCCTTTTTGTTAAATGCATTTTTATTGTGTCAATTTACCTTTTTACTATGTTTTTTGTTCATTATTTAGAAAGCATATGACGGGTTGTTGTTGCTAATGTCCTATGCACAATCTTTACCTATTGACCTTTTTCTATCAAGAGAAGGTGACAACATTGACCTTTGGTTCTTTTACCCCACCTCCTAGCATCCAATTGTTTTAGCTAAACTTATTTATAACAATATGTTCAATTTCCCAATTGCAACAATAACAAAAGTCTTCCTACATCATTATTTATATTATGGGTGCACTAAAATGTCTTCATATCCCAAATGCACTTAGTCAACATAATTCCACACTACTTATAATCCAAAACAAGAGTTGAATCTAGTTGATCATCTAGATACTAGATTCATGTTATGATACCCATAAATGGTACACATAATCAACAATAAACTAAAACACGATTAAGAAAAACATTCAAATAAAATTTTATTCATAACAAGAAAAGGTTGGAGAAATGAAATAAAAAGGAACAAGCTTAAAACATAAATCATACATAAAATATGAGCAATTGAACATATTCAAGGTAATTGGGGGGAATAGCATTTTGTTATATCCATTTGTTGACTTAACTTAATGTAATTTTTATATAACCTTTTACATGGCCCACCTTCTAAAGAACCTTGTTTTAACGCCTTTTTAAGAATCTACTATGGATGAAAAAAAATGAATAATGATGCATGATATGAGTCCATCGTGGATGAAAAATAATATTGTTTGATCAATTTCATTAAAATGAGTTTTGGAAAAATTCACAAACTTATGGACTTCCAAAACATAATGTATAAAACATATTGTTGTTTGAATGTATATAATCATTGAATAGTGATATATTAAATCATTTTGTACTTTTAAAAAAACATTGCAATTGACATTTCATTTCTTTTATTATATTTATATTCATCATGTCTTTCCTCTTGCCACCTTAATACATCTTTAATTCATTGCAATAATAAATATTCTATGTAAAGACATAAACAATATTTTTCATAAAAATTAAAAATAGGGAGGGGGGGGGGGGGGGGGGGGGGGTCACTATGTGTGTCAAAGAGAGGTTTTTTGGGGACATGATGTGAAAGATTTTTATTCTTCCCACCGGATTATTATCTAAAATTTAAATATTTTCATATTTAAATCACCATAAATTTAATTTAAATTTTACGTTTGTATTTAATTTTGATGTCATATATTTATTTGGGTTCTAAATTTTAGTTGAAGGCTTTGAAGGCTTGATGGCTACTGAAAGAAGAAGATGATTACACATGACTAAAGAAAAATCATGCATGAAATGTTCAAATTTAACTTTAAAAACACATCAATAAATATTTCAATATTTTTATTCACCTAGTTTTTAGCTAAAACACTCTTGCACCAATATATATATATATATATATATAGCTAAATTATGGGTTTATTATCAATTTTAACATGCATGCATGGAAATCTTATGGACTTTAAAAATACACCAAAATTAGGGAAAACTATAAAATCTTTTATGACATGAATGTTGTAGAACTTTTATTGAATTTTCCATAAACATTTATCTTACAATTTATTAACGGGTTTCCAATAGTTATTGTTTGGAAAAGACAAATATTTCTACAAATTGACAATGTTACAGTTTTGGCTTGTAAAAATACAAGTTGTGAAAAGTATTATTGAGGATCCAAAAACTTGCTGAAAGTTTTCCTTCCTAGCTTGCAAGCATATGCGAGCACCATCTTGCTATGAATTTGTAGAACTTTACTTTTGGATGTGCAATGTTTTGGGTTCTTCAAAATTCCTTAAGATGATATGATTCTATCACCAAACAAATTTAGTATAAAAATGGGTGAGTCCATAATATTTAAAGCTTAACTTTCAAATCCAAAATACTCAAATCTCTAAAGATTTAAAGTTATATATTGAAATGACAAGGTCCAACTTTTATGTATATTAAACACTTATTAATTGCAATAACTAAGTTGGAGGCATGTGATAGGTTTAGTCCTAGATCTTTCGAGGTTGAAAGATTTTGGATGGATAATATTTAGATTCTAAACATCATTTCCTTAGTAGTTTGTTTTGTCATTGTACTTAATTCAAGTGTTATCATTCCTTTATATGCCTAACAAACAAAGAACCAATGTTTTGGTTGACATTGGGTACCACTAAGTTATGACAAATTGTGTAAATACCAAGTTCTTTTTAGCATTGGTTGCTTCTTCCTTCTAGAGAAAAATATGATACATTTTTTTGGCTAGGTTTTTTTTGTTGTGGGTTTTGAGCTTGGTTTTGCATATTTCTAAATCTTGTGATTCTATTTTAACACATTTTTTCAAATTCAAGAATCTTCAAGCGTGATTTGAAATTTACTCTAATTTCATGTACACATTACACATATATTATATGTGTAAAAATGAAATTCAAATTGAGGATGTCTGGATACAAAGTTTTACAATTAAATAAAACCACCAAATTATCTATAAACATTCACCTACTTGCCAACTTTTCAAAAAAATTCGACTTGCTGCTTTACCTAAAGAATTTAAACTTAGGTTCAACTTTTTTTTTTTTCAAAATTCTAACTTCAATTCTAGTTTTAGCAAAAAGTTAGTTCCACAATTTGATTCTCAATTCAAGTGCAAGTCACAAGAACTTGAGCCCCCTTATTGGCCTTGCCTATCATGGCAAGATTATTGTGTTTAGATTCATTATAGAATATAGTAGCTTAAGGGATTTGGCCCTAGGTAAGTAGGTCTATTTTTATATGAAAAGAACACAAATTTTTCTTGGTTTA